>BSBN01000614.1:4202500-4765604 GCA_027924645.1 Cunninghamia lanceolata
AGTCGCACATCATAATACATTACACATCCACATTTAACTTCTTGCACTCACTCTCGCAATCACACCTCACCTAGATCAACTAGGTTTACAATGTATACTTGATATAACATTGATTACATTACAAGTCAGCCAAAGACAACAAGAATATTACAATTACAAGTCGGCCAAAGATCAAACAACATGAAACATGTAGAGGGCAAGCCCTATAATGAACTACACGCAACACCAGGAAGAGGAACACGCCTTGCAGATTCCAACACATGCTTAACCTAGTCCTAAACACCGTTAACTGCATCATCCTTCAAAGAATAACATCTGCACGCTTCGCATATTTGAAATAGGTTGGTCTTAAGCAAGAAAATGTGAGGCATGTAGCACATCCATTACAAATTGGTAGTACTCATGGAAGATTAAACATTACTTGCACTTCTCCCAAATGAGTCGGTATGACCCATACAACATCTCCAAACACTCCTTGAACTCTGCACAACAAATAGTTTGTGGCACACACCTTCAACATACCTCAGTCTACCAGGAAAAAGCATAACCTAGCAACACCTTCATTCAGGACCATAGCCTGATCTAGAGAAACCATAAAACACCTTGCGGAGAAATAGGAAACATCACAAGATCATCAGGATCATTCTTTACAAGCCAATTCACCACTTCATACAACAAGTCGGTGCAAGCCAACAGACACTGAAACTAGCCACCAAACAGTACAATCATGCACTGTCACTTACAACTATCTCTGTGGAGGGACAAATGATATGAAACTTTGAATGTAGTAACTTCACAACCCACTAAACTTAACTTCTAAACTGCATGACCATATCTTCAAAGGTGGAGGAATGTGGAGCATTCTCCCAAATAGTCTTCAAGGTAACTTCCTATAGCAGAAACCTTCACCAACATATGGAGACTAGAGCCTCCTTGAAACAACATATACTTCCTTAGGAACAACAAGAGATAGCATAAAGCATGCTACAAACCATCAGCAATATCTACCCTACATCAGCATTACTTCTAATCCTCATCTTAATGCTTCTAATTCCCATCTTAAAATATCATCGTGATATCATCTCTACTGACAACAAGCATACTCAATACAACTTTAATTGACATTAAACAAGGCATGACATCCAACCATGAACATCATTAGCATTACTGTTAGGACACCATCATAGTATATCATCAACATAAGCATCAATGACAATCCAAACTGAGTGTTGACATTAATGACAACCACATCAGTGACAACCTTAGGTAACATATGTGCAACAATTTCCCCCTTTGGCATTGATGGCAACACACACCTACTCATTCTCCCCCTTTGACATCAAGGACAAAGGGCAACTACTTATCCTTTTCAACTTTCTCCCCTTTGATGTAAATACACTTCTTGAAGCAACTAATAAGCTCCCCTTGTCAGCAACAACCACTACCTGACCATCATGTTATAAAGATGGTTGTTGTTGTACCAAAAGATCAACCTATTAATGCCTGATACAACTGCCAGAGTTAATGAATCCAAAGGAGGTGGTTAAGCCTTATCAAAAACCCAAGTGTGGCGTTGTACAACATAAGGAGACCAAGGGTGCACACATTACAACAATCCCCCAGCACAAGTGAGGGGTTCAAACCTGTGACCCAGGCTCTGATACCAATTGTTAGAAAGACGATTGCCATTACACCAAAAGATCGACATGTTAATGCTCGTTACAACTACCAGAGTTAATGAATCCACAAGAGGTGGTTAAGCCTTATCACAAACCCAAGCACTGCGCTGCACAACATAAGGAGACCAAGGGTGCACACCTTACAACACATCAGTCCAAGAAAAAGATATAGCAAGAATTACTCCCCCTGGATAGATGCACCAACTATGCATCTATTAAGGAGGGGCAATTACCCCTAACTTCTATCAGAGATACTCAAAAGTATCCTTTACAAGAGGCTTTGTGAAAATATGTGCAATCTGATCTTTTGTTGAAACATATTCCAACTTCACTTTTTTATCTGCAACCTTCTCTCTCAAAAAGTGATACTTGATTGATATATGCTTGGTTCTAGAATGCATATCTAGATTCTTGGAAATATTGATAGCACTTGTATTATCACATCGAATAGGAATAGGCTCATCATACTGTATCTTGATATCCTTCAATGTTTGCTTCATCCACAACACTTGTGTACAGCAAGATGTTGCAGCAATATACTCTGCCTCTATAGTTGATAAAGATACTGAATCTTGTTTCTTACTATGCCATGAAACCAATCTGCTTCCTAAAAATAAAGCACCACCACTTGTACTTCTTCTATCATCAACACAACTAGCCCAATCAGCATCAGTGTAAGCACTCATATCAAAGTCATTACCTCTTGGATACCATAAGCCATAATCTAGAGTTCCCTTCAAATATCTGAATATTCTTTTTACTGCCTTCTTATGAGTTTTCTTAGGATTATCTTCATATCTAGCAACCAAACATATTGCATGCATAATATCAGGTCTAGAAGTAGTCAAATACAATAATCCTCCAATCATAGATCTATAAAGAGTCCAATCAACCTCAGGTGACTCATCATCCTTGCTCTTCAGTCTTGTTCTTTCCATCAATAGCTATAGCACCCTTCCACAAATTTGTGCTGACTCATCACCACCAAACTTGACCGCTCCACCATTCCACTTCTTAAGGTTGATGAAATTCCCTTTTTCACCATTCATGTGGTTAGAGCAACCACTATTAATAAACCAAGCATTTGCTTCTTCTCTTGCATGAAAAGCAATCCACACAACCATAGACTTTTCATTATTTTTGTCAACCTGCAAGGTACAAGACTTCTTACATTTCCCAATATCACCATTTTTGTCACCAACTTTCAAGGCCATGAAAAGTGTTTCATCATTTGAATCATCATGATCCTCATCTTCTAAAGAATAGTTGTTTTCTATGGAATAAAGACTTCTTTTGAACTTCTCTCTTTTGTTGCTACCCCCTGATTCTGCAAAAGGACATTTAGAGGCAAAATGACCAACTCTCCCACAATTGAAGCACTTGAAAGGTAACTTACCTCTATATTTATTGGTGCCCTTCTTCAATCTTCTCACAAAATTTTCCTCTACCTCATCAAGGTCATCATCTTGATCAGTTGTTTCATCTTATGTCTTCTTAATGACTTTGAATGTTGCTTCCTTCTTTGGAGCATCTTTATCAAACTCTCTCATTTCAAAGGTTGTGAGAGCACCAAACAATTGATCTATTGTATAGGTATCCAAGTCCTTAGATTCCTCAATAGTAGATGCCTTATGACTATAATATTTAGGGAGAGATCTTAAAATTTTCTTCATAATCTCATCTTCTTTCACTTCTCTACCAAGACCTCTAATGCCATTAACTACTTCATCCACCCAGAGCATATAACTAGTAATATCTTCATCCTTTGTCATCCTCAGGGTCTTAAATTTACTCTTGAAAATTTGCATCTTGGCTTGCTTTACTCTATTATCTCCTTCATAAATGCTGCGAAGTTTTACCGAGACATCCTTAGCAGAACTGTAATTCATTACCTTCAGAAGTTTTGAATCGGCTAGCCCACTCATGATAGCATTCTTTGCCTTGGCATTGTTATCATACAACTTAATCTCAGTTGGATCTATAGAATCGTCAGCAAGAGCAGTGTAACCATCCTTAATAGATTACCTAACACCAAACCCTAGAGAAGATATATAGCCTTCCATCCTTAGCTTCCAAAAGGTGTAATTTGTTCCATCAAACTTAGGTGCCTTGTAAGATACACCATGAGCCATCCCAGATCTTCTTCAAGCAGTTAAGCTCCTTCTAAGGAACTTGGTTCTGATACGAATTGTTGAACACACTTGGATACTGAGAAGGGGGGTGAATCAGTATTCAAACAAATCTCAAACCCTCTGGAGCAAACTAAAACTTAATCTTTACAGCATTAACATAAACATAAAAGATCAACATAATGCACAACACCACATAACACCAGATATACGTGGAAAACCCCAAAGGGGAAAAACCATGGTGAGAAAAGTTGCTAGGAGCTACTGTCCTAATCTAGCCTCACAAAAGAATCACAGTTACAACTTTGTTTTAGGGCTACAACCCAAGGAAGCTACTACTCCCTGAAAAAAGGTTTTATGGTCACTCCCAAGGAATCTACAACTCTATGCAGACTTGGTTTTAGGGATTCAACCCAAGGAAGCAACTACTCCCTAAAATGAGAACAAACTTAGAAAAGATTATGGCATGATAGTCCTTCTACTGTCTGAATCTAACAATGAAACTCACTCCTTTTGATGATTACAATTCTACCTTTCCACTCCTCTTTTGATGATTATTTTTCTGCTTTGACATGTTCTACAACTTCTTCAAATGTCTTCTCTACAGCTTACTAACTCACTACTTTCATCCTTGAAGAAGTTTTGCCTTTGGCTCACTGCCTCCAGAAATCAGTTAGGCACACTCTTCACTTCCCTTCTATCTCAAAAATATCTTCAAGATGAATATGGACAAGATCTATTACTTCTTCTCTTTCTCTTTCAATCACACATCATAATGAATTACACATCCACATTTGACTCCTTACACTCACTCTTGCAATCACACCTCACCTAGATCAACTAGGTTTATAATATATGCATGATATAACATTGATTACATTACAAGTTGGCCAAAGATCAAACAACATGAAATGTGTAGAGGGCAAGCCCTAAAATGAACTACATGCAACACCGGGAAGAGGAACATGCCTTGTGGATTCCAACACATGCTTAAATTGGTCCTAAACACCTTTCACCACATCATCCTTCAAAGAATAACATCTGCACACTTCGCACATTTGAAATAGGTCAACCTTAAGCAAGAAAATGTGAGGCATGTAGCACATCAACCATTACAACTTGGCAGTACTCATGGAAGATTAAATATTACTTGTGCTTCTCCTAGATGAGTTGGCATGATGCATACATCTCCAAACACTCCTTGAACTCCGCACAACAAAGACTTTGTGACGCACACCTTCAACATACCTTAGTCAGCCATGCAAAAGCATAACCTAACAACACCTTCATTCCAGACCATAGCTTGTTCTAGAGAAACTAGAAAACACCTTGCAGAGCAACAGGAAACATCATAAGATCATCAGGATCATTCTACATAAGCCAGTTCACCGCTTCATACCGCAACAAGTTTGTGCAAGCCAACAGACACTGAAACTAGCCACCGAACAATATAGTCATGCACTCTATCACTTACAACTTTGTCTATAGAGGGAAAAATGATATGAAACTTTAAATGTAGCATCTTCACAACCCACTAAACTTAACTTTTGAACTGCATGACCATATCTTCAAAGGTAGAGGAATGCGGAGCATTCTCCCAAATAGTCTTCAAGGCAACTTCCTGCAGCTAAAACCTTCGCCAACATCCAGAGACCAGAGGCTCCTTATAGAAACACATACTTCCTCAAGAACAATAGGAGAGAGCATAAAACATGCTTTAGACCATCAACAACATCTCCCTAGTATCAGCATTACTTCTAACCCTCATCTTAATGCTTCTAATTCACATCTTAAAATATCATCATGATATCACCTTTGCTGACAACAAGCATACTCAATACAACTTTAATTGACATTAAACAAGGCATGACATCCAACCATGAACATCAGCAGTATCATTGTTAGCACACCATCATAGTATATCATCAACATAAGCATCAATGACAGTCCAAACTGAGTGTTGACATCAATGACAACCACATCAGTGACAACCTTAGGTAACATATGTGCAACACTATTAAGGTGGGATAGGTCACATTTGCATTATGAGTTGGTCCAAGACACTCATCCATAAAGACACTTTGGTGAAGATTACTAACACTGAGGTTAGAACTAAGATTTAATCATATGAATGAAATCTCCACCGTGACCTCTGGACAAAGTATAATGCTAAGGGTTAAGTCCCCTTAAAAGGGTTGCCTAATAATTAAAAGCTAAAATCAAGAAATAGACATGTTCCAAAATCATAAATTAAATACTAGGCTTACTTTATTATCTTATTTACAAAAGTGACTTTAAGTCATAAATTAAGTTAAGGGAGCCTAGTCACATAGTCCCCCACCATTTCCTAACTCACAAATAGGCCACAATTAGTTTAAGTAATGCAATTTATCAAGTCTAGGGCTTCTAATGGGATGAGAATTGATGAGGTAAAAACAACCTCATCTTAATATTGAACCAATTACCCCCTTTTGTACTAATAGGTTGACTCAAATTATACCAATTTATTTAAATCTTATGATAAATGTTGTTTATTTATGAAGGAATAGTGTATAGACTTTGTTCTTAATTTGATTGAATTTTGACCACTAATGTTGGCAAAGTGTTGTGAAAAGATCTATTATTTCATAAACAAGACTTGGAAACAATGGAGTGGAGAAAGTGGCTATTTAATGAAGATTGAGGTCAATAGTGCTAGAAGTTAGAAGCACCAAAAATGAAGGAGACTAGTATTTGAAGACTTCAGTTGCTTTATGCTTTTCCATCCATATAGCACTCTCTGTTATTTTACGTTATTTAAAAAACACCAGATACATTTAAGCTCCACTCGAAGCCCTCTTTACTTCACTACAAGTCAAACTCTTTTAATGTAGTTTGTTATGTTTTCCTGTTAGAAGACTTTTAAGAGGCAATGATAATCCGCCCTAGATTTCTGGATATTTGGTAGATAAAAAGAAACCTTATGTTTTTATAAAGCTCACAATGATAATAGAGTTCTGTAGGTTGCTCTGAAGTCAATAAGTTTTCTATATACATGCTTATGTGAGATGGGAATGGATTCATGTTGTTACTATTTGATATGATTTGAGCTAGTTAGAATATTCCAAAGAGTTAGCCACTCAAACAAAAAGGAGATAGATAGATAAGTATTTGCTTTGGTGTTATATGAATGTGTTATTATCATTATTTATGTTACCAAATTGTTTTATGTCATTTTAAAAATGTGGTGATTAATCTGTCAACCTGTAGGATTTTTGTCGTGATTATTATTTAAGTGAAATTTAGAATTTAGTTGTAGTTCAATATTCTATAGATGTTGATTAAGATATTTTAGAGTTTTGAAGCTTCTTTTCACTATTATGTGGAACAGAAGTTCTAGAGTTCTTCTGTGGTTTAAATTTTCGTAGTTTCATGAAAATTCTGAAGCATAGTCTAGATCTTGTTTTTCTCATGCTTTCATAGATTAGGTTTTCTTATGCTTTCATAGGTTAGTTTCATCAGTTTTCTCTAGTATAGGTTGTTAATGATTTTCAGTTCTTTACTTGAAGTTTTTCTTAGCTTAAATTATCATGCTTTCTAGTTAGAATTTATTTTACAAATCTCATTTAAAAAAATCAAGATATCACTACTAAAACAAGATACTTGAATCTCCTATTGCATATAGCCTTGGACACAACCCAATCGATAAACTGATATATTTTCAACTAAAGTACAAGGCCTAATGACACCTTGTCACTTTTTGACATCGTTGTCGGGGACCCCACATTGTGTTATTAGGAGAGTAATTAGGTAACTCTTATATAATAGTCCAAAAAGATAGGTCAACTCCTTTTTCTACATGGTCAAGAAAAGGGGCCCACATGGAAGATTCATAGAAAAAAAACCCCAATTAGTTGTTCCAACCACTGGCTCAAGGGAGGTAGAAACCTTAGTCGAAGAACTTTTTCAATACGAATTGGTCAGTGAGGACCACCTTAAGACTTCTCAAAATACCTCATATATATAGCCATTACAATAAGAACCTAGGGAGGAATACATTCATTTAGATATAATGGTTGATAACAATAATGAGCCTTTCAATAACCAGAATGAAAGGAGAGCAGCAAACAACCAAGATAATAACCAAAATGGGAGGACAGCAGCTTGAACATTTACCTATCCCATTGCTCTCAATCTGGATGAAGATGCACTGATGAAAAACATTTCACCTTCTATCCTACCAACCTTTAGAGGATTGGCTTCCAAAGATCCAGACTAGTTTCTCTTTGAATTTAAAGTCTTGTGCCAAACATATGATTACAAAATTGATAATCAGAAACTGAAACTATTTCCTTCTACCCTACGAGACTCCGCTATGAGATGGTTCATGGGCCTAGGCTCAGAACCAATCACCTCTTGGGATGATATGGAAATTGTCTTCTTGGACAAATATCAAAATTATTGTAGGGTTACTAATAGAAAGGAAGAATTGTTTAGACTCAAACAAAAAGAGGACAAAATCCTGGAAGATTTTCTAGATAGATTCATCTTTGTAGTGAAACATTGTGGAGAGGAAACAATGAATCAAGAGATCCTTAGGACCATATTCCTCAAAGTTCTTGATGAGGACACTTGAAGGAGTTTAGACTTGATGGGAAAAGGAGATGTAGCTAAACTTGACCTCTCGGCAATCTCTGAATTATGCAGAAACTTTTCTCAATCTCGAGGGGGAATCGGGAAGTCTAGCCTGATGAGAGGATCAAATGAAATTAGTCAACTGAGAGAGGAAATTGCAAACCTAAAAACTAACATTCTCATTTAGTTAAACACCACCTTGGATGGAATACAGGCTAAGACGCGTAATCCTGAGACTTTATTCATCTATTGCCCCAAATGTAGGAATAAACATCTGTTAAGGGAGTGTCCACTAGATAAAAGTTACAGTTGTCATATTGTGAAAAGAACCACCGCACTGACCAATGTGAAATACTTAACGTGATTAAAAATTCCAAAAAAAGACTCCTCGAGTAGAGGAGATCAATTATATGGGACAAAGGCCAAGAAGGAATTTCCCCTTTGGCCAAAATTCAAATTCATCCTGGCGACCTCAAAATAATTGGAATAATAATCAGTGGGCAGCACCTTGGTCACAATTACCGTCTAACTAGGGACCTTATCCATGGGGATACCCAGAATGGATAGATCAGCCCTCGACAAATCCTTAATGGACAAATCAATCACAACAATAGTGGTATCCTCAAAACCCTACACCACAATGGAATTTAATAAATTCTATCAAGGACCATGATGAATGCCAAATCCACAAAAAACCTCTTACCAGCCCCTCAGAGTAATTCACAAGCTGAGAAAGTAAATCAACCCTAGCTGCCGGTACAGCCAATTGCTAATCCAAAGAACAACCATCAAGTTGCACCGGTATACTCCGCAGAGCAAGAAAACATGGCTAAGATTAATGCTATCTATTGTGGTAACATAAAATTAAGGTTGGGGAAAACACTTCAACAACCTACCATCGTTGAAATTACAGATTATAAAAAGGAGACATCTTTTGAAGAAACAGAAATGATCTCCATGCCTATGAAATAAATTCCTGAGAATAACCAAAAATCTCCACTGATATCCCGAGAATTTCCTCTAAAGTACCAGCATCATCCTCCAAAAAACCCCTCAAAAATTTCCTCAACGAATCTTCGGAACCACCTCCAAAAAAAGTGGAAAAGCAACATTCGCCACCTTTTTCAAAAAATGACTCCAACGCAAAAGAAAAAACTCGAGCACCTTTTCTAGAATGACTAAAAGAAGTCTTTTCAAAAAGTCCTCCAGAAGTAGTAATGCCAACTGAAACTACTCTAATTCAAGAGATTAAATGGCTTAACATTGAGATACCTTTGTTGCAAGCAATCAGAGAAATTCCAGAATTAAACCAATTGGTTAAATAGTTATGGAAAAAAACACCAGGAGGGAAAAAGAAGTAAATTAACACTGTGCAAATTAATGGCTATTTGGTTAATCTTCTTTCTGGGGAAATTCTTCTCCCAAAGTACGGTGATCTCGGTAGTCCTGTGATAACTGTAGCAATCAATGAGGTGGAAATCCCTAATGTACTAGTTGATTTAGCAGCTGCAATTAATGTCATGACCTTAGACATCATGGATAAGCTAGGACTTACAAACTTGCACCCCACAACTACCATTTTACAAATGGCAGACCAGTCTATAGTTGTTCCCAAAGGAATTCTAGAGAATATTCTTGTTAAAGTTGAAAATTGGGAGTATCCAGTTGACTTCCAGATGATTCAATCGCACACTCCTAAAGATAGCTATTCATTGATATTAGGGTGACCTTGGTTAGCCACAGTCATAGCTAGAATAGACTACAGAGCAGGAGGAATGGCAATTTCAAATGGCCTTAATAGCAAACACTTATCGCTATATCCCCTGCTCAACCTTCTGTAAATAAAAATGGTAAAGTTTGGATAGATGAACCTAGTCATCTTGGTCAACAAGAAAATTTGGCTTCATTAGCAATGGTGGTTATCAAGCAAGATGGTGAAGAAATAGAAAATGAACTAGAAAATGACATAAGAAGTAACACCATAAATTTAAGTGATGAAGAGGTCTCTGAAACTGATGAAACCTTAGAAATTCTAACCCAGACCGGTGACATAGAATTCATTCACAATGAAAATAGAACTTCCTCACAGCATTCCACTATCCGCTAGCTAATATAATTCCAAGAACAGATCACTTTCTTAAAGACATAACCACATACCATATGACTCAACCACATAGTTGTCCACTTAATAATTTTATGAGTGAAACTTATATTGTTACTTCCAAATATCTAGGAATGAAAATGATAATGCTATTACCAGGAAAGACCCTTAATAATAATAGTTGGTTAACTGAGATGGATGAGCTTAAACTATTTGATGTACTAGTGAATAGATCTAAAGCTTTTTCTTGGAACTATATAGACATGCGAGGAATACACCCAAGTGTCTACACTCACCACATCTACATTGGAGATGTTCATCCAGTTTGCCAACCACAACATAGACTCAATCTTGCACTCAGAGATATAGTAAAAATAGAAATAGAAAAACCCCTACAAGTAGGTTTTATTTACCCTATCTTTGATAGATAGTGGGTCTCACCTCTAGTAGTTGTTCCAAAGAAAGGTGGAAAGTGGAGAGTCTGTGTAGATTATAGAGAACTTAACAAAGCAACCTATAGGGATTACTTTTTTTTACCATTCATAGATCAAGTCTTGGATAACCTGGCTAGTAGGAAATATTTCTCATTCTTGAATGGATTCAGTGGATATAATCAAATACAAGTGGTAGTTGAGGATCAGGACAAAACTACTTTCACCTGTCCTTGGGGAATTTTTGCATACCATGTCCTTCCCTTTGGACTATGTAATGCTCCTATGACCTTTCAGAGAGTTGTGTTAGCAATTTTTGCTGAACTTGTAAATGAGTGTGTGGAAGTATACATGGACAATTTCACAGTGTATGGATCTACCTATGATGAAGCACTCAAAAATCTAGACAAGGTTCTACAATGATGTGAAGAACACCAACTATCCCTAGGTCATGAAAATGTTTATTAATGATAGAACAAGGGATAGTACTGGGACATCACATCTTAGCAGAATAGATAAAAGCGGATCCTAAAAAATCAAAGTGATACAAAAACTAGAATCTATGAAAAATCAAATGGATGTCCAGAGACTCTTAGGACATGCTAGATACTACTGAAGATTCATAGAAAACTTTAGTAAAATCATGGCCCCAATGTTCTCTCTTCTACAGAAAGATGTAGAGTTCTCTTGGACTACGGAATGCCAAAAATCATTTGAAATCATTAAATAAAAACTTACTACTGCTTCTATATTGCATGGACCCAATTGGGACCTATCATTCTATATCTACGTAGATGCCTCCAATGATGCAATAGGAATAGTCCTAGGGCAAGAAGATGAAAATGGAGGAAAATATGTTATATATTTCATAAGCAATAATTTGACTCCCACTAAGAGAAACTACACCACTACTGAAAAGGAATTTTTAGCTGTGATTCATGCCATCAACAAATTTCAACACTACCTCACATGTTACAAAGTAACTATTTCACAGACCATTCAGCAATTAAATACCTCATGAATAAACTTGTGTTGAGTGAAAGGATAATTAGATGGTTATTGCTTCTCCAAGAATTTAATGTAACTATCATTGACAAACCTGGAAAGTTTAACATAGTAGTAGATTTTCTATCCAGGATACAACAAGAAAATGGAGATTTTGAACCTGTTCAAGACGAATTTCCAGATGAAAACTTGTTTTCCATCTCCATTAAAACACCCTGGTTCACAAATATAGCTAATTATTTAGCTACGTCAGAATTTCCACTAGATTTCACATCCAAGAAAAAAATATTTAATCAGAGAAAGTGCTCAATTTAAATGGATAAACAGGTTATTATTCAAAAGTGGACCTGATCTAATATCGCGTCGATGTGTCAGATCAGATGAGACTTACAGCATATTTTGGGCATGCTATGATGACCCTTCAGGAGGGCATTATTCAGCAAAGTGAACTTCTCATAAGATCCTAAGTGCTGGATATTATTGGCCCTCCATGCACAAAGATGTCAAAAAGTATGTTCGACACTATGATGAATGCCAAAGAGTGGGGAGACCTACTGCATCCAGTGAAATGCGCCTCCAACCACAAATAGTTCTAGAACCATTTGAAAAATAGGGATTGGACTTCATCAGACCCATAGATCCACTCTCGCAAGATAAAGAGTACATCCTAGTTTGTATTGATTACTTGACTAAATGGGCAGAAGTTCAACTTCTTAAGTCTCTAGAGAGGAACATGTAGCAGATTTCCTCAATAACAAAATATTCCTCAAGTTTGGAGCCTCTAGATCCATTGTCACAGATCAAGGACCACAATTTATGTATAAAGTCCTGTTAACCTTCATTGATCATTTCCAGGTAAGTCATAAGAAATCATCTCCTTACCACTCTCAAGCAAACGATCAAGTGGAAGTAACGAATAGAGAGCTCAAAAATATCCTTACTAAAACAATTTCATCAGGAAGAAAAGACTAGGCTAGGAAACTGCATGAAGCAGTCTGGGCTTATAACACTACATGGAAATCAACCATCGGTTTTACACCCTATGAGTTAGTTTTTGGGAAGAAACCCATCCTTCTAATTTAATTTGTACTTCAAACACTAAGAACAACAATGGAGGTCAGTTTAGACCTCAACCAAGCCCAAATAGAACAAGTCCTGCAACTTAGTGAACTTGATGAACTCCACTTAGAATCCATTCACCAAACTAAACTAGTGCAATAACAAAGGAAAGCATGGCATGATAGACATATCAAAGAGAAAAACTTTCACAGTGGTGCTTGGGCATTACTGTTCGACTCTAGATACAAGGATCAAAAAGGAAAACTCTGAACCCACTGGTTAGGACATTATGAAATTTCCAAAGTATTCCAGAATGAAGCAATACAACTTAAACCCATTGATGGAGAAACATCAACACTTTTGGTAAATGGTCATAGATTACATCTATATCAAAAACCTATAAATAAAGAGGAATTTATGAAAATGGTAGAAACACAAGATGAAATTGAATGAGTCCAATCTACCATGGCAAGAATAGATTAAATAAGTGCTCTGAAAAAAATGAAAAAAAATGATGAAAATGTTTTATTCACGTGTAATTTCTCTAAAGTATATGTCTAACCTATATTTGAGATTCCTTTATTTTGCAGGAGTATCCCTCAAAGTTCTGGCTTTGATTGGAAGTTTCTCCAGAACTTTGTTGTTGTTCATTCCGGATACATCCTATCACCAATGCTTTAGAACTTTGTTGTTGTTCGTTCTGAACACATCCTTCCAATGATGCTGTGGAACTTTGTTGTTATTCATTCCAGACACATCCTTTCAATGATGCTCTAGAACCTTGTTGTTGTTCGTTTCAAATGCATCCTTTCATCGATGCTCTAGAACTTTGTTGTTGTTTGTTCTAGACACATCCTTTCATCGATGCTCTAGAACTTTGTTGTTGTTCATTCCAAAGGCATCCTTTCAATGATGCTCAGAAATTTTGTTGTTGTTCATTCTGGATGAATCCTTTCAATGATGCTCTAGAACTTTGTTGTTGTTCATTCCGGACGCATCCTTTCAACAATGCTATGGAACTTTGTTATTGTTCATTCTAGATACATCCTTTCAACGATGCTCTAGAACTTTATTTTTGTTCGCTCTAGATGCATCCTTTCACCGATGCTCCAGAACTTTGTTGTTGTTCATTCCAAATACATCCTTTCACTAATGTTCTGGAACTTTGTTGTTGTTCATTCTGGATGCATCCTTTCAATGATTCTCTAGAACCTTGTTGTTGTTCATCTCCGGATGCATCCTTTCATTGATAGTCCAAAATTTTTCTATCACCAGTTCATAAGTTCTTGTTGTCCAAATTTTTCCTAAGCTTCAAAACCTTCCTTACAAATAATTACTTGTGTCACTCCAAAACTCATGTCTTATATCTTGCTCATAACATATCCTTCCATCAAACATCTCTATATCCTAGAGTTCGTTAAAACGAACTCCTTAGAAATAGCACCCATTACCATAATAAAGAAAAACGATCCCTTGAAAAGACGACAATGATGCCACCTTTTCAAAAATCATGTTAATTCCATCTACCTACATCACTACCTCCACTAATAAATCCGTCCATGTCATGATTAAAACAACCCATTCACAGCTCTACATTAATCACTCATAAAAGTGGAAGTGTTAGATATTCGTCAACAAAGTGAGTTGAATTGACGTCAAGTTATGAATATAAGGTACGTGCATTTTTCCTTCTTAAGTAAGCAATAATTATTATTAAGATGTAATAAATTTGCGTAATACTTCTCTTTTCCCACAAATGGAAACCCATGGTGACTTCACTTCAACTGGAGGAAATGTTGACGCCATGACTTTACATGCATAAAGAATAATGATGAAAGGAGGGTACAGACTAGTGAATTAATGGTGTATCAAGGGGCATTCTATTACTTAAAATTCCCCAAATTCATTGTATTGTTTATCAAGCACAACAATTACAGGTGAATAAAAGCTAAGAATCTCATTGTATCAATAAGCAATACGAGTTTAGTCAAATGGTTTCATCTCTGATAAAAATGGGGGCTAAAATAAAATCAGAACCAGCTTCACAAGATAAGTTGTTGGCAATACAAAATATCACTGAAATCTTCCAAGTAGCAGGTTGGTTGGAGTTCTTCAAAAAAATTGAAGTCTATCATTTGGAATTGGTGAAAGCATTCATAGAAAACTTCATGCAAGATTACTCAATGGTTTGGGGAAAGAAAATTAAGGTAAGCATTCAAATCCTCTTCGAAATTTTTGGTATTCCAAATGAGGGATTAAACTTAGCTGAGGAAATTAATATCTCTTATTATAGAATGATTGAACTTTTTATTCGGGAAGGGGAACCCTAACCACAATTAGCAATAGGGCCAAAAGGCCAAAACAAGGGGATTCATAGGAAAACAATTACGGAACCTTGGAAAACCATTGTTGCATAGATAACCAAATACCTTACTTGTGAAGACCAGTGTGCCACAGTTGTGGGACCACCTTTCCATCTGCTGACCCACCTATGTCATAGCATAATAAACCCTGAACTAAAAATTACTATTCCTGCCTTTTTATTCAATTCCTTGGTCAATATGATTGAAAAGTATAAAATTGGGTCTAGGCCTTTGAAACATCATGGTTTAATTACCATGATTTGCAAGCATTAGATTTTAAAGAGGAGAAAGACAAATAGAAAATGGCAAAAATTCCAACAAAAATTTGAAACCCCAACATCTATGAGGCGTTTCTAAGTAGGAGAGTCATCCAGGGTAGCCACAGAGGCTCCTAAGGAAAATCCTCCAAAAATTCAATAATCCCAAGAAGTTTTGGAGAGAGGAGTGCCAGAAATTTCCCCAAACCCTACGGAAAACCCCAATTCTCCTAGGGAATCTGAAGTTTTGGAGCCTATGGAAAAGACTCTGGAAAACAAATAAAATGTTGAAATTATTGACTCTAAGGAAGAACAAGAGATTGGTCCACCAATGGTTAGGAAACAACACTCCAAGCCAAAACTACAAAAACCTCCTCCTTTGAGGAGAAGTAAGTGTCTGGATACTGATGTGGATTCTTCCACTCTATTTGAACATATGCCTATCTCAAAATGAACAAGGAAATCTAGGCAATCTACTGCCAATAAAACCCTAGAAGAAAATGTCATAGAGGAAACTATGGGAGTGTCTAGCCCACCTATACAAGAAAAAGAGGAAACAGGGGATCAAATTGAAAGTGATATACCAACAACAGGGGCAGAGACCATTATTTTGGAAGCTCCTACAGAAAATGAGCAACGACTTCGAATTGATGATGTGTGTAAAGAAGCACAAAATGATCAAAACACAGAAATTCTTGAAACAAAGACACCATCTTTGCCAACGATAGATATAGAAACTGTAGAAGATAATCAGCTAGGGGATGAACGAAATAAATTAAGGGAAGAAATTGTACAGCTACAGAATAAGCTATAGCAAAATGATAAACTGATTTTGATGCAGAGACAAAATATTAACCAAAGTGAAAATTATTTCTATTTTGAAACAAGAGATACAGCAAATAAATAATTCCTGGAAACAAATAGTTGAAAATTTGAAAACTGAGTTGCAAGGAAAGGATACCCTAATTGCAAACTTACAACTTCAACTTGATGAAACAACAAAGCAAAAGCAAGTAGAAGTTATGAGTTTGCAACTGTAAAATACTGAAAACCTACAAACTCAATTAAAACTGTTTGAGGAAAAGGATCAATGGAATTTGTCATTGCAAAAAGCCTTGTCTAACAAAGATAAGCAAATCAGAAGATTAACAGATAATTTGGCAGATTTCCTTCAAGACTTTTTGGAAAACAAAGAGAATCATAAACAGGAATTAAATGTTGTCATGATTCAAATAGTATAATTGAAAGAGGAATTGTAGGAATTAAGGGTTAAGCCAATAGTTGAGAGTAAAGAAATCCAAACCAAACCTATAAAGATGGAATGGTTCCAAGTCCACATTCCTCCTTTACTAAGAATGTGGATGGAACGATGCTACTTCTTAAGATAGGTTGGGGTAGAAAACACTAGACTCAAGAAGGAATTAGAGTTGCTAAAGGAGTCTTTTGATAGATTGTACGCATCAAAGATAGAAGCCTGCAAGATTGGAGAATTGTTGTTGGCCTATAGGAAACCCTCAAGGCTATATTCTATGTTTCTGAATGAAGGGGTACTGAGATGGAAACTTATGAGAATTTATTGCAACCTTCCCCATGATCTTGATGACAAAGAATTTCTAGAATTTTTCAAGACATCACCCCCTTGCCCAACAAAATCTACTCTATGAATTCTTTATTGAAAATTTACTAATAGAGAAACACACAAACTTTTTCATTAACTTATTTGTGGGAGTACAGCTAAGGTTTTTTCTATCTAATTTGCAAAATTAGATCAATTGGCAGGAAAGAACCAAAGAATACCTTTAAGTGGAGAAGATTGTGGGTCTTCTAATGAGGCATCAACATCATAAACTGTATGCATTTAAGACACAATTCAAAAGGATCAAAAAGTATGATGCTATGAAGGAAAAGTACAATGAAAGCCTTAGAACCTGTTTTGAAGATTTTCAAATAAATGGAGCAAAATTGATAGAAAGCAAGGGTGGAATGTGAGGATAGGTATACTCCCCTTCCTATGTATTTCAAAATAAGATAAACGATCTCTCCCACAAATTTGAAATGGTCTTATAAAAGAGTAGAATCAATAGCAGAGATATTACAACAGTTAAAAACAAAATGGGTGGGTATGAGGTATAGACCTCCTTTACTACTCCAACCCTTGCCTCTAGTCTTGGTAACAATAGATCAGTCCTAATGGGAGCTCCAAACTTGGAAAGTGAAACTAAAATTGCATAAGGGTTTCATCAAATATCCTGGACACCAGGACCCTGAATCGGATTCAATGTATGATACCACCTCATTGTTTGAAGAACTTAACATGAAGAAAGAAACAAAAACATAGAATAATCAAAAGAGGTAGCCATAGCAAAGAGCAGGAGGACCTACTCATTCTTAAGTGGGGGAGGAAGTGATGAGGTAAAAACAACTTTATCTTAATATTGACCCAATTACCCCCTTTTGTACTAATAGGTTGACTCAAATTATGCCAATTTATTAAAATCTTATGATAAATGTTGTTTATTTATGAAGGAATAGTGTATAAGGCTTTGTTCTTAATTTGATTGAACTTTGACCACTAATGTTGGTGAAGTGTTATGAAAAGATCTGTTATTTCATAAATAGGACTTGGAAACAATGGAGTGGAGAAAGCGACTATTTAATGAAGACTGAATTCAACAACGCTGGAAGTTAGAAGCACCAGAAATCAAGGAGACTAGTATTTTAAGACTTCAATTGCTTTATGTTTTTCTATCCATATAACACTCTATGTTATTTTCTATTAAACGACATCAGATACATTTAATCTCCACTCGAAACCCTCTTTATTTCACTACAAGTCAAACTTTTTAATATAGTTTGTTATGTTTTCCTGTTACAAGACTTTTAAGCGGCAATGATAAGCCGCCCTAGATTTCTAAATATTCAGTAGATAAAAAGAAACCTTATGTTTTTATAAAAGACACAATGATAATAGAGTCCTGGAGGTTTCTCTAAAGTCAATAATTTTTCTATATACATGCTTATGCGAGATGGGAATAGATTCATGTTGTTACTGTTTGATATGATTTGATCTAGTTAGAATACTCTGAAGACCTGGCCGCTCGAACAGAAAGCAGATAGTGTTAGGTAGAAAAGAGATCACAAGATTAAAGAGTTAAACTAGTTCATCCCTCTTCTACAAAATATTGGGGTACAAACAGAGCATGGCTTCTATCCAAGGAGGAGAGATAAACTATATGGATATGCCCATATATTGTGTATAGAAGGACTAACCAAGTTCAACCAAAGCTCAAGAAATAAGACAAGACTAAGGTTAAACCACTAGATGATGAATAACAAACTAATATCAGCTACAGGAAACAAACCACAGAGATCTGATAGCACAGCAGGGATAGGGAAGTGATTCAGAAACTACTAACTTTAGTAGAAAGGTCCAGGATAGGGGCGCTTGGGCACCTTGAGCCCTTTTTAGGGTTAGGCAGAACTTTTAACTTTGTTTGATCTATATTCATCTACATTGTCTTCTCTCCAAAAACTAGCCTCTAAAACTTGTTCTTCCTAACTGCACACACATAAAGAGGGAAAAGATTGTGTTGTTTTAAGGGTTTGCCTCAGTCAAACCATGTGTTGGTGTTCCCACCTCCACAATAGAAATTGATAAGATCCAAGAGTGCTTACCCTCATAGGGTAGAGACCATAACTGCAACAATATGATAGATAATGATGATAAATGATGATATTAATAACAAGATACCCAACCTATGTTGATGAAGACTTAGAACCAACAACGAAGAGTGATGAAGAGGGCTTCAAACTTCCTTCAAAGCCTGTAATAACTTCAGTAGCATTCACAACTAGAAGACAATCCAAACATGAAGAATCCTTGAGCATAGAACATCACATGAGAGCAAATTCACATTCATCCAGTCTAGGTGTAAAATGAACTACAACACACTTAAATATGCATTCCCACTCACCTTCAGAAAATAAAACAACTTTAGGCTGACAAATGCAAACTAGAGGAGTGTTCCAAGCTGACACCACAAGTTGGGGCTAAAAATCCCAAGTGGGACTAGGGCGCTCGAGCGCCCTAGACCTTTAGCCCACAAACTTCACAAAGTGTCTATTAATGGGGGCTTAGTCCAGTCCTAAGTTGATTATGTCAGGTTTATTTATCAAGATCAGGATATTTATCGTTTAGAGCTCAAAAATGTGTTAAAATAGGTCCTAATTAGCAAAGGAAATAAAATGATTCCAACCTAGGAGCTAAACTAAGTGTAAAATGCTAGTGTACACATTTTACGACTCAACATTTAGCCCCCACTTTAGTGTGGGTGCAAACTTACGTTTGAACGCATACTAAAGGGATGGAAAAAACACATGAACATAGAAGACCAAAGAATTTTGTCAAGTTGTGAACTACAAGTAGCCCCCAAACTTAGGATCCTAAGGTTACAAGCACATAAGCAAAGAGAAAACACACAAGAAATTATTAAATTAATTCACACATACATGGAGCACTAAAAACATACACAATAATACACATGGAAGGCACACAATACACGAAGGGAATACATGCAAAACACAAATCATACATGCTTAACATGAAGCATGCACATAGAGAACACATGGAAAACATGATGAAGACACCTAAAAGCATAAGTTAAAATATAACACATAACAAACCATAGAGATCTAACAGCACAACAAGGATAGGGAAGTGATTCAGAACTTGTTAAATTTAGTAGAAAGGTCTAGGATAGGGGCTCTTGGGTGCCCTAGGCCCTTTTTAGGGTTAGGCAAAACTTTTAACTTTGTCGGATCTGTATTCATCCGCACTGTCTTCTCTCCAGAAACCAGCCTCTGAACCCTATTTTTCCTACCTGCACACACAGAAAGAGGGAAAAGGTTGTGCTATTTTAAGGGTTTGCCTCAATCAAACCCTATGTTGGTGTTCCCACCTCCACAATAGTGATTAATAAGATCCAAGAATGCTTTCCCTCATAGGGCAAAGGTTAGATCTACAACAATATGATAGATAATGATGCTAAATGATGATATTAATAACAAGATACCCAACCTAGGTTGATGAAGATTTAACACAAATAAAGCAAAGTGATGGAGAGGGCTTCAAACTTCCTTCAAAGCCTACAATAACTTCAATAGCATTCACAAGTAGAAGACAATCCAAACATGAAGAATCCTTGAGTATAGAACATCACATGAGAGAAAATTCACATTCATTCGGTCTAGGTGTAAAATGAAGTACAACACACACTTAAATATGCATTCCCACTCGCCTTCAGAAAATAAAACAACTTTAAGCTAAAAAATGCAAACTAGAGGAGTGTTCCAAGCCAAAACCACAAGTTAGGGCTAAAAATCCCAAGTGGGACCAGGGTGCTCGGGCGCCCTAGACCTTTAGCCCGCAAACTTCACAAAGTGTCTTTTAACAAGGGCTTAGTCCAGTCCTAAGTTGATTATGTTGGGTTTATTTGTCGAGATCGGGTTATTTATCATTTAGAGCTCAAAAAGGTGTTAAAATAGGTCCTAATTAGCAAAGGCAATAAAATAGGTCCAACCTAGGAGATAAACTAAGTGTAAAATGCTAGTGTACAGATTTTACAACTCAACAAATAGATAGATAAGTATTTGTTTTGGTGTTATGTGAATGAATTATTGTTATTTTTTATGTTACCAAATTGTTTTCTATCATTTCAAAAATGTGGTGATTAATCTGTGTCAACCTGCAGGATTTGTGTCGTGATTATTGTTTAAGTGAAATTTAGAATTCATTTGTAGTTCAATATTCCGTAGATGTTGATTAAGATATTTCAAAGTTCTGAAGCTTCTTTTCACTGTTTTGTGGTAGAGAAGTTATGGAGTTCTTCTTTGGTTTAAATTTCTCTAGTTTCATGAAAATTCTAAAGCATAGTCTAGATCTTGTTTTTCTCATGCTTTCATAGATTAGTTTTTCTTATGCTTTCATAGATTAGTTTCATCATTTTTCTCTAGTATAGGTTGTTAATGATTTTCAGTTGTTTACTTGAAATTTTTCTTAGCTTAAATTTCCATGCTTTCTAGTTAGAAGTTATTTTGCAAATCTCATTTTTTAAAAATCAAGATATCACTACTAAAACGAGATACTTGAATCTCCTATTGCATATAGCCTTAGACACAACCCAGTCAATAAACTAATATATTTTCAACTAAAGTACAAGGCCTAATGACACCTTGTCAAGCATCAATTGGATTTGCATAGATTGTATGATGTTACATGAGCTTTGCATGTCATCCAAACTTGGGTGCCAAATCTTGGTGGGTCCATATGGACTTGCATGTTGTCACATGTGATTTGCATGTTATCCTAATTGGGGTGCCAAGGCTTGCATGTTCTTTGCATGTCATTGCATGTGCTTTGAGAAATTGTTGTTGTCAACATCTGATTGGCTATGGGTTGGGCACCCATGAAAAGCTATGAGAAGACTTATGGAAAATCACTAATTTTATTGGTTGACCAAAAGGGAAAGTGTTTAGTTTTTGCATGTGGATTTGAAACTTGATTTGAGAAACCATAATAGTATTCTCACATCCAACTCTTATATATATTGGTGCCTTTGATTAGTGGTATTATGAGAGTTTTATGCAGATTGAAGGAGTAACGAAGTGTTGTCAGAATTTAGAGAGAAATATTGTGTTGATGTAAACTTCATTGAAAGATTAATACAATCATTGAATCTCTTTGGGTGTGGATTTTTTTCCTATATGGGTTTCTCCACGTAAACATTGTGTCAATTGTTGCAAATTTATTCCTTCATTCTTTCAGTGTTGAATGTGCTAATCATAAAAACATTAAAGTGGATAATCTTTAATCAATTTTTAGATTTGTAAACAATATTAAAGTTAATATTGTAGTAGTTTTACCTTGATTTTTCCAACATTTGGTGTTAGAAATGAAAGTGCAAACCACACAATGAAAATCTAATTCAAACCTTATTAATGTCCTCTAAATAATGTAGAATCAATGGAGATTGCAATAGAAATAAAACCCATTACAAAACAACGTGTATTAAGAACTAAACACATAACATAGTATGTAACATGGATAAAACCCTTTCGTGTAAAAAACTCCATCAAGAAAAGAGGCTCCAAGTTGTATTATCTTCAAGTATGAGATTACAATACATGCACTTCCTCTTCTTCTTCAATCTTCAATCCAGCGGCACCTATTACTCTCAACTCGGCTAAAAATGTATTACAAATATCCTTATAAAAGGGGGTTACCTTCTAGGGCAAGAAAACTAACATAATATCGATCGTCAAATCTGTGACCTAATGATGAACGGTCTAGATTTACAATGATAAAATATAAATAAAATATAGTTTCAAGGGCATTGTGACACCCCATCGTAGATGAATTAGCATCAGGTACTAGATATAAACATGCAGCTAAAACAAGATCGTTGTTGGTGAAACCTCTCATCCCTTATGGGTGATTTACAAATAATAATAGGAATAATAAATTACATATGATTTACAAGGTTGATGGAACCTTAATCCTAACATTCTCCCACTTGACATCATACATTGTAAATACCCATAGGAAAATAATAAAATAATCAGGCACTAGAAACAAGGCCCATGGCCTCTCTACACCAAATAATCTTCTTTGTGCTCACAGGCTTGGTCAAAGCATGTACAACATTCTCCTGAGTGTCTACCTTCTTCAATTCAATCTATCCACTTGCAACCATTTCTCAAACAAAGTGATAGTGTACATCAACATGCTTAGTCTGAGCATGACACATAGGATTCTTGGCCAATCAAATAGCATTCTGGCTATCACAACCAATCTAAATGATCCTACAATCAAAACCAATACCTGTACACAATCTCCTCAACCAAACTGCCTCCTTAGAGACATGGGTAGCAACCATATACTCTACCTTGGTGGTGGACAAAGCAACCGTGGGCTACCTTTTTCTCATCCAACTCACTGCTCTGCCAAACAAAGTAAACACATAGCCACTAGTGGACCTTCGACTATCCAAGTCACCTGCCCAATCTGCATCAACAAATGCCTATATGTCCAAAGTTTTGTCAGCACTTTCAGTATTGGAATAAACCAAACATCAATTAGGAGTGTCTACTAGATATCTAAACACACTCTTCGCATAATTTAAATGTTGTCTACCAGGGTTAGACATAAATCTTCTCAAAACTCCCACTGCTTGGGCAATATTTGGTCTAGTGCAAACCATTGCATACATAAAACTCCCTATAGCACTAGCATATGGCACATTAGACATATCCTCAAAATCATCCTCATTCTTTGGACATGTATCTAATGAAAGATTAGTACCAATGGGTAAAGGAACTCTAACTGGGTTGCAGTCCTGCATACTAAATCTCTACAAAATGGTATTCACATACTTACTTTGTGATAACCAAAGCTTTCTATTAGCTCTATCCCTTTTGATCTCCATCCCCAAAATATACCTGGCAGCTCCAAGATCCTTCATTTGGAATGCACCTAAAATTTGGGCTTTCAACTCACTGATCATACCCTTAGTATTGCTGAAAAATAACATGTCATCAACATACAATGCAATGATCAGAATAGAATCATCAATACAATGAATGTAAACACAGTGTTCCTCCTCACTTCTAACAAAACCCATTTTCAACACAAATGAATCAAATTTCTAGTATCACATTCTAGGGGACTGTTTCAAACCATAAAGAGACCTATTTAATCTGCAAACCTAATGTTCTTTCCCTTTTACCTTAAAACCTGTAGGTTGTTGCATGTAAATTTCTTCCTCAAGATCTCCATGCAAAAATGCAGTCTTAACATCCATTTGCTCTATTTCCTAATCAAAAGTTGTAGCAATGGATAAGAGAAATCTAATAGAAGTTAATTTAGTGATAGGAAAGAATATTTCACCAAAATCAACTCCCTCTCTCTGGGAGTAGCCCTTGGCTACCAATCTAGCCTTGTACTTCTCCAATGAACTGTCTACTCCAAACTTCTTCTTGAAGACCCACTTGCATCCTATGGCCTTTCTTCCTTTGGGCAAACAAACAAGATCCTAGGTTTTGCAAGAGTCTAAAGCCATCATCTCCTCTTACATGGCTAACTGCCAAGATTCACTATCATCTACATGAATAGCTTCCCTGTAGGATCTAGGCTCATCATCAATACTTAATAAAGCAAATACACAATGGAAATCTGGTGGGCTATACCTGTCAACTAGGTTCCATTGTCTTGTGGATCTTCTCAGAGGTGGAGTGTAAGACTCTTTAGGTTCTTCTGCATACTCATCTATACCAATTTCTTTTGTTACAATAGATTCTTCCTCATCAAAAAGTTTCACTCGAGTCTTCTTCTACTTCTTCACCCCCCAATCCATCATTATGTTCTTCCTGAGGTGCATCTTCATGCTCTAATTCAAAATGCACTCTCTTCACCTTTTCTTCTTTTTCCTTTGGTTGTTCAAGTTCTGAAATAACACTAAGTTCCCTGAAAATAACATCTCTAGAATAGATAATCTTTCAAGTTAGTGAATTCCAAAGCTCATAACCTTTTACATTATCACCATATCTAATGAAAGTACACTTTTTAGCTTTTGGATCCAACTTAGTTCATTTTTATTTAGGCACATGAACATAAGCCTCATAGCCAAATACCCTTAAATGTGAAATAGAAGGTTTCTTACCTGTCCACATTTCATAAGGAGTTGAAACAAGAGTCTTAAATAGAGATTTGTTAACCAAGTAGTTTGCAGTACACACAGCTTCTGCCCAAAAGCATTTGTTCAACTGTGATTCACTCAACATACTTCTGGCTATTTCCATTATTGTTTGATTCATACTTTCTGCCACTCCATTCTGTTGTGATGTATATGGAGTTGTTTTTTGTCTAATAATACCTACATGCTTATAGAATTCATCAAATTCCTTAGAATAGTATTCCCCTGTCATATCTCAAAATCTTTATCTTATGGTCTGATTGCTTTTCAACTAAAACTTTAAATTCCTTAAATTTAGTGAAAACTTCAGATTTGTGATGCATAAAATAAATCTAGGTAAACCTTGAGACATCATCAATGACGGAAACAAAATATCTAGATTTTCCAATTGATTCAACATCCAC
Source organism: Cunninghamia lanceolata (assembly GCA_027924645.1). NCBI lineage: Eukaryota > Viridiplantae > Streptophyta > Pinopsida > Cupressales > Cupressaceae > Cunninghamia > Cunninghamia lanceolata. The sequence continues at coordinate 4,228,292 of BSBN01000614.1, forward strand.
TAGACCAAAACATCTGAATGAATAAGTTCCAATTTATCATTAGATTTATTACTACCTAAAGGAAATGGAGATCTATTTTGTTTTCCAAACACACAATGTTCACATAATTTGAAACTCTCATCAAAATAGGATAAACTGTCTAACAATTTTTTATTTAAGAAAGTCTTTAAACCAGACTGACTTATGTGGCCCAATCTATGGTGCCACAACATACATGTATTTTTAGTATTAGCCTCATATGCATAAGAGGCATTACAAACAATAGTGGCTTCTAGCTTAAATAGAGTTCCCAATCTTTTCCTACCACCAAATTTCCTCTCACCAATCTGTAGCCATGCTTATCAAATGCCACATGCACTCCCAAATCATTCAACTTTGAAATAGAAATCAAATTTTTAGCCAATCCAAGAACATGCAAAACACTAGGGAGGGTTTTAATTCTCCCATCACTGAAACACAACATTACCTTCTCTCGTCCAACAATAGGATATGTAGAGTTGTCCCTGAGGTACACATTTCCTCCATCATACTCTTTATATGTGGAAAACCATTCTTTGTCTGAAGTCGTGTGGTACGACCATCCTGAGTCAACCAACCAATGATCATGAGAAACAACATTACATGCAAAAAGTAAAACCTCATCAGCTACATTTGAAGACTTATCAGTAGTGAAATCCCATTGTTTCTTTAGGTTTATACATTCCTTTTTCACATGTCCTCTCTTTCTACAGTTCCAACAATTGACTCTGTTCTTCTTTCTAGGAGTCTTAGAACAACCCTTAGACCTTTCTTTAGACCCCTTCTAATCTCTTTTTGATCCTCTTTCCATAGACCTTCCCCTAACACTGAGAGCATCCCCTAAACTATCTAAACTTTTCTTCCTTAATTCATGTGACAGTAGAACTGAAACAAGAGCATCCAACTTCATATCTGCGAGGTTAGTAGTGATAGCCAAAATAACATTCTCCCAGGACTCAGGTAAAGAACAAAGAAGCAATATACCTTTATCTTCCTCATTCACATCAACATCTATAGATGCTAGTTGAATCAATAACAAATTAAATGAATTCAAATGCTCTGCAACTAATTCACCCTCTTTCATTTTCACAAAAAATAATTTACCCTTTGAATAAAACTTGTTTACCATACTCTTGGCTTGGTAGATCTCACCCAGATGCTTCCACAAGCTAGGTACAGACTTCTCACTCACAACATTTAGTAGAACATAATCTGCAAGACACAGTCAGATTGTACCTCGTGCATTTTTATCTAGTCTATCCCACTCATCTTGAGAAACATCATTGAGTTTCTTCTCTTTCATAACAGCCAACCACTAATTTTTTTCCTCAAGTAAATCCTCCATCTTCAGCTTCCACAATTCGCACCCCATGCCATTGAAATTTTCAATGTCCAACCGAGAGGTAGAAGCAACACTGGATGCATCCATGATATCTACACAAGATCTGCAAACAAAAAACAACCAAATCTCCCACTGTAGCTAAAAAACCTTCACACTTCCACCCAAGAATCAAAACTAGCTAGGCTCTGATACCAAATGTTAGAAATGAAGGTGCAAACCACACAATGGAAATTTGATTCAAACCTTATTAATGTCCTCTAAATAATGTAGAATCAATGGAGATTGCAACAGAAATAAAACCCACTACACATGAATAACGTGCATTAAGAACTGAACACATAACACAGTATGTAACGTGGAGAAAACCTTTTTGGGTAAAAAACTTCACCAAGAAAAGAGGCTCCAAGCTGTATTATCTTCAAATATGAGATTACAATACATGCACTTCCTCTTCTTCTTTAGTCTTCAATCTAATGGTGCATGTTACTCTCAACTCTCCTAAAAATGTAGTATAAATATCCTTATAAAAGGGGGTTGCCTTCTAGGGCAAGAAAACTGACATAATATCAACCATTAGATATGTGACCTAATGACGAATGGTCCAGATTTACAATGATAAAATATAAATAAAATGTGGTTTCGGGGGTGCTGCCCCCAAACCCCCCAAACCCCTCGTAGGGAGGAAACCCCCTACGGCCCCCATCATAGATGAATTAGCGTCAAGTACCGGATATAAACATGTGGCTGAAACAAGATCGTTGCTAGTGAAACCTCTCATCGCTTATGGGTGATTTACAAACAATAATAGGAATAATAAATTACATAGGATTTACAAGGTTGATGGAACCTTAATCCTAACATTTGGTATCAGAGCTAACAGTTATGTTGAGAGAGAGGAACACCTTTCTCTTAAGTTTTGAAGGTTTTTTGGCTACAGTGGGAGCTTTTGCATTGTGGGTTTTGCAGATTTGTTAAGAATATTGTATACCATCGCTTCTACCTCTTGTCTAGATATTGAGAAATTTAATGGATCTAGGTATGAGATGTGGAAGTTGAATATGGAAGATCTCCTAGAAGAAAGAGATCAGTGGTTAGTAGTTTCCAATGAAAAGAATCCATCTAGAGTAACTGATGAAGAGTGGTTAAAACTTGATAAGAAGGCATGAGGAACCATACGGTTGTGTCTTACAGATTCCATCCTCTTGAATGTTTATAAGGAACCTACCGTATACAAGTTCTGGAAGAGGATAGGTGATATTTGTTGGCAATATGTGTTTTCATTGATGTCAACACTAAAAGTAAGGTCAGCACTCAATTTGTAAGGATGATACACCAGTGAGATAAAGAGATGCAGTGAGATACAGTGGTGATGTTGATGTTTAGGGTTGCTGATATTTAGTGTTGCTCTTAAGGTTCACATTGGGTTGTTGATGTTCATGGTTAGATGTCATTCCTAGATTAATGTCAAGACAAGGTGTATTGAGCATGCTTGAGGTCAGCAAAGTAGTGAGATGCAGTGATCTTCCTAATATTCATGGTTGGATGTCATATCCTGATCAATGTCAAGTCAAGTTGTTGGTCAACAAAGATGTTTTCATGATGAGATATTAAGATGGAAATTAGAAACACAAAGATGAATGATGAAATATTAAGATGGGAATTAGAAACACAAAGATGAATGATGAGACATTAAGATGGGAATTAGAAGCACAAAGATGAATGATGAAACATTAAGATGGGAATTAGAAGCACTAAAATGAATGATGACACATTAAGCTATGATGAGGAAGAAAAGATGTTTTGATGGCCTATGGCATGTTTTATGACCCTTTCTATTGTTCCTAAGGATACATATGTCATTATATGAAGGTTTTGGCCTTGAAAAGTAGGTGAAGGTTTCTGCTGCAGAGTATTGCCTAAAAAGACTATCTGGTAAAATGCTCTGCATTCCTCCACATTTGAAGATATGGTCATGTGGTTTAGAAGTTAAGTTAAGTATAATGTAAAGGTACTAAATCCAAATTTTCAAATCATTTGTCCCTCCGCAATGAAAGTTATGAAAGACAGAGTTTTGGTTTTTGCTCTGGCAGAATCAAGTGATGATGAAGACTATTTGGAATGCTTTGCATTTCTCCATAGTGATAGATATGGTTATGCGGTTTTGAGGAAATGTTCACTATAGTGTATGAGTGCATCCACATGAGTTTCAAGTATTTTGGAGGTCCATAAGCTTAGTTTTCAATTGACATTTGTGATACAAATTATTTTGGATGCCTAGTTGTTCCTAGAGTATATGCTGATAATGTGTGCCAACTTGATGTGGTTTGGAATGGTACATATACTGATGGTAGATGGTCCTGATGATATTGTGTTGTATCCAATTTCTTTGCAAGGTGTTTTCCTACTCTCTCCTGAGCTGATTATGGTCTGGAATGATGATTTTGCCAGGCTATGCCTCTGTCTGGCCAACTAGAGAATGTTGAAGGTATGCGCCACCCTGTTGTTGTTGTACAGAGTTCAAGGAATGGTTGGAGGCATTGTATAGGTCCTACTGACTCATCTGGAAGAAGAGCAAGCAATGATTTATCATTCATAAGTAGCACCATGATGAAATGTTTGTTGTGCCACAAGCTTCATATATTCTTGCTTAAGGGCAACCTAATTCAAATTTGTGTATTGTGCGGATGTTATTCCTTGAAGAATGATGATGTGAAGGATGTTTAGTACTAGACTAAGCATGCATTGGGATTTGTAAGGCATGTGTTTTCTTTCTCGAGTAGCATGTAGTTCATGATAGGGCTTGTCCTATGCATATTTTATGTTGTGTGATCTCTGGCCGACTTGTAAAATGTAATATTCTTGTTGTATTGGCTGACTTGCAATGAAATCAATGTAATGCCATGTATATATTGTAAACCTAGTTGGTCTAGGTGTGGCATGATTGCAAAGATGAAAATATGAATGTCTGAAGAGCAGAATATGAAAATCATATGCAGTGTGATGTCTGACTGAAGGAGAAAGAACAAAAGAGTAAGACGTTGTCTTGATTCATCTTGAAGACATTTTTGTGACAAAAGGGAAGTGAAGAGTGTGCCTAACTAATCCAATCATTAGAAGAAAGTGTGAAGAGGCAAAACTGCAAACATCAAAGGTGTGAGCTTCAATGTCAGTTTTTAGACAGTAGAAGGAATGTCATGTTGTAATCTTTTCTGAGTTCATTCTCAGTTTAGGGAGTAGTTGCTTCCTTGGGTTGTAGCCCTAAAACAAAGTCAGAAAGAAGTTGTATCTTCCTTGGGAGTGACCCTAAATCAAAGTTTTTCAGGGAGTAGTAGCTTCCTTGGGTTGTAGCCCTAAAACAAAGTTATTATTTTGAGCTTCATATATTGTGAGTTAATCCTCACCATGGTTTTTCCCTTCTTGGGCTTTTGCACATATATCTAGTGTTATGTGTTGATGTGCATTGTGTTGATCCTTCATGTCTATGTTAATGTTGTAATGCTTAAGTTTTAATCTACTCTGGAGGTTTTGAAGTTTGTTTAGATATTGATTCACCCCCTCTCAGTGTCCTAGTGTGTTCAACAATATTTACCAAACCAAAAGTCTTACTAATAAGTTGTATCTCAAAAGATAGTCATATTCATTAAAAATGAAGGTCGGTGATTCTATTGCAAATCATTTAAATTCTTTTAATTCAGTTTTAAGTTATCTTGCATCTGTAGATGTTAAGTTAAAAGATGAAGATAAATGCATCTTATTATACCCAAATCTTGGGAAAATCTATTTTTTTCTATCAGTGGTAGTGGTGCAAACCCAAAGATGGATAATATCATTGTTACACTTCTTTCAAAAGAAATGAGGAGAAACTTCATGAATGGTGGTTCCCAAGATGCCTTGCATGTGCAAGGAAGGTCCAAAGAAAAGGAGCCTAAAGGGGACAAGAAGAAGGATAAGTCAAAAGGACATTCTAAAAACCCCTGTGAAGAGCAAAGTAAAGTATTGGAACTATGGGAAATGAGGACATGTGAAGAAGGCATGCAGAAACAAGAAAAAGAGTGCAGATTCATCCACAGAAAAATCCTTGGATGACCGTGATCATGATGCTTTGTTTATTTCAGCTAACATTATAAGTAATGATGCTTGGCTTATTGATTCAGGTTGCTCCTACCATATGACTCCTCACAAGGAGTGGTTTTATAAATATTTATCATATGGTGGAGGAGAAGTTTTCCTTGGTGATAACAGTACTAAGAAAATAGTTGGTAAGGGAAAGGTAAAGTTGTGTTTCAGTGATGGAAGGGTTAAAACCCTTAATGGTGTTTTACATATTCCAAGACTTGCAAGAAACTTACTTTCTATATCCAATTTGAATGATTCTGGAATGCATGTGACATTTGAGAAGTCTGGTTATAGGTTGCTAAGAGGGAATTGAGTGGTTTCTAAAGGATCTCGAATTGGAACTTTGTTTAGGCTTAATGCCTCCACTTTTTGCAATTATGCCAATGTAACTGGCATTGAAAACGCATGTATGTTGTGTCACCATAGATTGGGTCACATAAGTAAAAATGTCTTAGGACTGTTATTAATAAAAATTTGGTTGATGGTCTTTCTAATTATTTTGTTGGCAAAAATGATTTCTATGAATATTGTGTGTTTGGAAAATTGAATAGATCATCATTTCCTGTTGGAACTAATAAAGCTAAGAGTTTATTAGAGATCATTCATTCACATGTGTTTGGACCAGTGGATGTTGACTCTTTTGGAAAATCCTGATATTATGTTACATTCATCGATGATGTCTCAAGATACACTTGGATTTATTTTATGCATGATAAATCTAAAGTTTTCACTAAGTTTAAGGAATTTAAAGCCTTAGTTGCGAAACAAACAGATTATAAGATAAGGGTGATGAGTTTAGACAATTGTGGTGAATATTGTTATGAGGAATTCGATGAATTATGTAAGAATGAAGGTAATGTTCGACAAAAGACTACTTCTTATACTCCCCAACAAAATGTGGTAGCAGAAAGAATGAACTGAACCTTAATGGAAAGAGCTAGGAGCATGTTGAGTAGTGCAAAGCTAGATCGGTGCTTTTGGGCTAAAGTTGTAAGTACTGCTTGTTATTTAATTAATATACCTCCTTGTTCAGCTCTTATGGATAAAAATCCTTATGAAGTGTGGATAGGTAGAAAGCCTTTTGTTTCACATTTAAGGGTCTTTGGTTGTGAGGATTTTGTTCATGTGCCTCAATAAAAGTGATCTAATCTAGATCCAAAAGCTCAAAAATGCATCTTCATAGGTTATGGTGAGAATATAAAAGGTTACAAGCTTTGGAATCCTCTAACCTGAAAAATGATTTTATCTAGAGATGTGACTTTTAGGGAGTTTAGAGCTTATTCAAGTGAAGAACAACCAAAGGAGAAAGAAAAGACTAAATCAATACATTTTGAGACAAATATAGAAAAGCAGGAACATGCACATATGGAAGAACAATTAGATGGATCAAAGGATGGAGAAGAAGAAGAGGGTTCAGAGAGTTTAGATGATGATGTGCAGGATGAGCATATAGAAGAGCATGCAGAGCCCATTACTCCTACCTTGAGAAGGTTCACAAGACAATGGAATCTAATTAATAGGGATAGCCCACCAAATTTATGTTGTGTATTTGCTTTTTTAAGTAATGACAATGAACCTAGATCTTTCAGGGATGCTCTCTCTTCAGAGGATAGTGAGTCTAGAGAGGATAGTGAGTCTTGTATGTAGGCCATGTAGGAGGAGATGATGTCTTTGGATAGTTTTGATAGCTAGGATCTTGTTAGTCTTCCCAAAGGAAGAAAGCCCATTGGTTGCAAGTGGGTATATAAAAATAAATTTGGTGTAGATGGTAGGTTAGAGTGGTATAAGGCTAGACTAGTGGCCAAGGGCTACTACCAGAGGGAGGGAGTTGATTTTGGTGAAGTTTTCTCTCCTGTTGCTAATTTAACTTCTATTAGATTCCTTTTATCTAATTCTACTGATTGTGGTTTTGAGATAGAGCAAAAGGATGTTAAAACTACTTTCTTGCATGGGGATTTTGAGGAGGAGATTTACATGTGACAACCTAATGGTTTTGTTGTGAAAGGAAAATAACACTTGGTTTGTAGGTTAAAATGATCATTCTATGGTCTAAAATAATCACCCAGGATGCAGTATCATAAGTTTGATGCTTTTGCATTGAATTTGGGTTTTGTTAGGAGCGAGGAGGATCATTGTGTTTATATTACTTGATTATTGATGATCAGATACTGATTATTGTCTTGTATGTTGATGACATGTTGTTTATGGGTAACAACAAGGTCATAATTAGAAATCTCAAGACTCATCTTTTTGGCACATTTGATATGAAGGACTTAGGGGCTGCTAAATATATTCTTGAGATGGAGATCAATAGGGATTGGGTACACAAAAAGCTTTGGTTAAGTCAAAGTAAGTATGTTGATACCATTTTGTAAAGATTTAATTTATAGGACTAAGCCAGTAAGCATTCCATTTTTGGTTGGTACTAAGCATAGTTTAGACATGTGTCCTAATTCTGATGATGATTTTGAAAAAATGTCTAAGGTTCCTTATTCTAGTGTTGTTGGTAGTTTGATGTATGCAATGGTTTGCACTGGACCAGATATTGCCCAAGCAATGGGAGTTTTAAGCAAGTTTATGTCTAACCCTGGTAGAGAGCATTAGACTTTTGTTAAAAGGGAGTTTAGATATTTGTGAGTAACTTCTGATTACTATTTAGTTTATCATGGTACTAATGATGTGGTGAAGTCATTAGACATATAGGGTTTTGTTGATGTAGATTGGGCAGGTAACTTGGATAGTCAAAGGTCTAGTGGCTATATTTTCTCTTTGTATGGAGGTGCAGTGAGTTGGATGAGTAAAAGGTAGCCTATGGTTGCTTTGTCCATCATAGAATCAGAGTATATGTCTACTACACATGCCTCTAAAGAGGCAATATGGTTACAGAGACTTGGTACAGGTATTGGTTTTGATTGCAGGATAGTGAGGATCGAATGTGATAGTCAAAGCATCGTATTTTTGGCCAAAAATCCTATGTATCATGCTTGTACTAAGAATGTTGATGTTCAGTATCACTTTGTACAAGAAATGGTTGAGAATAGTAAGGTTTTGATAGAAAAAATTGACACTTTGGATAATGTTGCAGATTTTCTCACAAAGCCAGTAACCACAAATAAGTTATCTTGGTGTAAGAAGGTCATGGGCCTTGATCACTATACTTGCTAATTATTTTATGTTGCATCATGGATGTAATTACAATGTATAATGTCAAGTGGGAGAATTTTAGGATAAGGTGACATTAACCTTGCAATCCTAAGTCAACTTCATGTGTCTCCATGATCCTTGGAATGTGCTCTTGGATGCCTAGAGACATGTGAGATAAAATATTTATTATTTATTTCACTATGATTAATTGTAGCTACTTTCATAGAGGTGGGACCCACTTGGATTTTCATGAATCGTGTATGAGTCCATTGTAGGCGTCCACTTTGGAGGTGGGGCCCATTTGGATTTGCATGGATTGCATGATGTTGCATGGGCTTTTCATGTCATCCAAACTTGGGCGCCAAAGCTTGGTGGGGTCCATATGGACTTGCATGTTGTCACATGTGCTTTACATGTTATCCTAATTGGGGCACCAAGTCTTGCATGTGCTTTTCATGTCATTGCATGTGCTTTAAGAACTTTTTTTTGTCAACATATAATTGGCTATGGGTTGGGCACTCATGAAAATCTATGAGAAGACTTATGGAAAATCACTGATTTTATTGGTTGACCAAAAGGGAATGTGTTTGGTTTTTGCATGTGGATTTGACACTTATTTTGAGAAACCATAATGGTATTCTCACATCTAGCTCTTATATGTATTGGTGCCTTTTATTGGTGGTATTATGAGAGTTTTATGCGGATTGAAGGAGTAACGAAGTGCTGCCAGAATTCAAAGAGAAATATTGTGTTGATGTAAACTTCATTGAAAGATTAATACAATCATTGAATCTCTTTAGGTGTGGAGTTTTTTCCCGTAAGGGTTTCTCCACATAAACACTGTGTCAATTGTTACAAATTTATTTATTCATTCTTTTATTTTTGAATGTGCTAATCATATAAACATTAAAGTGGATAATCTTTAATCAATTTTCAAATTTGTAAACAATATTAAAGTTAATATTGTAGCAGTTTCACCTTGATTTTTCCAACAATCCCCAAGGTAGAATCCTCATATGAGCATCCTGAGTCACCCAACAATTATTTGTTAGAAAGAATATTACATCTAGAAAGCAAGAATTCATTACCTATTTATGAGGAATTTTCTGTAGAGGAATCCCACTGTTTCTTTTTATTTTTGCATTACTTCTTAACATGTCCCCTCTTTCCGTAATTCCAACACTTTATTTTTTTACTAGGAGTTTTAGATCTACCATTAGACTTGTCTTTGGGCCCCTTCTATTCTCCTTTAGATTCACCTCTTTCCTTGAACTTTCCCCTGACATTAAGAGAATCTATTGAGATATCCATAGTTTTCTTTCTCACTTCCTATAACAACAATGTTGTAACAAGAGCATCCAACTTGGGATCTTCAAGTTTAGTACTATAAGAATGAATGAAATTCTCCCATGACTTGGGTAAATAACAAAGAAGCATAATACATTTATCTTCTTCCTAAATCATAACATCACTAAAGGCTAATTGACTCAAAACCAAATTAAAACTTTTTAAATGCTCAGCAACCAAATCAACTTCCTTCACTTTCAAAGAAAATAATTTTCTTTTCAAATATAATTTTATTTACCAGACTCTTGGCTTGGTAGATCTCATCTAAATGTTTCCATAGAGAATATGTAGTGGACTCTTCAACTACATTCAACATAACTAAATCTGCAAGACAAAGTTAGATTATCCCCTATGCTTCTTGTCCATCTTATTCCACTCATATTGATCTATTTTATTAGGTTTCTTTTCCTTTGTTGCAGCCAACCATTGATCCCTCTCTTCAAGGAGATCCTCCATCTTCATCTTCCACAACTCATAGTTAGTTCCATTGAACTTCTCAATATCTAACTGAGATGTAGATGCAACCATGGATTCCACACACAAATATCCAAAATAAATTTAACTAGAACTCCCACTATCGTATAGATAACCTTCACTATTCTACCCAAGAAGCAAAGCTAACCAGGATCTGATAACAAATGTTAGAAATGAAGGCAAACCGTTGCAATATGGAAATCTAAAATAAACTGCAAATTTAAAATTTAATCCATAGAATAAGTTGAGTATGTTGATGGGGAGGAGGTCCCCCTTGTGATCTCTGGCTTACGAAACAAAAAAAAATTAATCCATAGAATACCAAAATGAAGATTTAAACTAATGTAAATCATCAAACTCAAGAAAATAACACATAAGATAGAGATTTATGTAGAGAAACCCTTTCAAGAAAAAACTCCACTAGAATAGATGATAATTTTGTATTATCTTCGAAAGTAGATTACAATACAATCACTTATTTTAATCTTGCATCTAATCTTATTGCACCTATGTACCTGTAAAACATTCAACTCATATTCTACACTTCTCTAGCTTTTGTTAAATAGAAATGCAAGCTTACAAATAAAGTTTCTCAAATATGGTGCCCAAACTTGGGAATATTCAATGCCTATCATGGGAATCCCACAATTAAGCTATTATTAGCCTCTTACATATGTCATAAAACTACCTTACAAAATGTTGTGCCAACGATAGACAAAATCTCATGCACACCTCTATGAAAGTCAACAACAGGTTAAAGATAGCCTCTTACACCTTCTTATAAGTTGTCATAAGATGCTCTATGATAATGGTCCAATTATAGTTAATTTCTTACAACATGTAAGACACTAATATTAGTAGATTCTCTTACACCTATCATAAACCATTAATAAACTTGGATTCCCCACATTTATCTATTTACTATCTCAAGATAAAATAACATAAATTACTGTCATTGTAATTAAATAATTGTTGTAGTCATTAGAACCTTCATCCCTTATGGAATGCATTTACAAAATAATGTTGAGTAATTAAATATATGAGATTTAAAAGGTTGATGGCACCTTAATCCTAATAGTTACCACCAAGCTTCCTCTCACCAATCTGTAACCATGCTTATCAAATGTTACATGTATTCCTAAATCATTTAACTTGGATACAAAAATCAAATTTCTAGCCAATCTAATAATATGTGAAACACTAAGGAGGGTTTTTATCCTCCCATCAATGAAACATAATTGTACTTGTAGGTACGAAAATCATGTCAAACCAATATGGCAACCCTATGATGAGATGGTGATCACAACTCATGACCCTTGAAGGTGAGATTTTACCTCTCCCAATAGTTTCATGCCTTGATGACTTCCTCTTTTAATTTGTCATATTTTATCTCCCTTTGTTTTTCCTTTCTTTCAACCTTTTTCACCTTTCATGTTGCCTAGTTGACCCCCTCCCCCCATTTTACCTTTTTAGGGTCACCCCTAGTCTTTTCAGGGTCACCTCTAGTGTTTTTGGATCACCCCTTAGGGTCATCTGAGTGACCTTGATTAGCAAAAGTGGTGACCCTATCATTTTTAAATCTGCATGTCATTTCATCTTTTTGGCTTTTCGAATTGATTTTTTGCATGTTTTAACTCACAATTTTTCATGCCAACTTACTCCTTGTCTCACTTTCTTTCCATTATGAACTTATGATTGAATTTTATCTCTTTAATTTGTTTGGATTATCTCTTTAATTTTATCATTTATCTCTTTGACTATTCATGGATTGTTTCTATTTTCTTCTTAAGTTACCCTTTCTTTTTGATCTTATCTCTTCTCCCATTCCCTCCCATTTTTACCTATAAATACTTCTATTCTCTTCATTATTTTTCATGCACAAACCTTTGAATCCTCTTCTCATTTCAAAGTCACATCACAAGCCTCTTGCAAGCTTCTACATAGGCCTTGAGCCTTTTACTTTATCACATTTAGTCTTAGTTATTCTTTAAGCTTTTTAGCTTCTTTACAGGCCTTAAACCTTTTGATTTATTATTTTTAGCTTAGATACATTCTTATATGCCTTCACTTTCTTTTGAGTGCTCTCACAAAGCTTTTCAATTTCTTCAAGATTCTTACAAGCTTCTATACATGCCTTGAGCCTTTTTCTTATTGTTCTTAGATTAGATATGTTTTAGGATAGATATCTCTAGAATGTTGGGAATTAAAGTGTCCCAACCTTGATAATTCCTTGCATTTATTATTGTAATGTAATTTATTTATTTAGCCTATGTTGTTATTAAATTACACATCCTATTTTATCATTTAGTGTGAAGTGGTACGATGAGTTGTCACTCCACTTGTAAGATGACTAGGATGTTCAACACACTCCATTTGGAGATAGGCATCCCTTTTGTGTGGTAGAGGTTTTCTGCCATGTGTTGGCATCTTGACTAGTGTGTAAGTGAATCTTGACTGAAATAGTTATGATAGATTCCTATGACAGAATCTATGACATGTAAGAGTTGGAAATAGAAGGTTCTATGACAGGTGAAGACATGTGTCATAAGGCATCTTGGAAGAAGGCATCTTTTGGTGCCCCAAGGAGGGTTATGACATGTTGTAAGAGAATATGCTATTTATAGCCTGTGTGTGACAGATTCTCTTATAGCTGTAAGATATGTCAGTATGATGGATTCTATGATGGTTGTAAGAGTCGTAAGAGCATCTATCATTGCCCATCTTGGGAATAGGTGACCTCTTTGGGATGGGGTGACTTGACAAGTGTCATGAACATCCTACAGTGTTGTACAAGTGTCCATAGGAGTGGGTTTTGGGCCATGAGGCCATGTTGGACGCCCATCTCAAGATAGAGCCATGTTTGCCTTGTATCTTCTATATAAACAGGTGCTTTGGAGAGGAGATGCATTATGTGATGGACAAGTACTGTTATGCTGCCAGTTTGTCTCCAGATATGAGTGTTGAAGACTCCTAAGAGCTTGCATTGCAAGAGTATTGTAAACCATATTAGTTTTGATAATACATTGTGTAGGTTTTGGAGTGTGGGGTTTTTCACCCGATAAGGGTTTTCCCTACGTATATCTTGTGTCTCTCTTATGTCTCATTTATGTGTGTATGTGTATTACTACAGTATCTCCATTATTGTTTTTAACTGATGCAGGAGCATCCAATGGTGTAAGAGAAATCTTGCATCACCCAAAAAATGGATGTGTTTCAAAATTGTTGATGTACTTTCCATTTCTTTTCAAAATTTGTGGTTTGGTTCCATAATCGCTTGAATAATGATGTAGAACTTTTAGTTTTTCCAAATTGCTAAAAATAGTAACTTGCTATTTTTAGAAAGTTTACATTTGGGCACGGATTGAAGTGAAAATTTACAGGAAGCTTCATAACTAAAAAATAAGACCTTTGGCGAAGGAATCACGCAAAGACCATTTGCGAGCTGAAAGATATTAAAGTTTATGTTTCCTGAAAATTACCTAAAAATTATTCAAACTCAAGTTTGAGGCACTAAATGGCCCCGTACAGGCCCAAAAATGGCTAGAACTGGTAGAGTTGCTTTTTGGTGCGTAGAGCACTTCGTGATCTTTCTGACGCATTAAACAGTTCGTCAATCAGACACCCGGATCAAAAGTTATGGCTCCCAGAAGTTGACCTATTTTTGGAGGGAGATGCAAATTTTGAAATTAGGTTATTAGCCACCAAAAAGGCTATTAATAACCATTTTTGGGAACCCCGAGTAGTAGTAGATTTAAGGGGGAAAATGTAGAGTCAAGGATAGGCAGAGAAAATAGAAACCCTAGCTGATTTAGGGTTACAGAAGGCTGATGATTCCAGAGTCTTGGAGAGGGAGTTGTACTGTGTTGCAGCTTGTGGAGGGTTGATTACTCTGATTGTATTTGAGCTTTTGTAATGTAATAAGTTGTCCAAATCAATAAAGAAAGTTCTATTTTCTATGTGTAATTTCTATTGCTGTGTGTTTTATGATTTACCCCCTTCATCATTAACATTCTATAATTGTAAAGGATAAAATGAATTTGCACTCTTCTCTCCTCTTTAGATTAGTGTAAGAAGTGATTTTCGCACACCTAGCTTCCTTTCAATTGGTATCAAAGTTTGGCCAGTTTTGGTTCTAACTGCTAGGTAGGGTTTTTTTGAGCTAATCTTAGTTTGAGTGGGAGTCTATGTAGAGTATTTTGTATCTTGTTACAGGAAGGAGATGGCAGCCACATCTAGAAGAGTAGAGGTGGAGAAGTTCAATGGCACAAATTTCAAGTTGTGGAAACTCAAGATGGAAGATCTACTTGTTGATCGTGACCTATGGAAAACTGTTGATGGAACAAAACCTACGATAATGTCACAAGTTGATTGGGACCTCAAAGATTGGAAGGCTAAGGATCCCATAAGACTCTATCTAGCTAACTCCATCCTATTGAATGTCCATGAGGAGAAGACTACGAAAGATCTTTAGAAGAAGCTGGGAGATGTTTATCAAGACAAGTCCTTGGTGAACAAACTTTTACTGAAAAAGAAGCTATTTTCACTGAAGATGGAAGATGGAGGATTGGTTGTAGACCATATGAATGCTTTCAACATGATTGTTGCACAGTTGACATCCATGGGTGTGAAAATGGAGGAGGATTGGTGTATGACCCTGCTTTGTTCTTTGCCCAATTCATGGGATCATCTTCTCATGGCCATCAGAATCACTACTACCACCTTCAAGATGGAAGATGTGGTGTCTTCACTGTTATCTAAAGAAATGCAAAGAAAAACATCCGAGTCGGCCAAAGAAGCTCTTGCAGTTCATGGAAGACCCAAAGAGAAAGGGAAGAAGAAGGATAAGAAAGGTGAATAGGGTAGATCCAAATCTCGTGGGAGATCCAAATACCCTGGAAAATCCAAGGCTCTCTATTGGAACTGTGGTAAATCTGGGCATTTCTGAAAGGAATGAAAAGAGGAAAAGAAAAGAAGAAGAAGAATGCCCCAGATTTAGATTCTGACAAGTCACAAGATGATGGTGATGCCTTCATCGTAGCCACCCATGCATCTGATAATATGTGGTTGATAGATTATGGTGCATCATTCCACATGACCTCGCATCAAAGATAGTTCACCAAGTATGAAGAGTTCAATGGTGGAAGACTGTATCTGGGTGATGATTCTCATCTGAAGATTATTGGTCATGGAAGAGTCTCAATCTGATTCCTTGATGGACGAGTGAATGGAGTCACTGGGGTTATGCACATCCCAAGCTTGGCATGAAACCTTCTTTCTATAAGTATGTTGAATGATGTAGGTGTGCAGGTTGTCTTTTCGAAGGATGGATGCAAGATGACTTAGAGGATCTATGGTGCTTGCGAAGGGTACTCGGAGAGGTACTCTGTTTCAGCTGGAGGCATGCACTGCACAGTGCAATAGCTATTCTGACTCAAAGAAAAGAGTTGCAGTCACTTCATCCCCACCATCTGAACAAGCAGTGAAGAAATCTATTGTAACACATTCTGATGGTAGTGCACATGCTTTGGAAGTTAAACTTCCTGCTGAAAAGACTATGTTATGGCATTTGAGATATGGCCACATTGGTGAGAAGGGTCTAAGAACCCTAAAAAATAAAAACCTCATTGAGGGGTTAAATGATTGTAATCTTGAGTTTGATTTTTGCGAACATTGTGTATATGGAAAGCAAAACCGTGTTCAATTTTACTATAGTTCTCACAAGTCTTCTAGTGTATTAGATCTTTTTCATTCTGATGTGTTTGGTCCTGTTAATGTTCCTTCAATTTCCAAATCTGTATATTTTGTATCTTTCATAGATGATTACAGTAGAAGGACATGGGTTTATTTTATCAGAAGAAAGACTGAAGTCCTTAGTCGGTTTAAAGAGTTTCCAGCCTTTGCTGAAAATTAGACTAGTAAAAAGATTAAGTGTTTGAGAACTGACAACGGTGGTGAGTTGTGTTTGGAAGAGTTTGATAAGTTCTATAAAGAGAAAGGGATTGAAAGACATAAGACAACTCCATACACCCCGTAGCAAAATGGAGTTGCAGAGAGGATGAACAAGACACTGATGGAGAAGCCTAGGAGTATGCTTAGTGGAGCAAGCCTCAAACAAAAGTTTTGGGTTGAAGCTATAGCCACTACTTGCTACCTGGAAAATATGTCTCCTACATCAACTCTTGTTGGTAAAATACCTATGGAGGTGTGGTCTGGTAAGAAGCCTTCAATTAGACATCTTCGTGTTTTTGGTTGTAAGGCATATACACATGTGCCTGGGGAGAAACAGTCTAAATTGGAGAACAATGTTGTTAAGTGTATTTTCATTGGCTCTGGTGTCGGTGTGAAAGGATACAAGCTTTGGGATCTGGTGGCTGAAAAAGTGTTGTATAGTAGAAGTGTTATCTTCAGAGAGCTAACACCTTCTTCCGTTATTCTACGGCGAGAACAGACAAAAAAAGAAAGATGTGGTTCAGTTTTCTTCTACCCCTAAGAAGACTGAACCAACAGACCCTATGAGACCTGATGATGAGGAGAGCTCTAGTAGCTCTGAAAGCTCAGAAGAAGAAGCAAAACCTCAACCTCAGCCATTGAGGAGGTCTACACAAACAAGGAAGCAACCTGATAGGTTTGGTTATTCATTACTTGATTCTAGTTGTGTTTTTGCCTTACTAACACGGATGAGCCTAGAACTGTGACAGAGGCTATGGGCATGAAAGATGTAGGTTCATGGAAGGAGGCCATGGAAGATGAGATGGCTTCTTTGGAAAAGAAAAAAACATGGGACTTGGTGCCTTTGCCTAAAGGACGGAAACCCGTTGGATGCAAATGGGTGTTCAAGAAGAAATTCAGTGCAGATGGCAGCGTTGAAAAGTACAAGGCTAGATTGGTTGCGAAGGGGTACTCACTGGTGGAGGGAATTGATTATAGTGAAATTTTCTCTCCCGTTGCAAAGCTGACATCCATTCAGTTCTTGTTATCTCTTACATCTACTTATGACTTAGAGGTAGAACAGATGGATGTGAAGATAGCTTTTCTTCATGGTGATTTGGAGGAAGAGATTTACATGTCACAGCCAGAGCATTACATAGAGAAAGATAAAGAAAATTTGGTTTGCAAGTTGAAGAAGTCTTTGTATGGTTTGAAGCAGTCTCCTAGGATGTGTTATATGAAATTTGATGCCTTTGTGTTGTCGATTGGATTTCTGAGATCAAAATCAGATCATTGTATGTATTACAAATTTGACAATGATCGCATTCTCATTATTGCATTATATGTTGACGATATGCTATTGATTGGGAATGGTAAGAATATGATTTCTGATTTGAAGTCTCAGTTGTCAGCACAGTTTGAGATGAAAAATCTAGGGGCAGCCAGGTACATTCTAGGAATGGAAGTCAGAAGAGACAGGGCTAATAGAAAACTTTGGTTAAGCTAGAGTAAGTATGTGAAGACCATGTTGGATAGGTTCAGCATGGCAAATTGTAGGCCATTGTGTGTTCATGTTTCATTGGGGACAAAGTTATTTGTTAATGATTGTTCAAAATCTCCTAGTGAGGTGGAGGACATGAGCAGAGTACCTTATGTTAGTGTTGTTGGCAGTTTGATGCATGCTATGGTCTTCACAAGACTAGACATTGCCCAAGCAGTGGGAGTCCTTAGTCAATTTATGGCTAATCCTAGATGGGTACATTGGGATGTAGTTAAGCGAGTGTTTAGATATTGAGGGGTACTTCTGAGTATTCCATATGCTATCATGGTAATTCTACAGGACCTCCGCATTCAGTATGTATTCGTGGATTCTGATTGGGCAGGTGACATTGACAGCAGGAGATCCACCAGTGCATGTGTTCACTATGTTCGGTGGTGCAATTAGTTGGATGAGTAAGTGACAACCTATGGTTACTTTGTCCATGACAGAAGCTGAGTATATGGTAGAAAATCATGCTTGTAAGGAAGCCATTTGTCTTAAGAGATTGTGTTCAGATATTGGTGTTGATGTAGGACATATTATGATTTGCCTAGAAAAGATACCAACTTTCCATGCCAGAACAAAGTATATTGATGTATAGTTTCACTTTGTGCGAGACATGATAGAGGGTGGGAAGGTGAATTTGGAGAAGGTAGATACTTTGAAGAATATTGCAGATGCATTGATGAAACCAGTGGGCATAGAGAAGTTCATATGGTGTTCGGAGTCTATGGGCCTTTCGGCCTATAGCAGCTAAATCCTGTTATTTCTATTGCCTCTTACAAGGTGTCTGACAAGTGGGAGAATGTTGGGAATTAAGGTGTCTCAACCTTGATAATTCCTTGCATTTATTATTGTAATGTAATTTATTTATTTAGCCTATGTCGTAATTTTGTTGCACATCCTGTTTTGTCATTTAGTGTGAAGTGGCACGATGAGTTGTCACTCCACTTGTAAGATGACTAGGATGGTCAACACACTCCATGTGGAGATAGGTGTCTCTTTTATGTAGTAGAGGTTTTCTACCATGTGTTGGCATCTTGACTAGCGTGTAAGTGAATCTTGACCGAAATGGTTATGACAGAATCTATGACATGTAAGAGTCGAAAATAGAAGGTTCTATGGCAGGTGAAGACACGTGTCACAAGGCATCTTGGAAGAAGGCATCTTTGGGCACCCCAAGGAGGGTTATGACATGTTGTAAGAGAATATGCTATTTATAGCCTGTGTATGACAGATTCTCTTACAGTTGTAAGATATGTCAGTATGACAGATTCTATAACGGTTGTAAGAGTCGTAAGAGCATCTGTCATTGCCCATCTTGGTAATAGGCAACCTCTTTGGGATGGGGTGACTTGACAATTGTCATGAACATCCTACACTGTTGGACAAGTGTCCATAGGCATGGGTTTTGGGCCATAAGGCCATGTTGGACGCCCATCACAAGATAGAGTCATTTTTGCCTTATATCTTCTATATAAACAGGTGCTTTGGAGAGGAGATGTATTATGCGATTAATAGGTACTGTTATGCTGCCAGTTTGTCTCTAGATATGAGTGTCGAAGACTCCTAAGAGCTTGCATTGCAAGTGTATTGTAAACCATTTCAGTTTTGATAATACATTGTGCAGGTTTTGGAGTGTGGGGTTTTTCACCCAATAAGGGTTTTCCCCACATATAGCTTGTGTCTCTCTCTTATATCTCATTTCTGTGTGTATGTGTATTGCTGCAATATCTCCATTGTTATTGTTAACATTCTATAATTGTAAAGGATAAAACAAATTTGCATTCTTCTCTCCTCTTTAGATTAGTGTATGAAGTGATTTCCGCACACCTAGCTTCCTTTCACAGAAGCCTTAGCCCAACAAATCTTCTCATATAGGCCTTAGACTCTTTTACTTTTCAACCTTACAAGCCACAGAACTTCTTGTCATTTCAATTTCTTGCATTTTTATTTCTTCTTCCTGTCATAAGTGGAGTACCCCACTATTGCGGAAGAGAAAATTCATATAAAAGTTAGACCTTTGAGGATAATTTGACTAGCATGGGTGCGATTGAGTACAGGTTCATTTTATATTTCATTAGTAATTAAAAAAATACTCTGCATGTGGGGAAATAAAATTGCATCTTCAAAAATAAAAGTTCTTAGCATAAAGAAAAGATTATTTCTTCTTTCCCCTTTACATTTTTAGATTAGTTGCATTTCTTCTTCTTAATCATTTTGCATTTAGAAAAGTAAAATGCATTTCATCAAAAATCTTCAAAAAGAAAGTTTTTAGTGTAAAGAAAAGATTACTTCATTTTTTTTTGCATTCATAGATCAATTTGCATTTCAGGAAGTAGTTTTGCATTTCATTGAAAAGAAAAGTTGCTTTAGTATAAGGAAATATTATTTTTTCTTTCCTAGATTAAATCGCATTGTTCTTTCTTAATTATTGTAATATTAAAACCAAAAACACAACAAAATAGTTAAATTGCATTTAGAAAAGATATGATTTAGTTTGCATACATAACTTCTTTGTTGTAACTAGACAACATTAAAAAATTAGAAAAAAGAACAAAAAGAATTGCATGCATACACATATAGTTAGATTGCATTTAGAAACCTCATAATTAAACCCTACATATCTTTCATATTCAAGCAATTAAGCCCTCAATCTTGTCACGAGGCAATCAATATTAAACATAGGCATTCAAGTCCTCATTTTCACCACAAGGCATAGAGGAACCACATACAACACAAACTCTCAAATGCATATATTCTCTCTGTTAAGCACCTAATGTGCCTTAGTGTGAGAGAGAATTAGATAGAACAAGAATTAGAGGAGATAAGAGAAAATATCCTTGAAACACAAAACTTAGAGAACATAGAACAAGAATCAATCTAAGAACAAATTCAAGAATAGAAAAACATTCATAAACAAATTCACCTATAAAATGAAAGGAGACATTTAGAAGAACATAGAAACTAAGAATGTAGACTTCTCAAAGAAATCCTTGAGTTAGAATGAAGAAGACTTGAGATTTTTTGACTTTACGTTGCCAATGAACTTGATTGTCTCAATGCAAGCTATACTCTAGGACATGTAGTAATTACAACAACAATCTTGTAAAGAGTCTGACAAACACAACAACACTAGGAAGAAGGAGAAGAAGAAACTAACAACAATGATCATGGTCAAGTTGGTGAAGATGTCCAATCAACAAACATGATCGCCCTAACCGAGGCTCATGAAGTCCCACTCCTGAGGGATATGGACAGCCCCTTAGTGCCATCATCGCTTCACTATCTCTTACCATCGGAGCGGGAGTGACTGGAGGGTCACCTCTACAAGGGTTCATGGTTACCAGCATGTCCTTTCGAGGCTTGACTCATTCACATTGTGCTTGGTTCTAGTTCTGAACATCACATATTTTGGTGAACTCGACATAAACAACAAAAGATTTTGCTTGAGTTGTTTACATCCTCACTTCTCAAATCTCATTTTCACTTTTTACTTTTCATCTACTTCCCATTTGCCTTTTTAGTTCATCTCACATTCTCATTTCTCTTTTGAATTCACTCCATTTATTTTGAGGTGTCTTATAATGCCCCTTAATATGATGGATCCAGATAAACCTCAAGGGAATGTCCCTTCAAGTGACCCAATCACTCCCTCCTTTGAAAGATATTTACCTATTGATCCTCTAGCACTAGTGATGATTTGTTTCAACTACAAGGACTCAAACTATGAAGGTCCTCATCAAGAGCCTTGAAGATCCTTAACTTTTAACAATCCAACTTGGGATCAAGACTATGCCAATCAAAATCAACGATGTCAACTAAGATCATAAGTTCATCTAGATGTCCATCCTATTCTAATGTATAGAGAATGTTTTATGCAAATTGACAATGGCGTTGGTCATCTAGAGAAAAATTTACAACAAGCACATGAGGTGTGAGAAGCCCTCCATGTGGCTTATCAAGCAAAAAGATTTATGGCATGACAAGTGTCAACATAACATGAAATAAATAGGGCCATTCAAAATCAAATTCAAGATGATCCATTGCAAAGTAATGAAAATCATAGAATAGAAGGTGCCACTCCTACCAGTATTATAGATACATTAGTTCAAAGAATTGGGATGCTAGAAGCAGGAGTTGCTGAACAGTCCCAACCAAAAAGACCCAAAATGAGAAGAAATTTATTTATAGAATAAATCTAGGGGCAAGTTAACTTCCCCTGTACTTAAAATTTTATGCAAGAAACACTAGAAATGAAGCTTTCATGTTCCTTAAAATCAGAACAATCAATTAAGTGGTGTCAATACAACACAAAACTTTACAATACCACCAAACTTTCAACCAAAATATCAACAAAATCAAAACTCTACTCCCACAGGACTGATGTTCGCTAGTATGAACCTAACATTTCAAAATCAATTCACCAGTATGTACCTCAAATATCTCAAAGAGACTTTAGATTATAACATTCATAATGTCCTACTACCTCATCCTCTCTCAGACTTTCCTAAATTCAAAGGATAATGCGATCCAAATTCCCACATAAAAGTGTACACCATAGTGATAAGAGAACTTCTCCCATGGGATGGAGTTGTTACAAGGATATTTCTAAAAATGCTCGAAGAAATAGCTCTTGATTGGTATTATCACCTCCCTGAGGCATCCATTCATTCCTTTAGACAACTTATTGGGGAATTTGTAGCAATATTCGACATGAACAAACTAGTTAAAACCAGAATTAGAGAGCTTCTAAACATGAAACAACAAATATGTAGCTCACTTCATAACAAGGTGGAGGCAAGTCCTCTACTCTTCAATCAACACATTAATCATGGATCATAGGAAGATTTGTGATCTCTTCTTGCATGCCCTTAACAGGGACACTAGGGAAGAAGTCCAAAAGCTACCTTACAAGTCATATGAAAAAGCTTTGGAAAGTGCCCTAAGGATAGATCAAGTAGCCATAAACAACGGGTGAAATACTTATGGACAAATGGAAGACTTGTAGTATCAAATGACAATAGTGGGAACAACAAACCTACTATCAAGATTTTAAAAACAACAGAAACACCACAAGTAATGTGGTGATTGATCAACCCCCTGTAAGGAGCAAGGTAAAAGATGATTATAATGGATGAGATTACTATGCACAAAATGTTAATTCTATAGAATACCCTTGAAACAATAGCAGTTACCCTTAATGAAACAATCAACAATAGAGTAATAGAAACAAAAATAGATATGAACCTTATCGTTGACCAAACAACCCAAATTATTTCTATGAATTTCACAAGGCATAATACAAAAACATGTAGGGGATATAATAGATTCATTGTAAGGTTCCTTGAGGAACAACAATGTATGTTCATAGAAATGTTTCTAAACCTACAAGAAGTGGCACCCAAAAATGAAAACAATCCTAGGCATACACCTATTGCTCCCTAGAACACAAATATGGCAATTTTTCAAAACCCTTTTCCATCACACCAAAGTGATGAGACAAATACACCAACACAAACAAATACAAAGAATACAAGGGAACCCGCAACATTGGCCCAACAAGGCCACAAAGGTGAAACAAAAATGCTAGGTGTGGTGGAGGTTATCCATGATGAACTTGAAATAGAAAATGATGTGGTCCAAGAGACAAACTATTATGGAAGGGCCATATCAACAGTGATCATATGATCTGATTGAGGAACTGAAAATGAATTATTCTAAGATTCCTTTCATAGACCTCCTAAGAAACTCACCTTCACATTACACAACACTTCTAGAAGCCATCAATTTAAAACATCTTGGCAAGATCATGCCACATCCAAAAGAACAAATAAATCAAGTAGTTCTAGACCTTGATCCTCCTAACTCCAAATCACAAGATCTTGGATTCTTCTTTGATCTCACATAAATGTTGATAGAGGCAAAGTTAACAAAGAAAGGGGATCCAACCCTGTATCTACAAGTTTGGATCTATGACAAATGTATCAAGAGGACTCTAGTTGACGATGGTGTGGTTGTCAATATAGTACCATTCTCCCTTGTTGAAAGAATTGGATATGGACACATGAATATCACAACCTACCAAGACATGCTAAGAGGCTACAATAACTTGAAAGTTGTAATGACTGGAAAGATTACCCTTCTAATTTATCTAGGTCCAAATATAATTCTAACAATGTTCTACATTGTTGACAAGGACACTAGATATAACTTACTCCTTGAAAGACCTTGGATTCATAGAATGAAGGAAATGCCTTCCACATTATTCCAAGAAGTCTATTTTCTACACCTTGGAAGAGTCTACATTGTAAAGAGAGATCTTGTGTTGTTTTGTATGCTTAAAATGGATCAAAACAAAAAGAAAATTAGTATCCCTACTAACTATGAGTTATCAACAAATAAGGTTGCAATACTAGAGCCAACACCATGGGTTTTACTAGTAAAACAAAACAACAATCAAAGGACAACAAATGTGGAAATCAAGAATACTGAGAAAGGGTAACCGTTAAGACAGAAATCAATAGTCTCCAAAGAAATAATGGCTAAAATTATGGAATTACTCAAAAAAGATAGTCCTTTACAATTTTCCCTTGATATCTTTATGATTGGAGTAACAAACAAAGACAAGGAGCAACAACGAAAACAAGTAGGTCAATCAAGAGAAGCTCCTCCTCTTATCTAGTTTGAAATAATAGATTTGACAAGAATTGACCATAATGCTTTCGTTGACGTTGATAAAAACATGATAGCAAGGTACACTCCTTAAACGCTACTAGGGGAAGCAATGTTGAGTGAGTCCTATAACCCTTTGAGACTTGAAGACTCGTATACGCCACTCACACTCCCTAGTGATTCTTACACCCCTTTGACTCTTCCAGTACAAGTAAACTTAGAAGATCACCTCTATACAAACTCAATTGATAATGAATCAAACAAGATCTACAGGTGTTGTTAAGAGCTTTTAGAGCTCCTAATTATCAACCCTCGCTCTCTACCTTAATACAATCTAGTAATGCTTGTAAACCACCTTGGGTCCAAATAGAATTGGTTCAAAATTTACCATATGAAGATGAAGTGAGGGAAGATTTAAGAAAGAGAAGAAATTACAGGTGATTATTAGAAAAGAGCATCCTACAATTTTTAAATTATCCAAGACATATATTGGGTACTCAATGGATCTAAGACCAGAAACTAATGGAAGGACAACCCTAACCTTTGTCCCTCCCAAAGAGCATAGGGATCTTGAAACTACCTCTAAATTATTTTAATTTCTACATGAATTCAAGAAAGACCTAAAGTAAGAATTTATAGAAGGATGAGTTTTATAGAATTTATAGAAGGATGAGTTTTATCTCATGACTGAGCTTTTATCAAACGATGGAGCCTTGTATTGGATTATGTCTCATCATCAAGCATACCAATTCCTATCTTGCCTAATAACTACTCAACTTGAACAAGAGGATATTCCTGTAGTACAATAAGAAACATGATAGGTCCTTTTAGAATTGGAGAACTAGTGCTTAAAAGAGGAAGTGCTAAGAATAAAAGATATAGAAAAAAGAAAAAGTTTCAAGAGGACTAGAAAGGTCCTTATGTAATCAAAGAAGATGTTGGAAATGACACAAACCCTCTTAGCACTATGGAAGGCCAAGACTTTAGTGAAATGATTAATTCTTTTCACCTCAAAAAATATTACAATTAAAAATTCACTAAAAATTTATAAAAATCCAAAAAAATAGCAAAACATAAAGATCTCAAAAATATGCATTTTCATTCTATCCACCGTGCATCTATGTTCGTGACACGCTCTTGTCTAATTTTTCTCTTAGCAAGGAGTCCTAAAGTTATCTAATATAGGTTGTTCCTGATAAGCTATAAGGATTCCCTTAAAATCAGAATTAGCCATTTTCCCTTTTACATTCCCAAAAATTTCAAGAAAAGTTGACCTTTTAGCTTTACACTAATCTCTGTCTTAACAAACCATGTTGTCTAGTCGAAGCACAGAAAGTACCTAAGCCTACAGTACCCAATATAATCTTCCAAGTAGACCTTCCCTAATCTTCCTTAGCAAAGGGGAATTCCTACAGGATTAATAAACTAGTGGTGGCCAACCCCTTATCCTTCCTAGGTAAAAAACGTCAAGGGGGTCATAGCTCAGCAAACAAATAAAAAAATAGTAAAAAAACAAGAAAAAAGCAAAAGCATAAAAAAGGTACAAAAGAAAGAGATAGAAAAATTACTACAAAAAATGATAGAGGAAAAAAATAAAAAAATAAAAAGAGAGAATTGTTGATGTCTATACTCTTAGGTGGAGATAAATCTAAGCTCAAAGATATGAGGGTGGCATCTATCAAAGAAAAGAAAAAAGAGAGGTACAAAATGCACACACACACTAGTTAGACAAAGCCAAGAGTTTAGTTATCTTTTAGGAGTATTTAGAGCTTTGGAGCCCTTCCTTTACCCTAGTTCTATCTTTTTTGCTATCTCTAATCTAAGTCTAGAAGCTACCCACAAAGTTTGTTACTTGTCTAAGTGGAAAACTAGCCAAATTGTTTTCTCCAGCTAAGGATCAATGTTTATCCTTTTGCAAAATGAAGTTTAGAAGTTGTTCCATCTCCTTCCCAAATTGACTTGATTCCCTTATCATATCTCAAAAATTTTAAGTAGGTCATCCTATACTAGGTCAAATCAAAATCCCCTAAGTCAAAAATCTTGCTTAAGAGCATTTACATTGATAGTCCCATCTTGTATACATACAATAAAAAATGTCATTTCATCATGAATTCATAAGCATCAATTAAAACATAGTACTTTGCATTTTCATACATGTGAAACATCCCTTGCATACATCAAAAATAGAAATAATAAACAAAAACAATATCATTTGCATTTTCATATGTAATAATTATAGGTGTGCATAGACATAGGCATTCACATCAAACATCCATAAATAAAAGTCTTGACCAACCATGTGCACCAAGAAGGAAGTAAAGTAGATAACAGCAACTAAGAGAACATATTGATAGATACAACCTAGTTTGAAAAGTTAAGAAGTTTCAAGTACAACTTGCTCCATCAAGGGAGCTCAAAAAGGAGTAACAAAAGTACACACATGAGTGTTGAATTTTCCCCATGCAGGGGACAACAATCTCAAAAAATGAAGCAATAAGAAAGGTCCCTCAAGGATATCTCTAACTAATGGAGTTACTAGAGCTCCTACTCTGATGATGTCTTCAGCTATTTGCAAAATCTAAAGGTCTAGAGGCCCTATGAGTGTCACCTGGCAAAGGAATGTGATTGTGTATTCATGAACCTGATGGTCCTATAAAAGTAGGAGCCTAAGAAACTAAACCCATCATGCTATCTAATATAGGTCTCATTAGACCAAGGCCAGTATGTCAATGCCCCATGCAAAGACTATGCCTCACTCTAAGTGTTGTATGATTGGTGCCCAACACCACTAAAGCATGGGTGTCTTCTTACCTCCTAACAAGCGTGAAGTAATCAAACCTATCAAGACCTTTTGTAGGGGTGGAAAGTTGAGTCTAAGAATAGAAGTGAGTCAGACCCCAAGACAATCTCTAGGATGGGTCACTCCCATCACCGTAGTCCAACTACACCTCTCTCACTCTAACTCGCTCTCAGGAAGCATAAGTGGTTCCCCTCTAAAAAGAACCCCAAGGATGCAATAGACATCATACAAAGTAATGGTCCACTCTCCAACAACCAAAGGAAATTATAAAGTATTATGATCTACATCCCAGTACGTAAGAATGTCACAACAGATGTGTGTTGAAGGATGAACAATCAAGATACGAGCAATTCTAGAAAGACCTATCTTGTCAAGAATGGTATGGTCTATGTCAACTAGACCCTTTAGAGCCCCTAGAACTAGGCCTACTTACGCATAGCATTCCATCAGATATAGGTCTCCTATGAAAGAGAAAATGCCAAGTTAGACCTTCATAAATTAGAAAACCCTGAAAATCCTAAAACTTTTAGAAAAAACCCTAAAAATTAGACAAAACCTTAGAAAAACTTACAATAAGTGAGAAGTTTCTTAGAATCGTAGAAATGACCAAACCTAGTGTTTAAAATGCAACACTTGCCTTTGATTCTACCTCAGAAAGTCCTAGAAGGGTCATCTAGGCAACCCAGGATGAGCAAGCAAGGTCACCCGAGAGACCTACCCTAGCAAAAGGGGTGACCCTAGGCAATGCCCTAGAGACCCCCAATTGACCTAGGAACCCAAAAAATTGACATAAAAAAATAAAATAACAAAAATAATAGAAACCAAAAATCTAGTAAAATGCTTCAAAGAATTTTAGATTTGATAGATAATTTCAAGAAAAAATAGTAAAACTAGATCTAGGGTTTAGAGATTAGTTTTTCTCATTTTTCATACCTAGGGATCCATGTAAAGTTGTGTGATGACTCTAATCATGATCTCCTCATCACAAGATTTTTCATCAACTACTCCTCGTTGAATCGCCTTTGTTTAGTCACTTTCTCTCACTTTTCTTCTCTCTTCTTGAACCTATTTTATATAGCATAGCTTGCATTTATGAATATGTTTTGCTAATTTAGCTTCTTTTATGCATCATCTTTGTCCTCATTTTATGTGCCTTTCACCATGACTATAGGTTGATGTGACAAGATAAATCAACACAAGTAAATTTAAAACTCTCACATTATAGGTACATCCTTTTGTCTTTTCATGTACTTATTTTAAAACTAACTATATATTAGATTAACACTTGAATCAATTTGTATATCAAGTCCAAATGCACGACAATGACAACAAGGCCATTCTTTAGGAATGGTACCTACCTTTCATGTAGGCAACCGTCCCTAAGGGGGCAAATTGTAGGTACAAAAATCATGTTAGGGCAATATGGTGCAGTCCTATGATGAGATGGAACTCATAGCTCATGACCCTCAAAGGCGTGATTTTACCTCTCCCAACAATTTCATGTCTTGATGACTTCCTCTTTTGATTTGTCATCTTTTGTCCCCCTTTGTTTTTCCTTTCTTTTGACATTTTTTGCCTTTTGTGTAGCCTAGTTGACCCTCTTTAAGGTCACCCCTAGTGTTCCTGGGTTGCCCCTAGTGTTTTTGGGTCACTCGGGTGACCCTGATTGGCAAAAGGAGTGACCCTATCATTTTAAAATTTTCTTGTCATTTCATGTTTTTTGCTTTTTGACTTGATTTCTAGCTCATTTTAACTCGTGATTTTTCATGCCAACTCACTCCTTGTCTCACTTTCTTTCCATTATGAACTTATGATTGAATTTTATCTTTTTAATTTGTTTGAATTCTCTTTAATTTTCTCATTTATCTCTTTGACTATTTAAGATTGTTTCCATTTTCTTCTTGAGTTGCACTTTCTTTTCTATCTTATCTCTTCTCCCATTCCTTCCCATTTTTACCTATAGATACTTCTATGCTCTTTAATATTTTTCATGCTCAAACCTTTGAATCCTCTTCTCATTTCAAAGTTGAATCACAAGCTTCTACACAAGCCTTGAGCCTTTTGCTTTCTCACATTTAGTCTGAGTTATTCTTTAAGATTTTTAGCTTCTTGATAGGCCTTTAGCCTTTTGCTTTATTGTTTTTAGTTTAGAGACATGCTTATATGCCTTCACTTGCCTTTGATTACTCTCACAAAGTTTTTCAATTTCTTTAAGCTTCTTGCAAGCTTCTATATAGGCCATAAGTCTTTTGCTTATTGTTCTTGTATTAGATGTCTTTTAGGATAGATATCTATAGAAGCCTTAACCCAACTAAGATTCTCATTCAGGCCTTGAGCCTCTTTTTATTTTTAGCCTTATAAGCCATAGAGCTTCTTTCCACACAAGCCACATTTAGCTTCTTGCTATTTTGATTTCTTTCATTTTTGTTTCTTCTTCCTATCATCAAGTAGAGTACCCCACTATTGCAAAATAGGACATTCAGATAAAAGCTAGACCTCTGAGGATAATTTTCCTAGAATTAGCACAATTGAGCATAGGTTCATTTTATATTTCATTAACAACTAAAAAATACTCTGCATGTGGGGAAATAAAATTGCATCTTCAAAAAGAAAAGTTCTTAGCATAAAGAAAAGATTATTTCTTCTTTCCCCTTTACATTTTTAGATTAGTTACATTTTTTCTTCTTAATCATTTTGCATTTAGAAAAGTAAATTGTATTTCATCAAAAATCTTCAAAAAGAAAGCTTTTAGTGTAAAGAAAAGATTACTTCTTTATGCATTCATAGATCAATTTACATTTAAGGAAGTGGATTTAGATTTCATTGAAAAGAAAAGTTTCTTTAGTATAGGGAAAGATTGCTTTTCTTTCGTAGATTAAATTGTATTGTTCTTTCTTAATTACTGTGATATCAAAACCAAAAACATAAAAAAAAACATAGTTAAATTGTATTTAGGAAAGAAATCATTTAGTTTGCATACATAACTTCTTGTTTGTAGTAATTAAACAACATTAAAAAATTAGAAAAAGGAACAAAAATAATTGCATGTATGCACATATAGTTAGACTGCATTTAGAAACGTCATAATTAAACCTTGCATAACTTTCACATTCAAGCATTAAGCCCTTGATCTCATCATGAGGCAATCAACATTAAACATAGGTATTCAAGCCCTCATTTTCACCATGAGGCATAGAGGAACCACATCATATCTACACAAACTCTCAGACACTTATATTGTCTTTGCTAAACACTCAATGCGCCCTGGTGTGAGAGAGAATTGGGTAGAATAAAAATTAGAGGAGATAAGAGAAAGTCTCCCTAAAACACAAAACCTAGTTAACATAGAACAATAAGAATCATTCGAAGAGCAAATTTAGGAATAGGAAAACATTCTTAGAAAAATTCACCTCAAAAATGAAAGGAGACATTTAGAAAAACACAGAAACTGAGAACGCAGACTTCTTGAAGAAATCCTTGAATTAGAATGAAGAAGACTTGAAATTGTTTGACTTTATATTACTAACAAACTTGATCATCACACAACAAGCTATACTCCAAGACATGTAGTGATTACAACAACAATCTTGTAAAGAGTCCAACAAACACAACAACACCTAGAAGAAGGAGAAGAAGAAACCAACAACAGCAATCATGACAAGGCTGATGAGGACGCCCTGTCAACAGATGCGATCATTGTGATCGAGGCTCACAAAGTGTTGTTCCTAAGGAAAACAAATAGGCCCTAAATGCCACCACTACTTCACTAGCTCTTGACGTCAAATTGAGAGTGACTGGAGGGTCAACTTTGCAAGGGTTCCTAATTCCCCATGTGTCACCTAGAGGCCTAACTCATTTGTGTCGTGCTTGGGTATGGTTCTAAACATCACAATGTCTTCCCTCATCCAGCTATTGAATATGAATTGTTGTCCCCAAGGTAGAATTCACCTCCATCATATTATTCATATTTGGAAAACCACTCCTTATAAGGAGTCATGTGATGTGAGCATCTTGAGTCAAATAACCAGTGTTCGTTAGAAATAATATTTCAAGAAGAAAGCAAGAGTTCTTCACCTAATTCTGAGGACTTTTTTGTAGAGGAATCCCACTATTTCTTCTTATTTCTACATTCCTTCTTAACATGTCCCCTCTTTCTACAATTCCAACACTTCACTCTATTCTTTTTACTAGGAGTTTTAGATCTACCCTTATACTTGTCTTTAGGCCCCTTCTGTTCTCCTTCAGATTGACCTCTTTCCTTGGACCTTCCCCTGACATTAAGAGCATCTATTGATCTATCCATATCTTTCTTTATCATTTGTTTTGACAATAATGTTGTAACAAGAGCATCTAGCTTGGGATTTTTGAGACTATCACTAAAAACAAGAATGAATTCGCCCATGACTCAGGCTAAGAACAAAGTAGCATAATGCATTTATCTTCCTCACTTATATTAAGATCAATTGAAGCTAATTGACTCAAAATCAAATTAAAAGTATTTAAATGCTTAGAAACATAATCAGCTTCCTTAATTTTTAGAGAAAACAATTTTATTTTCAAATATAATTTATTTACCAGACTCTTTTCTTGGTAGTTCTCACCCAACTATTTCCATAGATCATATGTAGTTTTTTATTCTGAAACATTCAGCAAGACAGAGTCTACAATACAAAGCCAAATTATTCCCATGCTTTCTTATCCATCTTGTCCCACTCTTGATCTATTTATAGTTTATTTTCCTTTGTTGCAACCAACTATTGCTCCCTCTCTTCAAGGAGATCCTCATGTTGCAAGTATGTGCTAATCGGTGTTGTCATTGATGTCAACATGTTTGTGTTGTCATTGGTGTCAACTATGTCTTCTGATGTAGCTATTGTTGTTTGATTAATTTGTTGTGTTAAAGTGATCTAAATGCCTTGTAGAGGTGTTGATGATATTAGTAGACTATTCCTATTGCTGAGTTTCCAAGTGCTTTTGAGAAAATTTGATTAATACTGGAAACAGTGTGTTGAAGAAGTCTTCTAACTTACAAAATATTGTTTGAGTTT
The DNA here is from genome assembly GCA_027924645.1 of Cunninghamia lanceolata. Taxonomy (NCBI): domain Eukaryota; kingdom Viridiplantae; phylum Streptophyta; class Pinopsida; order Cupressales; family Cupressaceae; genus Cunninghamia; species Cunninghamia lanceolata. The sequence goes on from BSBN01000614.1 coordinate 4,260,724, forward strand.
TTGCTCCGCATTTCTTCTGTGTTGAAGATATAAGTGTGTGGTTTGGATATGTTTTCAAGAAGTGTTTAAAGATGTTAAATCTAGGATTTGGTGCTCTGAATTGCTGTGCAGTGAAAGTTATGTTCACTAGTTTGAGAACAGTATTTGACAGTGTTTATGAGTTGTGCAAAAGTGTCTGGGAGAAAGTATTTTACTCCACATTCCTCCATAGAAAGGTTTCATGGGATACAGTTCTAGATGTGTGTTCATAAGGATCTTACCTATCTTTCTTTCAAAAGGTTTGTGATTTGGTGCTCCGAAAAGTAATTTATTGTGTGGCAGAGTTTGACAGTGTTGTTGTATTCAGGTGAAAGTTGGTGTAGTGGAATTTGTTGGTTTCTAGGTGACTTCAAGATGTTCATGAAGGTTTCTAGATTGTGTTAAAGACCTATGTATGGTCTACATGTTATGGTTGTGATAGCAGAAGCATGTGATCAAGAATTCCTTATGTTTACACTGTTTGGCTGACCTTGAATGTTTGCGCAAATTGAGGAGTTGATTTGGTGATTATGTGAGTTTTGTGTAGCGTGCCTATATAGATTTGGGTCTGAGCTAATGAACAGAGTGGTTTTCCTTCATTCCTTTGTGCTATGGAATGTTTAGGTCCATACCTAATTCAAATATTGTGTGTTTGTCGACTTTGGAGATTGTTTAAAGGATTGAAGATTGTGTTGCCAACCTTGAAGATTGTTTCAAAGGTAATTATGGTATAAATAAGTGTTAAGGATTCATGGATATGTGTGTGAATAGGGGATATGATGTGGTGATGCAAATTTGATTAGGTTAGCAAGGGATTTCATGTGTTACACTACTAGATGCAGTGAGTAGAAGGTGTCTACAATTTTCGGTGATGCTGCGAAGGTGTTGTGTATGTTGTGGTTTATAATGAGCTTCATTGGAACTAAACTCCATGCATAAGTTAGATGCAACTATATCAATTCAAAGTCTAGTAGTGATCCATTCTCTTCCTCTTTCTTTCTTTTTCAATGGGTAGGGAGTCCACTTGGACAGTGAGTCCCCTGCAATGAGCATTCTCTCTATGGTAATGAGCCTTTGTAATTTAGTATTGTTACTACATTATATTGTGAGCTAATCCTCACCGTGGTTTTTCCCTTTTAGGGTTTTCCACGTAAAAATTTGGTGTTCCCTTGTGCATGGTGTTGATGTGTTTAAGTTTTTGTTATATGCTTTTCATGTTTAAACTTCATAATAGATTAAGGGTTTAAGTGAACTGATGTGGATGTGATTATGTTTATGAGAGTGTGAAGTTTTTGATACAACTGATTCACGCCCCCCCCCTCTTAGTTGTCTTGTGCCTTCAATAATTAGTATCAGAGCAAGGTTCCTTTGAAGAAAGCTTAACAACTTGAGGTAGATCCAGGATGGTGCACAAGAAGGATGATACTGTTATAGATGACTCTAAAGGATGCATGAAAGAAAATGCCCTGGAGGTAAGTCTTGACAATGAAGATACTCCTCTTACTAGTCAAGAAAAGAACTATTGGGTTATTGATAGTAGTTGCTCAAATCATATGACCAGTGATAGAAGCAAGTTTGTTAAATTTGAGAAATATGATGGAGGACTAGCTATCTTTGGTGATGATTGTACTTCTAAAATATGTGGAAGAGGCTTAATGAGTCTTGATGGAAAACATATTACTGATGATATTATGTGTGTCAAAGGCTTAATGCAAAATCTCTTGAGTGTTAGACAATTATGTAGCAAAGGATACAGTCTTATGTTTCAGGATGACGGCTTTGAGATTAGAAAGAAATCCAGAACTCTGATAGCTGCTGGAAAAAGGACAAATGGAAATATTTATCATCTCAAAGAAAATGATGGTTATTTCTTTATAACTCAAATCAATGAAAGTTGACTACGGCATAGAAGAATGTGTCACATCAGTTTTGATAGTCTAGTGAAGATAAGTACAGTTCAAGTTGTTAAAGACCTACCAAAGATCATCAAACCTACTAATGTTATCTGCAAGGAATGTCAAGATGGAAAGCAAGTGAGGAGAAGTTCTGAAGTCAAAGAATAATTTTCTACTGGACTGTTGGAATTGGTGCATACAAAACTCTATAGTCCTACCAAAGAAATAAGTGTTCAAGGTGATTGGTATTTTATGATATTGACTGATGATTATTCTAGAATGACATGGGTTATTTTTCTTAAAGAAAAATTAGAAGCCCTAGATAAGTTCAAGACATTTAAAACTATGGTGGAGAATGAAATAGAAATGAAAATTAAATACTTGAGCTCTGATGGAGAATTTACTTCAAATGAGTTTAACATCTTCTGTGAAGATCATGGAATAAATAGGTAATTATCTACTCCTAGGACCTATTAATAGAATGGAGTACTTGAGAGGAGGAACATGACCATTCAAGAATCTGTAAGGACTATGTTAGAAGAAGCAAGCCTACCGAAATCCTACTGGAGGGAAGCGATTCAAACTGTTGTCTACATACAAAACAGAGTACAAGTAAGAGAAAATGATACAAAGACTCCCTATGAGCTATGGTATGGAAGGATTCCTACTATTAAATATTTCAAAAATTTTGGAAGCAAATGTTATATCAGAAGAAATGAAGATCTAAGAAAATTTGATGTAAAATATGATGAAGGTATTTTTCTTGGCTACTCTAATAAAAGAAAAGCTTACCGGTGCTATAACAAAAGGCTAAGAAAGATTGTTGAGAGTGTGAATGTCAAGGTTGATGAAGACATATATAAGATTTCTGAAGTTAATAAATATGCATCAGATTCAGATGAGTTCTCTTGCAGAGAAGAAGAAAATGTTGTTGAAAAGAAAGTACAGATTGAAGAACAAGAAATTCCTAAGTATATGCAGAGGCATCTCACTCAACACCAGATCATTGGTGACAAAAGCAAAGAGGTATCAACAAGAAGGAAAGCTGTGGAAGAACAAGTAAATTTGTGTTTAATTTCTAAAGTAGAACCTAAAACAATGGTTCGGGCATGCAAGGATGAACATCAGATCAAGACAAAAGAAAAAGAAATTTCTGCTGTTGAATTTTCAGAAGAGGAATGTATGTCTGCTAATAGTGAAGAAATCAAGATTGATCTTGAAGATCTAGAGAGAACTGAAGAAGAAATCATAGACTTGAAGGAGAATGTCAAAGAGGCAAATGAATATATCAAAAATCTGAGAGAGCAAGTCAAGAAATTCAAACAAAGGCATAAGGAGGTCAGTGAACAATTAAGATTAGCAAATGAATCCATAACTAGTATGAAAGTGTAAGATGAAGAAAAGGTAAGAACCAAGGAATGTTTGAACTCAATAATGAAAGGCAAATCTGCAGAATATACAAGGCTATAGCAAGAAGTTGTGAAATTAAAATTAGATCTAGAGAAGGCAAAGAACTATGAAGAAAAATTCAAGTTAAGTTTTGCAAGGCTTGATGAGATGATTGCAAGACAGAAAGATCCCAATGATAAAGAAGGATTAGGGTTTGAAAAAGGTGTAAGTTCAAAATTAGGTCAAGCATCAAAAGTTGAGGACAAGAAGAATAATGACAAGCAGATCTAGAATCAGAAGAAAGGAGCTAGAAGACCACCAGTTAAACAACCTAATGCTCAAAGGTACCCATCTTTCAATGATTATTGTCATTATTGCAATAAATTTGGACATAAGGCTACACAATGTAGGAGCAGGATGAATCAAAATGTTCCATCTTTTTTTAGTCAATGTTTCACATGTACGAAAGCTGGTCATAAAGCTAATGAGTGTAGAAATCAAAGAATAAATGGCTATAACAATGACACAATGATTCAATCCTTTAATGGCAACTATTATATATGCAATAGATTTGGTCACAAAGCTAATCAATGTAGATCTAGAGTGAATGGAAGGAACAATGGTCAAAGGAATGTTGTGTGCTACAATTGTAGTAAGCTTGGACACATTTCAAAGTTCTATAGAATAAGAAGCATGAAGAAGTATATTCCAATTGAGAAGAACAAACTAGTAAAAATAATTGATCCGGCAGAGACTAAGAAGTGAAAGGAAGCTAGGTGTGCAGAAAATACTTCCTACACTAATCTAATGAGGGGAGGAGAGTGCAAATTCAATTTTTTCCTTACTATTACAACAATGTTAAACCCACTAATAGAGATATTGCAGCAAACACATAAACAAGAAAGTATGACAAAAGAAGAGAGACAATATATACGTGGGGAAAACCCTTACGAGTGAAAAACCCCACACTCCAAAACACAACTCAAATGTATTACATAAAAAATAAAGGTTACAATACAACATAGAGCCAATACTCTTGCAGGAGTCTTTGACACTCATATTTGGAGATGATCTAGTAGCATAACAGTACCTATAAAACCTATAATACATCACCTTCTTAAAGCCCCTATTTATATAGAATATACAAGACAATTTTGGCTCTATCTTGGAATGGGCGTCCAACATGGCCTCATGGCCCAAAACCCACGCCTATGGACACTTGTCCAACCTTATAAGATGTTCCTAACACTTGTCAAGTCACCCCATCCCAAAGCAGTTGCCTATTCCCAAAATGGGTAATGACAGATGCTTCTACGACTCTTACAACCATCATAGAATCTGTCATAGCTATCATAACTTACAGCTGTAAGAGAATCTGTCATACACATGCTATAAATAGCATATTCTCTTACAACATGTCATAGTCCACCTTGGGGGGCTCAAAGATGTCTTTTTCAAAGATGTTCTTTGACACATGTCTTCACCTATCATAGAATCTCCTATTTCTAACTCTTACATGTCATAACTTCGTCATAGGAATCTGTCATGACCGTTACAGTCAATTTCCCTTACACAACATCCAAGATGTCAACACATGGCAAAATATTCTGACCACTAAGTGGGACGCCTATCTCCTCATGTGAGGACAAAAAATACATGTGGTCATATGCCATGTAGGATGACACATCACCATGCCAACTCCCACAATATGACAACATAGGATTTGCATCCAATTAATACAATAGGCAAATAATAAAAAAATATAATGTAAAAAAACAAGGAATTACCAAGGTTGAGACACCTTAATTCCCAACTTTCTCCCACTTGTCGAACACCTTGTAAGAGCCAATAGAATTAACAGGATTTAACTGCTATAGGCCGAAAGGCCGATAGACTCCGAACACCATCTGAACTTCTCTGTGCCCACTCATTTCGTCAATGCATCTGCAACATTCGTCAAAGTATCTACCTTCTCCATATTTACCTTCCCATCCATGTCTCGCATGAAGTGAAACTGTACATCAATATGCTTTGTTCTGGCATGAAAAGTTAGATTCTTCGCAAGACAAATCGCACTCTGATTGTCACAACTGATCGTAATCTGACCTACATCAACACCAATATCTGAACACAATCTCTTAAGCCAAATGGCTTCCTTGCAAGCATGAGTTACAGCCATATACTCAGCTTCAGTAGTGGACAAATCAACCACAGGTTGTCACTTACTCATCCAACTAATTGCACCACCAAACATAGTGAACACATAGGCACTGGTGGATCTCCTACTATCAATGTCACCTACCCAATCAAAATCCACAAATCCATGAATACAAAATAAATGTACAAGTCCTGAAGCATTACCATGATAGCATATGGAATACTTAGAAGTACCCCTCAAATATTGGAACACTCTCTTAACTGCATCCCAATGTACCCGTCCAGGATTAGCCATAAATCAACTAAGGACTCCCACTGCTTGCGCAATGTCTAGTCTTGTGTAGACCATAGCATACATCAAACTACTAATAGCACTAGCATAAGGTACTTTGCTCATGTTCCCCACCTCACTAGGAGATTTTGGACAATCATTAACAGGTAACTTTGTCCCCAATGAAACAGGAACACACAATGGTCTACAACCTACCATACTGAACCTATCCAACACAGTCTTCACATACTTACTCTGGCTTAACCAAAGTTTTATGTTTGCTCTATCTCTTCTGATTTCCATTCCCAGAATGTACCTGGCTGCCCCTAGATTTTTCATCTCAAACTGTGCTGACAACTAAGACTTCAAATCAAAAATCATATTCTTACCATTCCCAATCAACAACATTTCGTCAACATACAATGCAATAATGAGAATGTGATCATTGTCAAACTTGTAATACACACAATGATCAGATTTTGATCTCAGATAGCCAATTGATGACACAGAGGCATTAAACTTCAAGTACCACATCCTAGGAGACTGCTTCAAACCATACAAATACTTCTTTAACTTGCAAACCAAATTTTCTTTACCTTTCTCTATGTAATACTCTGGCTATGACATGCAGATTTCTTCCTCCAAATCACCATGAAGGAAAGTTGTTTTCACATCCATCTGTTTTACCTCTAAGTCATAAGCAGCTGCAAGAAATAACAGACAACGAATGGACGTCAGCTTTGCAATGGGAGAGAAAATTTCACCATAATCAATTCCCTCCACTTGTGAGTACCCCTTCGCAACCAATATAGCCTTGTACTTTTCAACACTGCCATCTGCACCAAATTTCTTCTTGAACACCCATTTGCAACCAACGGGTTTCCGTCCATCAGGCAAAGGCACCAAGTCCCATGTTTTGTTCTTTTCCAATGAAGCCATCTCATCTTCCATGGCCTCCTTCCAGGAACCTGCATCTTTCATGCCCATAGCTTCTTTCACAATTCTAGGCTCATCAGTGTTAGTAAGTAAAGCAAAAGCACAACTAGAATCAAGTAATGAGTAACCAAACCTATCAGGTTACTTTCTCATTTGTGTAGACCTCCTCAAAGGCTGAGGTTGAGGTTCTGCTTCTTCTTCTGAGCTTTCAGAGCTGCTAGAGCTCTCCTCATCATCAGGTCTCACAGGGTCTGTCGGTTCAATCTTCTTAGGGGTAGAGGGAAACTGAACCGCATCTTCTTTCTTTTCTGTCTGTTCTAGTTGTAGAACAATGGAAGAAGGTGTTAGCTCTCTAAAGATAACACTTCTACTATACAACACTTTTTCAGCCACAGGATCCCAAAGCTTGTATCCTTTCACACTGACACCATAGCCAATGAAAATACATGTAACAGCCTTGTTCTCCAATTTAGACCGTTTCTCCCTAGGCACATGTGCATATGCCACACAACCAAAAACATGAAGATGTCTAACTAAAGGCTTCTTACTAGACCACACCTCCATAGGTGTCTTACCAACAAGAGCTGATGTAGGAGATCTATTTACCAGATAGCAAGCAGTGGCTACAACTTCAGCCCAAAACTTTTGTTCGAGGCTTGCTCCACTAAGCATACTCCTAGCCTTCTCCATCAGTGACCTGTTCATCCTCTTTGCAACTCTATTTTTTTGCGGGGTGTATGGATTTGTCTTATGCCTTTCAATCCCTTACTCTTTGCAGAATGTATCAAACTCTGCCGAACAAAACTCACCACCGTTGTCAGTTCTCAAACACTTAATCTTTTTACTAGTTTGATTTTTAGCAAAGGCTTTAAACTCCTTAAATCGACTAAAGACTTCAGTCTTGCTTCTGATAAAATAAACCCATGTCCTTCTACTATAATCATCTATGAAAGATACAAAATATACAGATTTGGAAATTGAAGGAACATTAACTAGACCAAACACATCAGAATGAATAAGATCCAACACACCAGAAGACTTGTGAGAACTAGAGTAAAACTGAACACGGTTTTGCTTTCATAAATGCAATGTTCGTAAAAGTCAAACTCGAGATTACAATCATTTAACCCCTCAACGAGGTTTTTATTCTTTAGGGTACGCAAACCCTTCTCACCATTATGGCCATATCTCAAATGCCATAACATAGTCTTTTCACCAGGAAGCTTAGCTTCCATAGCATCTGCACTACCATCGGAACTAGTTACAAAAAATTTCTTCACTGCTCATTCAGATGGTGGGGATGAAGTGATTGCAGCTCATTTCTTTGAGTTAGAAGAATTATTGCACTGTGAAGTGCATGCCTCCAGCTGAAACAGAGTACCTCTCCGAGTACCCTTCGCAAGCACCATAGATCCTCTGGTCATCTTGCATCCATCCTTCGAAAAGACAACATGCACACCTGTTGCTGATAACTGAGAGGGGGGGTGAATCAGTTATCTTAATTAATTTAACTTTCTGTTCTTCTTTAACAACTAGTGCAGCATCAAAACAAATAAGCATCCATAACCATGAAAACAGAAACAAAATCAATACACATAACATAATGATTTTGACGTGGAAAACCCTTTTAAGGGAAAAACTACGGGGTGACTAACCCAAGATTGTATTCTCTGTTAAAAGAATAGAAGTACAAAATGGCACTTGCCAATTAGGGCTCACTACCCGAGCACACTGCTCACAAGAGGCTCACTGCCTACAAGAGACTCATTATCTACAAGGTCTAAAGAAAGTAATAAGATACTTGAACTGATGAGAAGCATCCACATATGCTAAGGTTCAGTTCCGGTTAGGCTCAATACAGTGATCTACTGCACTTCATTCTTCCTCTTCTTTGGTGTTGTTGTCCTATCACATATCGGACTTGTATTACTGCTTCCACACTGCTCTCTGCTTTTCTTCACACAACACAACACACCACACACACCTTCTCATCGAAATCCATCTGGTATATATATATCTGCACACAGGATTTCAACATCTTTCTAGTCGGCATCCAGAATACTTAATATTTTCCCAAACTCTGGTATGTCGGTTGAATCCTTGCCTACCAAGTGATGCGTATCAAAGAGATGCTTATAGAAGTCATCAATCATGTCGTCCAATCATGAATGATCCCTTAAGAAACTTAATTACCATCAATATCTCATTTGGATTAAGGTCTAAAGCTCTACCGGTTAGTTCTTCCTTGGTCTACTCTGCCAAACAGGAACCCAACACTTAGGTGTTCATATCTTTTCACTCTTACATCACCAGAGGCTCAATCTCTGGAATATATTAGTCATGGTACTCCTCTTGACTTCCCCAAGTCTGCACTTTACTGAGATACTTCCTTTGGGAGATCTGGACCTAATTGTCGGACCTTACTGCATGCTCTATTCTTGGTCACTGGACCAAAATACTCTTAAATCTGACTTCTGGTATAGACACACCATGTCTTGTGGATGTGTGGGATGGACTTTGTTGCCATCAATGACAACACTCATGAAGCCATACAGTGTCTCTTTCCAACAATCTCCCCCTTTGGCATTGATGGCAACACTTAGTGAAAAATGACTAAGTGTCACACTACACTCCCCCTTGGTTGATACTCTGTTCTAATGTACACTTTTTCAGAGCTCCCCTTTAGCTAGATTCCACATTTTTCACTGCTACTCACTCCCCCTTTGACATCAATTGCAAAGGGTAGAATCCGTACACTAAAAATCTCCAAAAATCCAACTATTTGTTTATATCCTCTCCCAAAGTACCCTTATCTATTGCTTCTTTGTATAGTTCAAGCAAATCATCCACTATCCATTCCATATTTGCTTTGTAAAATTCAACCAAGTGACCATCAACACCAGGGGATTTCCCATTGTTCATAGATCTAATGGTTGCTTCTATTTTATCTTTTGATAATTCCTTGTCTAGGGCCTTCCTCATTTCCTCATTCACCCTCACCTTACATATTTTACAGCATAAATCTTGAGCTTCCAAACACCCTTGATAGTTATCTTCTACCTTGAATAGAGTTTCATAGAAGCTTCTGAAGGCTTCCAAAATTTCCTCTTGTTTCCTCAGACATAATCCATTAACAACCACTGCTTCAATATTTTCTTTTATGTTCTTATACTTGAGGAGATTGAAGAAATATTTTGTGCCTTTATCCCCATCTTCCAACCAATTCAGCTTTGCCCTAATTTTGGCCCCCTGAGCTTTCCTAATTTGGAATTTTCTTAATCTATGTTTTACACCTCCCATTTTTTCAATTAAGTGTTCATCTTTTGGATTATTCTAAATTTTTTCTTCATGTTTGAGGAATTCTTCTTGGAGCACAACCTCTTCTCTTTTTCTATCTAATGAGTATTTTTTACCCACAATTTGGAAAACAGAATTACAGGAGTCTATAAACCTATTCCAGTAGAGAGAAAAATCTTTGTTTTTATATAGTGACTTACAAATATTCCTCAATGCTTTGATACCATTTAGACAGTCTTGATCTTTTAGAAGTTCACAATTAAGCTTAAAGGGATTGCCTTTTTGTTTTTTGACTTTTTCCTCTTGTTTTTTAATTAATATCACAGTCTTTATGGGATGATGGTTAGATAGTGCATTAGGGATCACTTGAACCTTATTCATTTCCTTTTTGTTTTGGATCAAAAAAGTTTCTTTCTCCATATAGAATCTATCCAATCTACTATAAATTCTTCTGTTAGCTTTCTGACAGTTAGTCCAGGAAAACCAAATACTTTTGCTATTCTTCTTTTCACCTTCTAGAGGATCTATCAATTTCAACGATTTTTTAAACCTTTGCCAAAAGAATTTTTCATTTCCTTTCCAGTCCATTGGGTTATCTCCTTGTTTATCTTCCATTTGCTCAATCATGTTGAAATCACCAACAATCACACAGGGTACCTTAGGCAACTCAACTGTCATCCAATTCCATAATTTAGATCTATTGTAGTATTCATTAGGGGCATAAATTGAGCAGAGCCCAATTACCAACCCCCCAACATCCAATTTAATCCAAATACATCTGTTGCATGGGGATTGTCCTGAATCTTTTAGAAGTTTTTCCCATTTCCTATTAAGCAGAATGGCATTGCCACCTTTTTCCCCCTCATGTTTTGTGGTAAAAGTAATTGCATCTCTCCAAACAAATCTTAAAGTGTTCTCCATCATAAAGCCCACAGCTTTAACTTATTGGATCATCAAAATATCCGTATCCTTATTTTTATTGTAAAAGTCCCTTACCACATACTTTCTGTCTGGGGATTCTAATCCTCTAACATTCCAACTATAGCAGTGGATGTTTTTCATCACTTACTAAGTCTAGGAGGAGTTGGGGTTATACCCTTATGGATGCTATCAAACTATATGGGAATTAGGTCATCTTTTCCTTTTTTACCTGATACAGGAGCATCCAGTGGTGTAAGGGCAATCTTGCATCACCCAAAAAAGATGTGTTTCAAAATTGTTGATGTTCTTTCCATTTCTTTTCAAAATTTGTGGTTCTAGTTTCATAATCGCTTGAATAATGATGTAGAACTTTCAGTTTTTCCAAACTGCTAAAAATAGCAACCTACTATTTTTAGAAAGTTTGCATTTGGGCACGGAATGAAGTGAAAATTTACAGGAAGCTTCATAACTGAAAAATAAGACCTTTGGCGAAGGAATCATGAAAAGATCATTTGCGAGCTGAAAGATACTAAAGTTTATGTTTCCCAAAAAATGCTTGAAAATTATTCAAACTTAGGCTTGAGGCACTAAATGGCCCCGTACATGCACAAAAATGGCTAAACTGGTAGAGCGGATTTTTAGCGCGTAGATCACTTTGTGAGCTTTTCGACTCATAAAACGGTTCTTCAATCGGACACCCGAATCAAAAGTTATGGCTCCCGGAAGTTGACCTATTTTTGGAGGGAGATGCAAATTTTAAAATTAGGTTGTTGGCCGCTAAAAAGGCTATTAATAACCATTTTTGGGAACCCTAGGCAATAGTAGAGTTAAGGGGGGGAAGCATAGAGTCAAGAATAGGCAGGAAAATAGAAACCTTAGTTGATTTGGGGTTACAGAAGGTAGATGATTCTAGAGTCTTGCGGGAGGAAGCTATAATGTGTTGCAGCGTGTGGAGGGTTGATTCCTCTAATTGTATTTGAGCTTCTATAATGTAATAAGTTGTCCAAATCAATAAAAGAAAGTTATATTTTCTATGTGCAATTTCTGTTGTTGTGTGTTTTATGATTTACCCCCTTCATCAAGTGGTATCAGAGTAAGGGTTCCTGAGTGTGTAGATAGATCACTGACCGTGAGGCAGTTTGCACCAAGACCTGAGGTTGTGGGTTTGTTGCAGAGATCAAGATGCCTCCACGAAGAAATCGTATTGGGAGGAATGCTTTGATGGAAGAGGGTTTTAAATCCCTGCAAAGGCAAATTGATGCATTGCAGAAGGAGCTGCGAAGAGGGTTTGAGCCAAAAATAAGAGAAGAAAGTGAAGATGAAGCTGAAGAAGAGCTATCTAAGGAAGAACAAGAAGCTGCAGGTGATCCTGTAGAAGTTAGGTTGTTAAGGGCCATTTCTAAGATTGGAAAGAGGCCCAGGATCGAAGTTTCTACATATTTTGGAGATTTGAATCCAGAACAGCTTATTGATTAGGAGGAATATTTCGAGTATGAAGATGTGGAAGACCCAGATTGGGTCAAGTTTGTAAAAACAAAATTGAAGGGCCATGCCAGTATTTGGTGGAAGGAGGTCCAGTTAGAGAGAAACAAAAGAGGAAAAGGAAAGATAACCAGATGGGATCGGATGGTGGAGAAACTGAAGAAGCAGTTCATTCCTGTGGACTATGAGATGGAGTTATTGATGAAGCTGCAAGGATTGAAGCAATGCAACAAGTCTGTTAAGGAGTATACAAAAGAGTTTTATAAGATTACTATCAGAATCGGTCATGCAGAGGCCAATAAGGAGAAGGTAGCCTGTTACATTAATGGGTTGAGACCAAGTATTCAAGAGGAGCTGAGCCTGGTCAAAATGACCACCATAGAAGATGCATACCAATTTTTCCTGAAGCTGGAAGAGAAGCTAAATAAAATATTTGATAGCAAGCAAAGGGGAAGAGGTCAAGGCAGAAGGACTGGTGGAAGACCCTACGGGGGCCGAAATGAAGATTCAAATAAAAGTGAAGAAGCACACACCAGTCGAAATCAGAGAGGAGATAATACCTACCGCCCTCATGACTAGAACAATGGAGAGCAAAGAGGAAGAGGAAGAGGCCGACCTGGGCAAGGACCTAGAAGAGGAGGTCTCAGAGGAACCTGTTTCCAATGTGGAGAAGAAGGGCATCGAGCATACGAGTGTCTGCTACATCAAGGAAGGACAAATAGAAGACCTGAAGGTAATGCACGAGTTGCACATGTAGATGAAGATACACAGTCTGAGCGTTCTGAAGATGCTGAAAGGGGAGAAACCCTAGTTGTCAGAAGAACTTTGTTGAATGAGGAGAAAGAACCCAATCAGAGAAAGAGTCTATTCCGTACAAGGTGCAAATGTGAAGGTAAGTGTTGCAATATTATTATCGACAGTGGAAGCACTGACAATCTTGTTTCAGAGGAGATGGTTGATAAGTTGAAGTTGACAAGAAGAAAGCATCCACATCCATATCAGATTGCATGGTTGCAGAAGGACCATAGAGCTTTGGTCAATGAGCAATATTTAATGAAGTTCAAGATTGGGGACTACCATGATGAGATGTTGTGTGATATCATACCGATGGATGCATGTCATATGCTATTGGGGAGGCTGTGGCAGTATGATAGGAGCACTGTCCATGATGGTCGTGCAAACACATATTCCCTAACAAAGGATGGAGTTAGTCATAAGTTGAAGCCCTTGAAGGAGGTGGAAGAAAAGGTATGTAGTACTACCAAAATTTGCTTGGTAGATGGTAGGAAATTTTTGGAAGGTATGAAGCATGAGCGTCATTGTTTTGCATTGATTCCTAAAATCAGTCAAGAGAAATGTGAAGATGTACCAGCAGACGTTTCAGATATGTTGGAAGAATTTCAGGACATTATCTCTAATCATGTACCAAAAGGTTTACCACCTATGAGGAAGATAAGTCATCAAATGGATTTGATATCAGGAGCTAGTTTGCCAAATAAGGCAGCTCACAGAATGACTCCAGCAGAGAATGAAGAGTTGAACAGACAAGTTCATGAGTTGTTAAGGAAGGGACTGATAAGGGAGAGCCTGAGTCCATGTGCAGTACCTGCAGTACTAGCACCGAAGAAAGATGGAGAGTGGAGAATGTGTATAGATTCTCGAGCCATTAATAAGATCATGATCAAGTATAGGTTTCCATTGCCAAGAATGGATGACATAATGGATTGTTTGAGTGGAGCCAAGTACTTCACGAAGATTGACCTGAAGAGTGGGTATCACCAGATTCGTATCAGAGAAGGAGACGAGTGGAAGACAACCTTCAAGACCAAGGAAGGTTTGTATGAGTGGTTAGTCATGCCATTTGGGCTAACCAATGCATCGAGCACATTCGTGCGGCTCATGAACGAGGTACTAAAAGAATTTTTGGGAAGTTTTATTATTGTTTATTTAGATGACATTTTGATTTTTAGTAAGACTTGGGATGAGCATATGATGCATATCAGAAGAGTTTTGGAGAAGCTAAGGGAGGAGAAGTTGTTCATCAATCTGAAGAAATATAGCTTTGCAAAGAAGGAGTTGGTATACCTAGGATTTGTTGTTTTAGAGGAAGGTCTTAAGATGGACCCAGAGAAGGTGAGGGCTATCATTGAATGGCCTACACCAAGGAGTGCCACAAAGGTACGATCTTTTCATGGTTTGGCAAGTTTTTACAGAAAGTTTATCAAGAATTTTAGTAGCATTTGTGCACCCTAAAAAAGACAACGAGAGGGGATAGAAAAGAGTTTAGATGGACTTAAGGAGCAGATAAAAGCTTTGATACATTGAAGCAAAAAGTCACAGAGCAACCTATTTTGGCACTTCCAGATTTCAATAACGTATTTCAGGTAGATTGTGATGCTAGTGGCAGTGCTATAGGAGCTATTTGAGCCAAGAAGGTAATCCCATTGCCTATTTTAGTGATAAGCTTAATGATGCCAAGAAAAAGTATTCTATTTATGATCAGGAGTTTTATCCAATAGTTCAGGCTTTGAAGAAATGGAGACATTATTTGTTGTCAAAGGAGTTTGTTTTATATACTGATCATCAGACTTTGCAATATCTTAATAGTCAAGGGAAGTTGAACCAAAGGCACTTAAAAATGGGTTGAGTTTTTGTAGAGCTACACTTTTGTCTTGAAGCACAGGTGTGGGAAGCCCAACAAAGTTGCAGATGCCTTGAGCAGAAGGCAAAATTTGTTGACAAAAATGAAGATAGAGGTTGTTGGATTCGATGAGCTCAAAAGTTTGTATCCTGAAGATCCAGATTTTGCGGAGGCCTGGAAAGCTTGTTTGGAATCTGTTACTTTGGACAGGACAAGATGGTTGGATTTCATAATCCAAGATGGCATGTTGTTTAGAGGAAGCCAGTTGTGCATTCCAAGGAGTTCTATGAGAGAGAACCTGATTAAGGAGAAGCATAGTGGAGGATTGGCCGGACACTTTGGTCAAGATAAGACCATTACTATTGTTGAGGAAAATTATTATTGGTCACAGTTGCAACAGGATGTGAGGAAATTTGTGCAAAGTTACAGAATATGTCAAATGGCGAAAGGAGCAAGTCAGAATACAGGTCTATATCAACTACTACCTGTACTAGAGAAGTCGTGGGATGATATTAGTATGGATTTTGTTCTTGGTTTACCAAGGACACAGAGAGGACATGATTCCATTTTTGTGGTGGTGGATAGATTCTCGAAGATGACACATTTCATTCCTTGCAAGAGGACTAATGATGCTGTCCATATTGCTGAATTATTTTTCAGAGAGGTGGTGAGATTACATGGTCTACCAAAGAGCATAGTTTCAGATCAAGATACCAAGTTTGTTGGTTATTTCTGGAGGACATTGTGGAAGAAGTTGAAGACAAATTTGAAGTTCAGTTCTGCACACCATCCACAGATTGATGGATAGACGGAAGTGGTGAATAGGAGTTTGGGTAACTTGCTACGATGCTTAGTAGGAGATAAGCCCAAGGGATAGGATTTGATTTTACCACAGACAGAATTTGCTTACAACAATTCTGTCAATAGGAGTACTGGTAAATCACCATTCTAGATTGTATATGGCAATAGCCCAAGAAATGTTTCTGAGTTAAGGAAGTTGGACAAAGGAGAAAAGACAAGTGCTGAAGCCGAAGACTTTGCAGAACACATGAAGAATTTGCATGAAGAGGTGAGAAGGCACATTAATAAGATTAATATTCAATACAAGGCTAATGTAGATCAAAAGAGGAGATATAAGGAGTTCCAGGAAGGAGATGAAGTCATGGTTCACTTGAGAAAAGAAAGGTTCCTAATTGGAATATACAATAAGCTAAAAATGAAGAAATTTGGACCATGCAGAATCCTGAAGAAGCATGATTCAGGAAATGCATATGAGGTAGAGCTGTCGAGAGGGATCAATATTTCCTTTGTTTTCAACATTGTTGATTTATTAGAATATCGTGAAGGTGGAACAGAGGATGGACCAATAGAAGGATAGTGGAGTATTATGGCATCTACTTCAACAGAGGAGATAGAAGAGATCTTGGATAGCCGTGTGGGAAGTACTCAGAACAGGCAATATGAAGAATATTTGATGAAATGGAAAGGAAGGCCTATTGAAGATTCTTCTTGGTTGTCTAAGGTAGAGGTTGACCGTTTGGGTTTTCCTCACACAAACACATGAGACGTGACAGGGTCACTTCTCAAATTACCCTAGGTGTCTGATGCAGGAGCATCTAGTGGTGTAAGGGCAATCTTGCATCACCCAAAAAAAGATGTGTTTCAAAATTGTTGATGTTCTTTCCGTTTCTTTTCAAAATTTGTGGTTCAGGTTCCATAATCGCTTGAATAATGATGTAGAACTTTCAATTTTTCTAAACTGCTAAAAATAGCAACCTGCTATTTTTAGAAAGTTTGCATTTGGGCACGGAATGAAGTGAAAATTTACAGGAAGCTTTATAATTGAAAAATAAGACCTTTGGCAAATGAATCACGAAAAGATCATTTGCGATCTGAAAGATACTAAAGTTTTCGTTTCCTGAAAAATGCCTGAAATTTATTCAAACTCATGTTTGAGTCACTAAATGGCCCCGTACGAGCCCGAAAATGGCCAAAACTGGCAAAGCAAATTCTTAGCACGCAGAGCACTCCGCGAGCTTTTTGACGCATAAAACGGTTTGTCAATCAGACACCCGGATCAAAAGTTATGGCTCCCAGAAGTTGACCTATTTTTGGAGGGAGATGCAAATTTTGAAATTAGGTTGTTGGCCGCCAAAAAGGCTATTAATAACCATTTTTGGGAACCCTAGGTAGTAGTAGAGTTAAGGGGGGAAGCGTAGAGTTAAGAATAGGCAGGAAAACAAAAACCCTAGTTGATTTGGGGTTACAGAAGGTAGATGATTCCAGAGTCTTGCGGGAGGAAGCTGTAATGTGTTGCAGCATGTGGAGGGTTGATTCCTCTGATTGTATTTGAGCTTCTGTAATGTAATAAGTTGTCCAAATCAATAAAAGAAAGTTTTATTTTCTGTGTGCAATTTCTGTTGTTGTGTGTTTTATGATTTACCCCCTTCATCATTACCTCGCTTAACAAAACTATTGGTCCTACACATATTATTTCTCTTCTTACCTTCCTCTTTTGATTTGTCAATTTCTTGTAAGTTCTTCCTCCCCTCTATTCCACCTTGTGAGATAAGCTTATCTCCAACAGAGGTAGAATTTGTTTTCATGATACATTGCTTGTGGAGATCAATATCTACACCTTGGGGATCTGCATCTTTTCTTTTGAGGAACTCATCCTTCAACTTGTCTAATTTAACCCTTTGCTCTGCTACCTCTCTAATCTTGTCCAATGCCAATTGTTGGGCATTTTTCCTCCTCCTCACATTAATGAAACTATTATAAGAGTTATAGTCCTACATATTATTAGTCGAGGCCCTAGTTTGGTCATCATTAGGTAGTGTATCTTCAATACCAATGTTTGATTGTAATTGAGTTTCCTCAATTTGAGACACAAAGGATGGGTCTTCTTCCATCAAATTTTCACTATCATTTTCTTCCACAGAGAATAGACTTAGACTACCATCCTGAGTACTATCAGAATCACAATCTTCATGGTGATCACTGCCCAGTACCACATAATCCATTCCTCTATTTTTTGTGTTACCATTAGCATTAATTTCCCCCTCTTTTACAGTTATTAGATCCTCACTAGAATTAGATTTACCATCTTTTACATTTTGAGTCTTCATTACCTCAGGGGGAGGACCCTAGAGTTACCTCCCGAGTCCCCCGAGGGCCTATTTTCAGGGAGATTATTAGCATTTTTTTCTTTAGTTTCAAACACCATATTATCCTTTTTAACATTTTTGTTTAAGACTGGGCAATCCCTCCTTTGATGTCCATCCATTTTACAAAGAAAGCATGAATTTAGACCTCCTAGCCCTACTATTTCACATTGCACAATTTTATTCTCCCATTTTATCTCCACTATTTCAGGAATTTGAATTCTAGTATTAAAAGCCACAAGCAATCTTGCATCCAGATGTGGCAGTGTAGAACGAGTTTCATCTATTTTTAATATTTTTCGAAACGGTTTAATAATCTAAGGCAAAAAATTCCAAAATTGCATAGGGACATTTTTAACTAAAACCCATCTAGGAACTGAGCAAAACTGAATTTCCTTATGAGTTGTGTCCGGTGCCCATGGAAAGGCTTTAAACAATGCAGGGCCAATATTCTAGAAGTTTTTATCAACAACTCTCTTTTGCATGCTATGATTTTTAAAAAATATGATAAAAATACCTGATTGAATCATTCTACAGAAAGAGAAATGAATGCCTAATTTTTTACCCCATACTGAAATTAACCAATTGTCAAAGAATTTATTTGATGGTATTTTTTCAACATTAATGCATGTAAAGAATACATCAACATTTCTTAGTCTAGATTCTTCGTTCTTTACTACTTTAATCATGTCTTCATTAGGGCATAAAGAAATTTTCCTTGGCATGGTGGAGGACTCACCTTTTCCTTATTCCACATTCTCACCTCTCGCACCACCTTCCTTGGGGATTCCATCGTTGCTTTTGAATGAAGACTCGATCGAAAAGCCCGCATTTTCAGGCGGAGCTTCAGCATCTTCAGCGCTTAGAACTTCCCTGTAGGACTTAGACTGGTTTGTTTGTTTTCTAGGTCTCCATCTGATTTACTCTTCGTCGAATATTAACTACTACAATAAATTTACTCCCCAGATCAGTACTACCTCCGCTGACGCCCTCCCATCAACACACTTGGGTGACACCAGGTTGACGCAAAGGACCAGGCGGGGAAAACCAACACTTAGTTTTGAAAATTCAAAAATAAATCATGAAAAACAAGGGATAAAAAAGAAAAAATAAATAATAATATATCAAAGAAAACACATAGGCATTTAAATCTCTGGAATAGAAACAATTTATCAAATCCCACTAAGAATTTAGAAAGGTTCCAATGCAAGGAGAGAAAACCAACTAGGAAGCACACAGAGGATTACAGTGAAACCCTTGTGCAACCCCTGGGCTCTCCCCAAAAATGGAGTCTTTGGAAAATTGGAATTCCATACACACGCACTTGACCCACACAAGCAAGGTTAATTAACCCTTAGAAATTGAAATGTGTGATATGTGAATATGAAGGTTTCTAAAGGGCATTTTTTAATCCCAGGATCATTTTATAGTGCGAGGGAAGAGCATATACACACCTTCAATAACAATCAAGCTCAACAAATGAAGCAAACACAAGTTCTTTTTATGCCCAAATCCAAATGTCGCAAACAAGTACTTGTTCAAAATAATAGATCTTCTAAAACTTAGAAATGGATGATTGTGTATAGAAAAATAAATTCCACTAACAGATTCTTTATGATTTTCTAAGTAGTTTAAAAAAAAATTCACTAAATTTTGATTTAAAACACAAAAGTTATGCTCAATTGAAGATTGCAAAGAAATGTTGAATTTAAATGAGTGCACCTGAAAATACATGTAAAATCTAAAGATGAGACCTGCACCAATGCAAATTATACTAAATCAGATTTCCAACGACTATACTTCTGTAAAAATCTGATACGATTTGACCATTTTATGAGAAAAAGAAAAAAGACGCCTATTTTGCTAAGTAGAAGGAGAAGGGGTACTCCTTGGCAGTTAAATGACCGTTGGCGGTTAGTGTTATCTTTGGTCACATGTAGCAGTTAGATGCTTGGCAGTTACAGTCAACAATTAAGTTTATTATCAATGCTAGATCAGATGGTTTAGTTTAAAACCCTATTCACATGCTAATTGTAGTCCTTGGCAAAAGAGTCAACCACTAACAAAAAGTGCTAACAAAAAATGTTAAAAACTAACATTAAAATTCCATGTTATATTCTAACGTGGCCGTTTATCTAAGCCTTCAAAGTTAACATTAACATCTGAGAATTGTAGTCTACCTGTGGTTAGGGGAGCCTTCCACGGGGAATCCACCTTAGTGAGCGGTCCTTAGGACAATTAGCCCCAACCGCTCAACCAAGTGGGGCTCAGCTCTGCTTGGCAGGCTCACTTTCTTTTTTAAACATTTTTTTTTAAAATTTTGTTTTCCAATTTCAACATTAAATAAAAATAAAGACAATGAACCACATATGACCTTCCACGCCTCTGTAATGGTTCGTACAATATGGATCGTACAGATCCTTAAAATAAAAAAAAATTAACAAAACCTTCGAAATAGGTAGAATGCCATATGGATCCTAGGGTTTTCGCACCTTCTAGACACAATGATGAGGTTGATTTTTGTGTACAGTGCTTCTTGTGAAAGCTCATCTCCAGATCTACAACAAAAGGTTAGCAAAAACTTGCAAAACCAAGGTTAATCAAGGGACGTGGGTTGGGCATGCCAAGTGTATGATGCATAAATATGAAATATCAAATGGAAACCATACACAATGAAAGCTCCTATTTCATACCTACAACACCTCAAATGAATGATCAAAAGACTAAAGAAATTAAATGAAAATAATGAAACAATGTTAACACAATAATCCTTGATGCACCATGACGATTGATGGATGTGCTCCAATGATGCTTGATAATGATATTTGATGTATAAATATTGATTGCTCACACTAGCAACATAACAATACTCAAAATCTATAGAAAGGTGTGATGTAGGATCGATTTAGGTAGATGTTCTAGGTAGGTTCTCTAGATAGGATATTGATTCTCAATTCAACTAGATGAATCTCAAAATGCTCTAGAATCAATTTAGGTAGATGTTCTAAGATAAAAGACTTGATTGATAGTGATATTTATATGATCTAGGATATGGGAAGGATAGGACCTATTTGGATGAGGTCGGCTAAGACTCCTAGATAAAAGTGTATAAGGATTAGGATAAGTGAGAGATAATTAATTAAATAATAAAATCATTTAATTAATTATAGGACAAATTGGGAGAAATAAATTAATTAAATAAATAAAATTTATTTAATTAATGTGGCTAAAGGATGGACTAAATTAAATAAATAAGTATAATTTATTTAATTAATTTAGGAAATAGACTAGGATTAATTAAATAAATAAAGATAATTTATTTAATTAATTGGATAATGAAAGGGTCTTAGGATGAAAATGTCGTAAGATGGTGTTTAGGTGATGTAGTAAGGACAAGGTCAAATTTAGGTGTCTACAAGTGGATATAGGTGTCTTGTGAAAAAAAATGCCAGGTTAGACCTTCGTAAACTAGAAAACCCTAAAAATTATATGACTTTCAAAAAACCCTAAAAATTAGATAAAAGTCCTAGAAAAACATGCAATAAGTGAGAATTTAGTTAAAGTTAGAGAAACAATCAATTGGGAATAAAAAGTGCTAACTTTTGCCTTTGATCCTGTCGTAGGAAGCTTTGGTAGGATCTCTCGAGTGACCTTCCTGGTCTCTTGAGTGACCCAAGATGAGTTGGCAAGGTCGCCTGAGTGACCAACCCTAGAAAAAGGGTGACCCTGGGTGACACCCAAGTGAGCCCCAATTAGTTTAGAAATTGAAAAATTTGACAAAAAACAAAAAAAACAAAATTGAATGCATCAAACGATTTCAGATTTAGTAGATAATTTTAGGAGATATAGTTAGAAAAAATCTAGGGTTTAGGGAGTAGTGTTTCTTATTTTTGTACCTAGGGGTCCATGTGAAGCTAATTTGTGACCATAATCACAATCTCCTCATCACAAGCTTTCTGTCACCTCCATTATGTCACTTTCTCTCACTTCTCTTTGTTCTTCTCTCCTTCCTCTAGCTTAGTTTGTATTTGTGATTGTGTTTTGAGTAGCTTAGTTTCTTTTATGCAATGTTTTGTCCTCATTTTGCATGTGCCCTTCACCATGACTACAGGTTGATGCAACAAAGACTAGACAATGTAGGTAAACTTGAAACTCTCAAATTACAAGTATGTCCTCTTGTCTTTTCACATGTACTTATTTTAAACTAATCATATGTTGGATTAACACTTGAATTAGTTTTATTTTGTAGATCCAAATGTGGGACGATAACAATAGGTAAGGCCATTCTTCAGGAACAATACCTACCTTTCATGTAGACTACCATCCCTGAGGGAAAAAATATGTAAGTACTAAAATCACATCAAGTTAATATGGCGGTCCTATGATGAGATGGTGGTCACATGTCATGACCCTCGAAGGCATGATTTTACTTCTCCCAACAATTTCTAGTCTTGATGAATTTTCTTTTTGTCTTGTTGTCTTTTATCCCTTGTGTTTTGCCTTTCGTTTGACCTTTTCTGCCTTTTGCGTTCTCTCGTTGACCCCTCCTACTTACCTATTTAGGGATGCCCCTAGTGTTCATAGTCACCCAAGTGACCCTGACTAGAAAAATAGATAACCCTCTAATTTTTAAATGTGCGCGTCAACTTGTGTTTTTAACTTGTCTTTTTTATTTTTAGCCCATTTTAACTTGTAATTTTTCATGCCAACTCATGCTTTTCTTGCTTTCTTTCCTTTGCGAACTCATGATTGAATTTTATATCTTTAAATTTGTTTCTATTAACCTCTTTAAGTTTTCTTCTTATCTTTTTAGTTATTCATGGATTGTTTCCTTTTTATTCTTGAGTTGCACTTTCTTTTTGATCTTATTTCTTCTCCTATTCCCTCCCATTTTTACCAATAAATACTTCTTTCCTCTTCATTATTTTTCATGTTTTGAATACCTTCACATGTTTTCAAGAGCTCTTACAAGCTGTTGGTGCGAATAGGGGTTTTTCCTAACTAGTTTAGTTAATTTCCCCTTGTGTGGATAATTCATATTATTTAACTATTTATTAGTTAAACAATGTTCACATATCACACATAATTCACATGTTAAGTTCACTTAGTGAGAATTCTAGTTGTTTCTAGTTGTTGATAATTGTAGTGAGTTGTCTTATCCTACACATGTGCTCTTGTTAGCATCCTATCCTCTAGTTGTCACATGTGATAGGAATGTGACACTTGTCACATGACTACAGCTCCTTGATTGTCATCCTTGCCTTTATAAGCAAGGCTCTCTCATTGTATTTCATAACAACTTCATACAATTTGTTGTATAGACTATTGCTCCATTGTTTTAGCATACTCTTCTCTTTTATCTTTTTATGGAAGGTTGTCTTGATTGCAAGGATCCTGGCTTGTTGAGTCACAATGACTCTTACATGGTATTAGAGCTAGATTTGTAATTTCCTTCCCTCATTGGAGAGGTTTTGCTGGGAGCTATGTTTTAGGAGCGTGCTGCTACAAATCTGAGTACACCATTGTGTTCAGGAGGTCCGAGATAGTCAAGATCACCTTTTGTTTCGTCCAAATCGGACATCGGAGGCCAAATCTATGAGGTTTTTAATATGGGGAGTGTTTACTTGATCCGAGAGGTAGCTGCAATTTCGGAGTAGTTTGGGCAAAATCAGACCCTGCCATCACGCTCAAGACACCCAAAAACCTATAGATCGACTGTGAAATTGACCAAATCAAACAAAGTTGGAATGAAAGGCAATTTTTTTTGCAATTCGGTCATACAGAATATTCTGCAAAATATTCCACAGGCATCATTATTGCAGAGAATCTTCGGAGGCGTCATCATTCATACAGGTCATATTCTGTGAAAATTAAATCGGGTATTATATTTTTTCCACTGGTTATAAAAATTCTATTTGTTGGTTAAAGTTTCTGACTGCGGTTTTTGTTTGAAAAGTTATATATATATATCCCAGGGTACCAACAGGGTACACAGTCCCTGTCGGCCCCGTACAATTCGCAGTCAAGGACTGCAGACTACAGACACCTTAAACAAGCGCAGGGCCAGGCGATCATCACCGGGCATTTGACTCTCGGTTAATGACCAATGGCTTGCAGTAGGGGTTAATGCCCTCGATCCATGGCCAAGGGGCTTGCATGGAGGGGAAATACTCCCACACCCCCATGCTAATTAGGCTTCAGCTTTCATATGTTATATTTGCGGTTTAAAATTCTTTTTGCGGATTTAAAACCTATTTCATCAGCAGGCAATATCAATAGTCAACAGACCATAAAATATTTCCTGCGATCGCCAAAACCAACAGTACAAACATTCAACGGTGGTTTCAATAGTATGGTCGCCTAGTAGGGATATTCCACGAGAATATTCCCTTATCCTGCGCCCCTTAACATGCTGTGTTTTTCCAATAAGCGGTTTTAGAATGTACAGAAGGCGGTTTTGTTGTGAATAGGTAGTTTTTTAGATTCTGATAGTGGTTTTGGGGCTAAGAGAATATTCTGTTCCCAGAAAAAGAATATTCTGACAGCCAGGGGGACCTGTCTTGCCCCTCAAAGCCCTAAAGTAGGGATTTTTTCTTTTTTGCACAACTTTTGCCCATGAAGTCAAAATTAGGCAAATGAGATATCGACAGAAAGCTGACAAAGAGAACTTCGTAGTGGTATTAGTCATTTTCCAAGATTTTGTTGTTTGTCAGTATTTATTGTAGGTTGAAAACAAATCTTTTTTTGGCTTCCGAGCTCATAACTTTCTGCCACAATCTCTGATTTTCACGATTCTTGGGGCATCGAAAATGTATTCAGGAGATCTTCAAAGCCGGCCATGCACTTTTCTCAGATTCAACTCCATGTTCATTTAATTCAATTTGTTAATTTTTTAGCTTTTGAGTGATAACTTGGGCATTTTGAAACTTGAGGAGGTGAAATTTGTTTTGAAGGGATTTGTTTGCTGTAATAAATTAGTGTGAGTGATTGTATTCTCACTTGGATCTCTTTTTTTAGAGATTTTGATTATTTTTCCCAATTTTGGTCCCTAAAGGATAATTGTAAATCACACTAAGTATAAAGCGCCACAACAAATTGGGGGGATCTCTTGCATAGTAAAGGGGTGTTGTTGTATTGTTGTTTCTCTTTTTCATCATGGATGTGCCTTAAATTCTACTTTTAACTCCATATAATTATTATGAATGGAAGAAAAACATGGAGTTTCTATTGCATAAACAAAAGTTACATAGATTAACTTTAGGCACAGATCCTGAACCCACAGGTTCTACTGAGAGAAGAAAATGGTTAGATAGAAGAGATGAGGCTTATGGTACACTTTGTCTTGCTATTTCTCTAGATCTTAGATTTCATGTTGAGTCTTGTACAACACCAAATGAGATATGGACAACATTAGACAATCTCTTTGGCAAGCAAGATAAAATAAGAAGGTTCAAATTGGAGAATGAGTTAATTGCACTTAATCCTCAAGATTTTGATCAAATCAAAGATTTCTTCACCAAGTTTAAGTCTCTTAGGTTGCAGCTCAAACAATGTGGTCTTGAGAAAGAAGATGAACAATTGATTCTATCTAATCTTGCAAAATTGGGTCCTACTTATTCAGTTTATGTTTCTACCTTTTATGCTACAATGGATGCTTTTGGTAGAAAGTTTACTATACCTTCACTTGAGGAGTTTGTTGCACAACTCACTAGAGAACAAGCCAAGCTTCTACACACGGGCACATTGAAGTCTCCTAGATCACAGGCTCTAGTTGCAACACTAAGCATAAAAGATCCCGAGGCTTCAAATAATAAGGGAAATAAACAAAAGGATTCAAAGTATAATGAGCAAGAGAAAGAATCAAAGAAACCCCAACTCTTATTCCAAAGAGGAGTCCAATAAGAAAAAGAAGCCAAAGTGTTCTTATTGTAAGAAATTGGGTCATGATGAGACTAAATGTTATGAGAAAAAAATTGATGAGATGTCACAACTTCTTCAAAAGCATAACATTGAGTATTCTTCATCAACATCAGTTTTACCCAATTCTTCTTCTTTGACACCATCATCATCTATACAGCCAAAGATAATAAGATTTGCAAATGGGTCAGACAAAGGAAAAGGACAGGCACTCTTTGCTTCTACAAGTCTACAGTCAGATAGATGGCTTCTTGATTCTGGAGCCTCTCATCATATGGCCTCTTCACAAGGGATGTTCTCTTCATTTCAGTCATGTACTTCAACACCTATTTTGATGGGTAACAATACATACATGCATGTAATTGGCAAAGGAACTATTGATGTTGGTGAGAGTACTTTCAACGATGTGTTGTGTGTACCTTCCTTGATAACCAATCTCCTTTCCATCTACCAGATTACTCATTATGGTGCAGGAAAGATAGTTGAGTTCACTCTTGATTATGTGATCATATGAGACTTGGAGAGCAGAGATATCATTGTTCTTGGGATAGTTGATTATGCATCTCACTTGTATACATTCTCTCATTTTGTTTATGATGATGATGTAGATCCATTGATTGATATTCACACTCATGCATCAAGTGTGAATCATGTTTGTAAGGAGAAGTTTGGTCACTTGAACCTTGGTGTTCTTGCATCTACTTCGGTTCCTAAGACTAGTTATGAGCTTCCTCCTCCTACTTATTCAGAGATTGGCATTGGAATAGCGTCATTCACTTCATTTAAGCAAGATATTCTTTGTCTTCCAGATATAGGTTTATGGGATGAGTACTTGACAGGTATTTCAGACTTGTTTTGTGAGTCCTATCTTGATGACTTGGAGGACATAATTAATGACATTCATCTCCTCTTTGAAGGAGTTGATTCTTCTACTTCGGATGTGCGGGCACCGTCTTCTCCTCTTCACTTGTCACAGGTTGGCATTGAGTTGGAGTATCTTGATCATCATTCAGAGGATTCTTCATCTTTGGAGATTGATGATCTTGAATTTTCATCTTGTATTGGATTGTCACATTCCTTGATTAGGCATGCAACACCTGATTATGTGACATCTTTTGGTTCTAACATGTGGACACTTGAGTAGTTTTCAGAGATAGCATACATCATGATGATTTTTCCCTTATACCTTGAGATGGAGTTTCTTCTACATCAACCTTTGGACCTGTTTCTTCCTAAGGGGAAGAATGTTGTTTGTAGGCTTTGGATTCTCTTCAACATTCTTCTTCAGGCATTCACCATTGACACATGAGCTACTTCATTGTGGGTGGGACCTACAATGTCACACTTGCTTTCCTATGGGGGTAATTGATTGTACATATGTGTTGGATGTAGTTCTAGGGGGGTCTTGAGTCTTCCTTCCATCACATCTTTCATTCCATTTGTTTTTTGCATTCTCACTTTTGGAGAGGAGTTTTGTCCCATGAGGTTTTCTCCTTTTATCCACTTGAGATTTGTTGTACATGGGTACCTAACATGGCCTAGTAGTCGGGACCCATCATGCATCTTTGCTTTAGTCAGCTTCTCCTTAAGTTGCACTTAAGGGGGGGTGTTGGTGTGAATAGGGGTTTTTCCTAACTAGTTTTGTTAATTTCCCTTTGTGTGGATAATTCACATTATTTAACTATTTATTAGTTAAATAATATTCACACATCACACATAATTCACATGTTAAGTTGACTTAGTAAGTCTTCTAGTTGTTTCTAGTTGTTGATAGTTGTAGTGAGTTGTCTTATCCTACACATTCGCTCTAGTTGGCATCCTATTATCTAGTTGTCACATGTGATAGGAATGTGACACTTGTCACATGACTACAACTCCTTGATTGTCATCCTTGCCTTTATAAGCAAGGTTCTCTCATTGTATTTCATAATAGCTTCATACAGTTTGTTGTATAAAATATTGCTCCATTATTTTAGCATATTCTTCTCTTTTATCTTTATGTGGAAGGTTGTCTTGATTGCAGCGATCTTGGCTTGTTGAGTCACATTGACTCTTAAACAAGCTTCTTTGTTTTCTCAAAGCTTCTTGCAAGCTTCTATACAGGTCTTGAGCCTTTTGCTTATGAGTTTTAGCTTAGATATCTTTGGGATAGATATCTCTTAGAAGCCTTATCCCAACTAAGCTTCTCATATAGGCCTTGAGCCTCTTTCACTTTTTATCCATACAAGCCTCAGAGCTTCTCTTTGTTTTAAGTTATTCATAAGCCTCAGAGCTTCTTTTTGTTTTAATTTCTTTGCCCTTTTCTAG
Organism: Cunninghamia lanceolata; assembly: GCA_027924645.1. NCBI lineage: Eukaryota > Viridiplantae > Streptophyta > Pinopsida > Cupressales > Cupressaceae > Cunninghamia > Cunninghamia lanceolata. The sequence continues at coordinate 4,289,119 of BSBN01000614.1, forward strand.
TCATCAAGTGGAGTTCCCCATTGTTTCAAAGAAGGTTATTTGGATAAAATTGGACCTATGAGGACTATTTGCTCGGCACTGGCGTGATTAAAAACAAGTTCTTTTATTGTTTTGATAGTAATTAGAAAACAAATTGCTCTGGAAGAAGTAAAATTTCTCCTTATTTCTTCTTTATTTTAAGAGCTTTCTTAGTTTAGGAAAAAAGATTTCTTTTTTCATTCTTAGATTAGATTACATCTTCTTTTCATTTAGTTAAAGTTATTGCAATATTTACACCAAAAGACACAAAAACATAGTTAACTTGCACTTAGGAAAAGTCATTTAGATTGCATCCATATATTTCTCCTAGTAATTAGATCACATTAAAATATCGAAAAAGAACAAAAAAATGCATGCATGCATATAGCTTAGTTTGCATTTAGAAATTTCATATTCAACTATGCAAAACTTCAACATACAAGTGTTAAGCCCTCATTTTCACCACAATCAATCAACTCAAAGCATAGTGACATAAGCCCTTGGTTTCATTTCAAGGCATAGAGAACACACTGCACAATACAAACCTTCGAAATCTCATATCCTCTCTGCTAAGCACTCGATGTACCATAGTGTGAGAGAGGATTGGGTTAAACAAGTGTTAGAGAAGATGAGTAAATCTCCCTAAAGAATTAAACCTAGATAAGATAGAAATCTAGATAACATAGTTGATCTGATCGACATACAAATTCAAGAACAAGAAAACATTCTTAGGCAAACTCAAGAAGATAATAAGAGGAGATGATTGGAAGAACTTAGTAACAGAGAATGTAGACTTCTTGAGGAAATTCTAGAATTAGAGTGAAGAAGACTTGAGGTCTTTTATCTCTACGTTGCTAATGAACTTGATTGCCTTAGAGCAAGCTATATTCTATGACACATTCTAATTACGACAACTACAACCTTACAAAAAATCTAATGAACAACAACACAACAACAACAACAAACTGACAACAATGATCACAAGGATAGTGACACAAACACTCAACAAATAGATGTGATCACCCCGATTGAGACCAGCGAAGTCTCGCTCCTAAGGGAGCCATAAAGACCCTTAGTGCCATCACCACTCGACTAACTACTGTTGTGAGAGCAAGAGTGACTGGAGGGTTGCCTCTACAAGGGTTCCCAGTCACCCATGCGTTGCCTCGATGCCTGACTCATTTGCGTTGTGCTTGGGTCATGTTCCAAACATCACACTACCATCAAATAAATCTTGACCATACAATTTGCAATAAATACATGATTGTGAGATGAAACCTTGTCATGTTGCAACAAATCTATATTTGTTATATATGGAAAAGGTCATGACCTTACATTTATTACATTTTGTAAAATAATCTTATTTAGATAGCCATAAATGATGGGGAACCAATAAGTTCTCAAGCTTACATATATTTCTCTATTCAATTTAAATTTCTTTTGATAGACATAAGAATTGTATTTCGTCTTCACATAAATAAACACATAGATCTCCCTGGTAACACTAACCTTCCTCATGTTAGAGGATCACACAAAGGATGAGATATCTGCACCCTCCTCCTCTTCTGCTCAATGCCAAAAGAGTGAGGCATTTTCCTTTAACTTTTTTGTATTTGTGCCCAACCTAACAATTGCTTGGTTGTGGAAATATTCACCAATAATTTGACTAGTGTTATATTAATTTCATTCTCAACTTTAATATTCTTTGACGTTGTACTAATTTTATTCTCAATTTTAATATTCTTTAAAAATATTGAATGAGATTATTTTAATTTTTTATTGTCAATTTATGACCTCAAGATTAAAATACTATTTTTGGGATATTTCTTTCATTTAGCCATTTCATGTTGTTGGATACAAACATCGTAGACTAAGTAGAGATGTTTTGTGCACAAGGTTTTTCATCTCTCTACTTAAACTTCACACACTTCAATGGTCAATAGCAATTTACACTTCATCCCTACCAAAAAGTGGTAACTAACGAAGTCCATTTCTTTACTAAATATTGAATGAATGAACATTCATTAAAGGAGCTCAAATTAATGAACAACATAAAGGCGTAGATTCATTCCCAAGAGCTTGGAGTGTATGTACATTGTCACGTACAAGAGTTATTTGAGCACTCTTAGGCATTTTTACATATATTTTAATTTTGATTTTAATTATTTTATGGCATTATAGGTACATTAATGAGAATATTGGATAGATTGACATTCAAACTTAAAACCTACTAACCCTTTCATGATGGAAACTTTCAAATTCGATCAAGAAGTGTATTTCAATTCCAACACACCCTTTAAGGTACATTCGTGTTCACATCAACTATGATACCAAATTCAAAATTTTAGACATGATATAATTTAGTTCTAATAAGTTTTAGATGGGATAGAATTTCAACTATGATACATGCTTTTTAGAATTGATTTTTAGTTCTAATTATTTTTCTACTGCTTCACAATAAAAGTTATTTTAATAAGTTGTATCCTATAAACAATACATTTAATAAATTGCATACATTTTGTATCATTTTCCATGTAAGTCAAAATTTGACTATGGAAAAATTATAGCGTACCTATTGAACCTATCGATCCAATTACTAGTCAACCTCAACACCATATTTTAGCTCACAAGAGCATTTGTCCCTTGATTAAGAACTTTTCTATAAAAAAGGTATTAAGTTATTTTCGAAGACTTAAATGCCATTTTGTTACCTAACAGTAAGTTCTCAAAAGATTTTTTTTTTCTTTCTTAAATCTTCAAATTTCTCCAAATCCCAAGCCTTTCGGGGTTCTGTCGCACTTTGTGAAAGTCAATTGTAGAAGGAATCCTCACCAGATGCGACCCCATAAAAAGATGGCAATTTCATTCAACAAGAAACTCTGCCAAAATCGCACTAAAACACAACCGACGTGAAAAGGCCACGCCACTAACTTCTAAAACACTTTTCCCACGCCTACTGCAATATTTTTAGATGTTCTCCTGCAGAGGATTTTCTGTTTAATATATTGACCATTCCAATACCAAAGACCAGATCAAACCACAGATCGGCCAAAGGGAAAATGGCTGCCAGAATTTGAGATCTCTTGTTAAAGGTATGTAACAGCTCTGGAATGGAAAAGATCTTTCGTACTTCATTAGCTTCTTTTAGTGTTTCCATTCTGAAATTTTGTTGGGCTTATTGATTGCTGCAATGGGCTTGGATGGTTTGGCAAGGGGGCCGAGCATGAGAATACTGTTATCTGTTGTGGGTATGGTTATTTTAGGCTTTATGATGTTGGGTGTTTTTTCAAATGCGGAATCTGTAGAAAAAAGTTGCACCCACAATAGTTCCATGGTAGGTTTTTCAGGGGAATTTAGAATGGTACAGCATCAGCTCAGGGGCTTGATGACAGTTTTGGATGATTGCTCCTTCAGAGTGACCAATTTTGATATGATAGAAGGGAGTGAGGTGTTCTGGTGGGGCGCTCATGGAGATGATTTTCGGAATTTAACTGAGGGGTTTATTTTATCAGAGGAGAAGCTTAATAGGACGTATAGGAATGATTCTATGGTGGTTAGATTGAGTAATTATACGTGGGATCAGTTTAGTGTTCTGGGTGTATGGGACGTGACCACTGCCTCTGATTTTGGGCATGTGCTGCTGGAAGTTGCCAATAATTCTGTTGGTATTGACGACGGATTTGCTCTGGTGCCGAGCCCTGCTCCTGGTCCCTCAAATGAAAACGGATCTGAGTATCGGGTTAAGAGGGGTGCCAAACAACCTGTCATGTTTGACAATTGCATTGAGCTTGCACCGAATTTTAGGCTGAGATGGTCTTGGAACAGAGCTAGGGATGTAATTGATATTGGACTTGAAGCTGCTGTAAGCGAGCAGCATTATATGGCATTTGGGTGGCCACAGCCAGGATCTTCGAGCAGGCTTATGTATCATGCAGATGTGGCAGTGGCCGGATTTACTGATCAAGGTCTCCCGTTTGCTGATGATTATTATATTACAAAGTATAGTGAATGTGAATTAAACAAGGATGGTGGGGGTCCTTTAGGAGTCTGTCCTGATTTTGTTTATGCAGATTCTGACGGAAACATTGAGGTCAATGATACAAGACTAGTATATGGTCAAAGGGAAGATGGTGTGTCTTTAATTCGTTACCAAAGGCCTCTTCAAAGTGCAGATGCAGAATTTGATGTCTCTGTGAATGCCACTGATAATATGAGTGTGATTTGGGCATTGGGTTTAATGAGGCCGCCAGATAGTCTCCGCCCTTTGTACTTACCTCAGAATCATGGAGGTACGTATGGTCATATCACATTCAGGGTTGCAGATAGTGTAGACAAATGTTTGGGACCATTAGAGGCAGAAAACAAGGATGACCGTGCTGTAATTGTTGCCGATGGGAAATCAACTCTTATTGTTGGAGCAGATAATGCAGTCCACTATCCTAATCCACCGAATCCATTGAAGGTATTGTACATAAACAAGAAAGAGGCTCCCAGTTTGAGAGTTGAAAGGGGTGTGCCAGTGACATTCTCAGTACAAGCCGGTCATGATGTTGCATTGTATATTACTTCAGATCCCATCGGTGGGGCTGCATCTGTAAATAAAACTCAAAATGATACCATCTTTGCAGGTGGAGAAGATGCTCATGGTGTTCCAGCAAATCCTTTTGAGCTAAAGTGGACTCCAGATCGTAAAACACCTGATCAAGTCTTCTATCAATCATTCTATGAAAAGAAGATGGGTTGGAAGGTGCAAGTAGTTGATGGCGGCCTTTCTGATATGTACAATAACAGTGTTTTTCTAGACGATCAGCAAATTTCTTTGTTTTGGACTTTATCAGAAACTTCAATATCCCTTGCTGTTCGAGGAGAGCGTAAAAGTGGTTATATAGCTATTGGTTTAGGTGCCATGATGGTGAATAGTTTTGCATATGTGGGGTGGGTTGATGGCATGGGAAAAGCGAATGTAGGAACATACTGGATTGATGGACGGGAATCCTCGAAAGTGCACCCTACCGAAGAAAAAATATCAGATTTAAGATGCAAATCTGAGAATGGGATTGTTACCTTTGAATTTACTCGGCCTTTGAATCCAGGATGCAGTGGAAAAAATTATTGTAAGAATATTATTGATCCATCTACACCATTGAAAGTTGTTTGGGCCATTGGCGCTCTTTGGTCTGAGGAACACTTAAGTGAAAGGAATATGCATTCAGAAACCAGCAGCCGGGCTGTCTTGGTGCATTTGTTGAGGGGTGCAGCTGAGGCTGATGAAGCACTTCGCCCCGTTTTAGCAGTTCATGGATTTATGATGTTTCTTGCGTGGGGAATTCTGCTCCCTGGAGGAATATTAGCAGCAAGATATTTGAAGCATGTGAAAGGAGATGGCTGGTTTCAGATCCATGTGTATTTGCAATATTCTGGTATAGCGGTGATGCTACTTGGAGTACTTTTTGCTGCGGCTGAACTCAGGGGATTCTATGTAAAATCTCTGCATGTGAAGTTTGGGCTGGCAGCCATACTTTTTGCATGTGCACAGCCAGTCAATGCATATTTACGCCCAAAGAAGCCAACTGCAGAAGAATTGCCTTCTTCAAAAAGAATCCTTTGGGAGTACTTGCATGTAGCTACTGGAAGAAGTGCAGTTGTGATTGGTATTGTAGCTCTCATAAGTGGAATGAGACAACTTGGAGATAGATATGGCGTTGAGCATGTGAAAGGACTTAACTGGGCTCTGATTCTGTGGTTTCTTGTTGGTGCCATGGCTGTGGTTTACTTGGAATATCGAGAGTCTAAAAGCAGGAAAAAATTTAGAATTACATCTAGAAGCAATTGGGTTATGGAGAATCATGAAGATGACGATTCTATAGACCTGTTGCATCCTAATAGGCCATTCCCCACAGAGCAGGGTTATCATCCATCACAAGGAATGGAAGTTCAGTTAGAACCTATGCACTAGGTATGAAGTTGCTCTTGCTTCACACATTTGTACATTTCCAGTCAGTTATGCTCAACATTGTTTGGCTCTTGAAGAATTTGAAGCAGCTTTCGAACTAGCTTTCTTGCATATGGTATGCCATGGAGTAGTTCGTCTTTTTGGAAGAGTTAGAATGATATCTTTTAAGCATTTTAAATTCTGGTGAATTATTGTCATATTGCTGAGAAGTGGAAAACAAGGATACCAAACATTATTAGAGTCTTTAACTGATTTCAGATGCAAGTCTTTGACATATAACAAGGCATTTCTACAGCCGAAGAGAGGAACTTACCATTATCATTAACCAAAGAGCAGTCGATGACATATTGTACCAGGAAACAGCTTGAAACTTTTGGGAAATTTTGTGATTTAAGAATCATATGTTCCCCCCATGGCCATGAAATGCAAGACTAATAGATTACAGGTACAATCTTCAAGCTGCATTTTTATAAAGCCTTTTAAATTAAAGGATCTTAGATCATTATTTTCACACTCGCATGGGTGTGTGCAGGAATAAATGTTATCTTCCTGTGGCTTATGTGAGAAGTCAGTCTCATGAGCTTTGATAATAACATTCTATGTCTATTTCTTTCTTATTAGCCCTATTTTTGTATTTAAACCAGGAAAAGCCTTTAAGATTTGATGTTTGTGCATTCTCTTACCTTTTCTAGTCTTTTTGAAGTAGACGAGCCTTGATGGCAATCACAGCTGGATAGTGTCTGTATTGGCTCATCCCTTATGTGAACATGAATCTTTACAGTTATAGTTACATTGCTTTTACAGTTTTAATATTTTCCTTGAATGTGTTGAAGTATATAGTTATACCATCATCATGTCATTCATGATTTTTTTTGAAATCTGCATTTGTATTGGGTGAGCAGTATAATTCTATTGAAAACGTGGTAGACGCAGTTGCCAATGTTCTCTCATATGAACTTGTTGTTTTGGATGCTATATCCTCAAACGATTTGATTGAAAAGTACCACTGTGAAGCCTGATCCTAACTACAGATTTTTGAAAAAAGGTATATAATTGCTCACGCTGCTTCAGTGAAGAGTGCCATTGTGAGAAATTACTTGGTGGGTAATGCAACAAGGGGTTTGACATCTTTGTGGAGTTTTCAAGAAGAGCTGACAGTGAACACAAACGGAGAGACAAGTAAAGTTTATCAGTGGTCACTGATATAGGCTTTCCCAAATGAAATGAAAGGATTGAACATTTGTTTTGAGCACAGGCAAAAAGGGCAGATTATTTTATATACTTCACTGATACAAATCATCTTGGTAGCTGATTCGGAGGTTTTCTGCACTGCTATTGACCATAATAATCTAAACAGTCTATAAGTACAAGTAGCATAGTATGCAGGTCTACCTGTCTAAAAAAAAAAACTAGTCTTCACACCATGAGAGTACTGTCTATTGCTATCATACAAACACTGACTATTCTTAAAATACCCTAAACAGTTGACATGTATCAGATTTTTCAAATATATCATAAACATAACAAAAAACAATTAATGTGCTTCCCTTGAAACCAGCTTCCAAATGAAAAGACCAGTGATCAGAGTTTTTGACAGTTGCCATTTGCATCCATCTTGTTATCAAGAATCAATTTGGCTCACTATCCTGCCCAGGCAGGTGGGGCTTATGCACCATATCCTGACTTCCCCACTGCAAAGCAACTGGGTGATGATCATGAGGGTCCCCCACTGCCTTAATGTGTGAGTTTTGTGCAGTCAAATACTTTCTAGATTTGGGTTGTTGACAAGGTGCTTCTTGAAACTGAAGATGGTCTTGTAGAAAGGTCGTTTCTCCCTGACAATTATAATTCCTTGCCCAGAATCTTTTGCATACTCACCAGGGCATCTGCATTTTGATCAACCACTTTCTGCAGGCATTTTACACTCTTATCCTGGTTCTGCACTATTCTTAGAGCCCTGTATCTCACCCATTAACTGCTTGACATTGATCTCCTCTCCTCTCTGATCAGAACTTTGAGCTACCTGCCTGTATGACTGACTCAATCTGGGAAAGAGAAATGTTCATTTATTTTCAGCACGCCCAAACACATTATTAATTGAAGAGGAAATGTTTGACATAGAAGATGATGGCAGACATAATCTCATTCAACTGATGACCCAGGAATTTGTCAACATTGTTTGAAATTGTCCTGGGATGCAAAAGGTTTGACTTTTCTCTTGAGAGAAACTGAGGTACCAACCACACCCTTCTCTTTCTCAGGATGAGCCAGCATTTTTTTGTTTCAAAACCACACCATCCCCAGCACAATTTCTGCTTTTCAACTTGTTCTTTATAGGCAGTGTAGATCTTAAGATAAGCTTCTTACAACCCATGTTGCAGAAAGCAGGAAGATGAAGGCATTGATATGGAAACAAACAAGCAAATAACACACAATACAAAGACCAACACGTAGATGTGAGAAATACGCTTTGCATAATAGCTACATACGAGAAAATTGCAACTTACTTCCGATTACAGTTACTTCCTAAAAATTGCTTACAAATGACTAAAAGACATGGGAATAATAGCAAACCCAATCTAATAACAACTCTCTAGAAAATAGGAGCTAACTACACAAGTGTCATTTAATATAACAAGTGGTGTCATAGATGACTAACTAGATGTCTTAACTCTCTAGGAGACTAAATCATGATGATGTGGAAAATGGATATTCACAAATTACAATTATTCTCAATTACAAACATATACAGTTTATAGACTATAAAAAATAATACTACCCTATGCATTATGCTATGTACTGTTTATGAATCCTCATCATTCCTCCCAACAGTAGAAGCATTGGACTCCAATGCTTGTAAGAGAGAAGGAACAATTTGATACATTTGCTGTTGAGAAATCCATTGGGCCTGGTGTCGAAGTTGACCTTGTTTTGCAACAAGGTATGAATTATTAGAGTCTTGGCAGGTCTTAATGTTGAAAATTTGATCTGCATCTAGTGGAAGCTGAAAATCTGGAATAACACCTGCAAGAGACTGATAGGAAACTTGAACTTCAATGTTGAGTCATAGTAGTGTTTGAGGAGACCAGCATCGACAACATTGTGAATGCCAACTATGCTGGAAGATCAAGGCAGAAGGCATTCTTGGACACTTGTTGGAGAATAGTATAAGGTTGATATCACAGAGGTTTGACCTTGTTGTGTGTCTTTGCCTGAAAACCATGTTTGTCTACGTATAGCTAAACTTTTCCCCCAACCTAAAAATCATGTGTAATACGACGGCGATACATGAGCTGTTTTTACTTCTCGAGTATTTTGAAGAATTTGAACCACTTTGGACTGAAGAGACTGCAAATGTTGGATGTATGAGTGTCCCTTATCTTTCTCTTTTTGCATATGTTGTGTAGCTGGAAGGGGCAAAGATAAAGGTAACTTGTATGGAGCCAAAAACCGAAAACCAATGCAAACCTAAAATGGTGAATGAACTATAGGAGAATGTACTGCTTGGTTGTATGCATGATCAATGTGGGTGAGACTCATATCACACTTGACTGGACCTGTGGAGTGATACATGCAGAGGTTTTGAACAAGAGTGTGGTTGACCACTTTAGTTTGACCATTTGACTGTGGATGAAAAGCAGTGGAGAAGTTGAGAGGGACTCCCAAAAATTTCCACAAAGAATACCAAAAGTGGGCAACAAAATGTGAATCATGGTCAGAAACAATGCAGGTATGAAGAGCAGAAGAACGCCAAACTGAGTCAAAGAATAACTGGGCCAAGTTGTTAGCACTATCACACTTGGTTGGACATGTGGAGTGATATATGTGGAGACTTTGTACAAGAGTGTGGTTGTCCATTTTATTTTGACCATTTGACTGTGGATGAAAAGCAGTGGAAAAGTTGAGGATGACTCCCAAAAATTTCCACAAAGAATACCAAAAGTGGCCCACAAAATGTGAATTATGGACAGAAATAATGCTGGTAGGAAGAGCAAAAGAACGCCAAACTGAGTCAAAGAATAACTGGGCCAAGTTGCTAGCAGTACTGGTTTTGCAGCACGGCATGAACCTGGTGATCGTACTGAATTGACAACCCCAAAAATACATTCATGTGATCAAAATGTCATAGGAAAACCACTCACTAGATTTATGGAAATGCTTTCCCAAGGACAAAAAGGAAGGGCAAAGGAATACTCAAGTCCAATTTCCTGTTGGCTGGTTTGGAATGGCAACAGATTGCACAATGCCTCAAGAAGTGAAGAATATCAAATTGCATGAGGCAAGTAGAAGAAACGCTGTAGATGATGGAGTGCCTTTTGCTTGCCAAAATGACCATCATAGAGAGTAGAGAGTGCCTCTTTTAGAAGAGAAATGTGGTAATCGCATGGTACACACAACTTATCAAATTTTCACAACAATCCTTCTTTGAGGTTGTAATGTGCCCTCTTCGGAAGCTCCTACAACCGCCAACAAGGATTTAAGCGCGAGAATCTTTTAATTGTTCGAAGACAGGAGCTTATGTGGTTGAAAAGACAATTTCAAAATGCGGTGCAAGTTCTATATATATCTATGGACAAGAACGTTGCGAGGCTCCTCTAAACCATTGTGCGGCTCCATAGATGCATTGTGCAGGCAGTACTAGTCGGAGGCGCCTCTATAAAAGGCCATACCATCAAAAGAAGATACACAGCCAATAACTACAGTCAAGGCATGCTGCAAGGTCACTCCAAAGAACATTGCGCAAGCCTCAGAATTGGAATGTAACATTATAAATCTCAATGCAACTTTTCTAAAAACATTGTGCAAACATAAGGAAGCCTGGCCCACCACCATGAGATCCAACACAACTATCAATGAGATGTGCAGAAGATTAATTATTATTAGATACAGCTCATCAAAAATATGGAGCGTAATCACACAAAGGGGCACTGATTATTTAAAGACAGATCGCATGAGAGCAGAAGCCACCTTTATATAGGAGAAGGTGATCATAATCATCAGCCGCAGGAGATAATAAGGAAAGCACTTAGGAAGAAATCGCAAGACGAGATATTTAGGAAGTGCTCATAAAGGATGATTAATAATACACAAACTGAAGTTAAATAAAGGTTAAGTTGTTATGACTGGTCGACAGACCTATGTAGGGTTGTGTCTCTTGAAAAAGACAAGGTATGTAAGGATGATAAATCAAGAAGAAAAGGGGAGGATTTAGAAGACAATTTATATCTTTATTTACTCCTTGTAGGAGCATGAAACCTGATTTAGAAATCTGAGGACGAAACCCCTCATGATTATACAATTAAGGAGTAAAACCCTTAATTGCCATTGCTGAGTTAGGGATGAAAACCCCTGATTTAGGCAGATCTAAAAGCACTTTCAAAACAGACATACAAATAGAAAATCATCGTAATTTGGAGAAGATAAATAGCAGATATAAGGATAAGTTTATTTCTACAAAAGAAATACATTCTAAGTCTTAATTCCGAATTAACTCTGAACTATTGCAACTACTATTTTCAGACTGATTTGATGTTTACAATTTATTTTGCAAGGGTTATTATATTTTAAGAAATAAGGAAATTCTAGAATGGGACATTGCAAGGCTTGATCCTGCAGTATGCAGGGTAAAGCTAACGTTTTGGATGTCTTCTAGTCAAGGAGACTTGAAAGTCTACGAAAGGAAGGGGACATGGATCTTGTTCAAGAGTTATTGCACAAACTTGAGGCCCCAAAAATTCTGGATCAATATCAAAAGTTGTCAGATCATATCAAAGCTTGCATTCCTTTTGATGAGTACTTGGAGGCACTCGGGTACTAGTGTCCCGATAAAAGAGGCCTATATGACTACATAAGGAGGTCGAGAAAGGAAGAAGAAGAGCCGATATTGTGTGTTGGAGATGTGTCAATAATGGTAGATGATGCCCAAGAAACATCCACCCAATTTTCAGTCTATCAAGAAAATTCCATGATGATACACACTGACTACATGGAGGTTGACTAGGGAACATTCGAACTCTCTTGCTCCAAGATCAATGAGTTCGTTGATGGGTTAGTCTGTAGTCACGAGGAGATTTTTGGTTTGCACATGACGGGTCTAGGAGAGGCCAACATGGACACAATAGGATGATGGATGCATTCACCAAGTTGTCACTTCACCATGCTTAAAGACCAAATGGAGATAGTTACCTCGAGGTGTTTGATGCTTGATGAAGGGAAGCATTCCAATCACTCCTATGAGTACAATTCAAAATATGAAAAAGATGATAATAGTATAGATTTATCCTTTCAATATTTTTGTCATCATGGAAAGTACTCTAAGCATGGGAAAAAAGTGAAAGATATGACCTGCAATAAAGGACACCTAGGTCCTTTTATTCAAATACAAAATTGGTCTTGCACAAACGAGTGGGATCCTGGTATTCACAACACTCCCATAATTTCATCATGGCAGAGGATGCAACATTTTGCTGTCATTTTGGATGTCAACAATGACAATCAAGAGTTTGTATTCATTGCCCAGGATCTTTGGTGAAAATGAAATGGGAGAGCAGAAGATCATGACAGCGTATGATCTCATTCAATATGATCAAGCCAATCTTTCTTGTTCTTTTTTTGAGGCCAAAATTTACTGAGGAGAATACATATGCTCTTGCTAATAGAGGTGTTTTCCAACGGCAGTTGAAAGATATACATAATGCCAGATATATGAATGAGAAGAATTTTGGGTTAAGCAGAGTATATTGTTTCATAACATACATCTAGCACAACCACCTGAGAGAGGATGGTGCATGAGAATGGATTTTTGTAAGCAAGGAGTAAATTGTGAAAGCTCCCTAGCTGCTATGGGAAATGGCAATGATACAGAGTTTCCCATCTTCTTATTATGGTATTCAGTGGATGGAACCTTTGTAACATCACCCCACAAAACTCACACTAGTGCATGTAAGCTCATACAAAAGAGGGAAATTAGTTTATTGGATTATAATAAGAACATATTCCTACCACCTATCTATGAAGGGACTCTATTGGAGAGTGAAGATCTTTTTGTTATCATTGGTAATGGAGAAGAGGAATTTATCTTCACCACTATTCCAAGGTAGCTAGTACCATCTATAGTGCATAACTATAATGCTCCTATGTTTTACATTTTGGATAAGTAGGGAGGAAGGCAAGCATTGGCAGAAAACATCACACAGAAGAGTCAACCAATAGCTGATTCAAAATTCACTTACAAGGTTGTTTGGGCCAATAAAAATCAAATGGCAAATATATGGGCTAATAAAAATCAAATGGAAGCCATACTTTACACTAATCTGATCACAATCAGCCAATGTCATGAAGCTGAAATGGAATGCATAGAGATACCAAGAGAAATTGGGGAAAGTGACTCAAATTTTCCCATACAATTCAATATTTATACAGATGTTGACCGCCTAATAGACAAATATTTATTTGAGTATAGTATAAAATGTAAATTTAATGGAGGTGAGGAGGTCCATACTTTAGTCGGTGGAAAGGATGGTTCTACTTTTGAAGCTCATGGTGATCATTTTGAAGAGTAATATTTAGAATATGAGAATACAACAAATGAGATTACTAGAACAAGCAATGATTTTTATGATAACTACCCCATAGATCTTGAGTTGTCCAATGAAATGAGAGAAGAATTTTGTGATATTTCTAGAAACTCTCTGATTGGATTAGTTACAGAATGTCAGAACCTCGAAAGTGGACCAAAAAGATATAAAATCATTTTAGAAAAGAACATTGCATTTAAGGTCATAGATGTGTGTCATGTCTCTAATCCTCATCTTAATATATGGAAGCTCACTTTTCTGCTTTGACTCAGAGATATCCATGAAACTGTGCTAAGGTTGGGGCAACCAAATTGGTTCTTTGAAAATGTAGTTGATGTCAAAAAGGAAATTGATCTTCAGATTGATGCTATGTGATTGCAAGATGTCTTTTTGTTTCTTCTCTTTGAGGATGAGAGAAAACTTATCTTAAATTACGAACCTTGCCAATTTCCAACTCTTGGTTTTGTTGTTGAGAGTTATTGGGAAATACAAGTACATGAGCCAAAAGAATACTGGACAATAAATTGTCCTCATACTTTAAAGGATGGTATCAACCTTATGACATTAAAGGACTATATTGGTAGTTTGGTTGAGGCAAGTATCCTAACAACTACTCTCCAGGGACATCATCGTAGTACAGAGTCAGACATAACCAAGACAATGAGAGTAGCTCACTTGGTGTAGAGGTTTCAATTCCTAATTATATCAAAGTGTCGCAGTAGAAGCTAATTACATCCCAAGGAGGATCAATATCCAGGAATTACAAATCTACAAGGTTGATTTGGGGTCCTGGTAACTCCAGGGACATCCTAGCTTGTGATTACTTGAGGACAAGCAATCTTGGGCAGGGCAGATTGTAATGTCCCCTCTTCGGAAACTCCTACAACCGCCAACAAGGATTTAGCACGAGAATCTTTTAATTGTTCGAAGACAAGAGCTTATGTGGGTGAAAAGATAATTTCAAAATGCGGTGCAAGTTTTATGTATATCTATGGCCAAGAACATTGCGAGGCTCCTCTAAACAATTGTGTGGCTCCATAGAGGCATTGCGCAGGTAGTACTAGTCGGAGGCACCTCTATAAAAGGCTATACCATCAAAAGAAGATACACAACCGGTAACTACAGTCAAGGCATGTTGCAAGGTCACTCCAAAGAACATTGCGCAAGCCTAAGAATTGGAATGTAACATTATAAATTCCAACACAACACTTCTAAAAACATTGCGCAAACATAAGGAAGCCTAGCACACCACCATGAGATCCAACACAACTATCAATGAGATGTGCAGAAGATTAATTAGATACAACTCATCAAAAATATGGAGCACGATCATTCCAATAGATGCACAACTATACAAAGGGGCATTGATTATTTAAAGACAAATCACATGAGAGCAAAAGCCGCCTTTATATAGGAGAAGTTGATCATAATCATCAGCGACAGGAGATAATAAGGAAATTGCTTAGGAAGAAATCGCAAGACAAGAGATATTTAGGAAGCACCCATAAAGGATGATTAATAATACACAAACTGAAGTTAAATAAAGGTTAAGTTCTTATGAATGGTCAACAGACCTATGTAAGGTTGTGTCTCTTGAAAAACTAAAAAGGCAAGGCATATAAGGATAATAAATCAAGAAGAAAAGGGGAGGATTGAGAAGACAAATTATATCTTTATTTACTCCTTGTAGGAGCATGAAACCTGATTTAGAAATTTGAGGACAAAACCCCTCATGATTATACAATTAAGGACGAAAACCCTTAATTGCCATTGCTGAGTTAGGGATGAAAACCCCTGATTTAGGCGGATCTAAAAGCACTTTCAAAACAGACATACAAATAGAAAATCATCGCAGTTTGGAGAAGATAAATAGCATCTATATAAGGATAAGTTTATTTCTATAAAACAAATACATTCTAAGTCTTAATTCTGAATTACATTGAACTATTGCAACTACTATTTTTAGACTGATTTGATGTTTACAATTTATTTTGCAATTATTATTGTAAGCTAGGGTTATTATATTTTATGAAATAAGGAAATTCTAGAACGGGACATTGTAGAGGTGGCAATCTTGAAAGGGTGCTAGATTTGAAGAAGCTGGTTGTTGAATACTTGTGTAGACTTTCCCAAAATTAAGATCTATTGCATATTGGAAGTTCAAGTTTGGAAATGAAGGTGTGAAGTTGTGACAATAGTCAAGGTGTGAGCTATAAGAGGGCAACTCAAGCAATCAACAACTAGAACTTCCGGTAGTGCCCTTTTTGTACTTGATGACAACAACGTAGAAAATTGCGTGCCCTCGCAATTTCATGTTGTGTTTTGACCCACTTTGGTGTTTGCTCTCATAGCGTGTTTCTAGGGCCACTTGAGCCTAACCTTGGCCTATTTTCCCACTCACCGCAGTTTGCTGAAATCTTTCTTGTTATTCTGGGAATAAGTGTTGAAATCTTGGAGGATTTGCCCAAGATGTGAGCGCGATGCGTAGACATCTGCCCAAAGCGTTAGTGTCCCGAAGATTCTAGAATTTCAAAATGTGGTTTTCTTGCCTAGTTAGTTGATTCTGTTGGTGGTAACACTCACTTGGCAACAAAACAACCTCTGTAAGCATGCCCGACCCTTGGATTCTCTGTTTCTCCAATATATAATCCCATTTTTGAAATCCTTTGACTTCTTTTTGGACTCACTTTTGAAAAACTCTCAAAAAAACAAAAAAGAACTCTTGGTTCTCTCTCTATTGCTGGTCTTTGGTGCTCTCCTTGAGTTGAATCATCTCTCTTTCTCAACTCCTATTGAACTTATTTTGGCAGCTTGGTCATTGGGGAGGTTCTCACAAGGGATTAACGCTGGTTGCACATCGATTTGATCCTCAAGGAGCTTGCAGCCTCCTCCATTGTTCCAAGCTTGGTAATATTTCTTCATCGTGAAGATTTAACATTGTTATTGTTCATTGCATCTTCCATTATCTCTACTGTGGCAAACTTGTGGTGTAGACCACCACCTTGTTTTCCTTTATTGTAATGTCCCTTTTGGACTGATTTTTGCAGATTTCGGATTTCTTGGGAAACCCAAATGAAGCACAAATACAATCTCTGTGTCAGATCACCTCATATGTGAAAATGAGGGTTTCGTCCCAGATCCACAACAATCACGAGGGTTTTCGTCCTTAGATCGGATTCTAGAAGCTGGAGGTTTTTGTCCCCAACAGTTGTCTTCAACTCAGATTTTCGTCCAAGATGAAGTTTGCAGAACAAATTGTTCAACAGAGATAAATGGCATTGATAAGTTTGATGATTGCATAATGAAGTGAACTCTCCATATAAAGAGTTTGATTACAACATTAGGGTTAGGGTTTCCTATTTTGCCCTTTTTACCCTTTTATTTTGATAGTAAACTAATATTAAAGTCTCCTATTACAATTAAAATATAAAGTGCATCTACACAACATAAATACTATTTTTCCTAAATTATTAAAAATTGGGACATGACATTTATACACACTAGGGTATTCTTCCCTGTAGACCATGGTTGATACTCATAGCTTTTATTATTGTCACTGCTGTTATTTTCCTAGACACACTTAGGAAATAAGAGCACACATTTATTTTCAATCTTTTCATAGTGGCTGTCTGTGGAAGTGAAAAGATCAACATAGGGGCCTGACCTAAAGGCAAGCACCCAAACAACTCCAACACATTTTCTTTGGTCTCTGTATTTGCAGGCATTTTAAGGGATTCAATGGCACAGAGGTTTGCTGGTCCCTTCTCTTTCTTGCATTTACACATTTCTGTTTATCATTTTTGTCATTCAAACTAGTTGATTCAATGTGTTATGCAATAGATTTTATTATCTGGTATGTTGTTGGGCCTCTTTTATGGTTTTTTGTGTAGGTTGGGTAATCTGTTGGACTGAATATAGAGACCTGTAGAAGCTTTCTTTTATTTTCTTTCTGTATGGACGACAGCGCGACGCGCTGGTGTCTTGGGCTGAGACTTCCTTCTTCTAGTGCCAGGCACCTCTTTCACACCTTTTTTCATTTCTAAATCTCTTTTTGTGATTCAATATTCTGTTTCTCAGAAATTATAATTTTATTGCTATTCTTTTATGCTTTAGCTTAGTCAAATTAGTTATTTTCTAAGCCTAAGGCAACCATAGGGTTTAGCTAGAGTTGTTTTGCTCTTCCTACTTGGATAGAAGCGAAATACTCTTCCTTTGAAGCTGGTTAGATCTTAATGTAATATTCTCGGAAATTGTTCTAGTTAGAAGGTATAGACATTTTGATTAGATCACATTTCCCATATTACAATGACCAAATGGAATTGTTGTAACCAGGATGCCCACTTTATGTGCCTTGGTTGTTCAGTTTTGTTTTGTGACTAAAGGAACTAAAAAGGCAAGTGATTTGTATGCACAATGGTTTCCCTGCCAAGAAGATAGTGTCTTTAGTAATTGATTGATTGGACCAAGGCATACAATTCCTTTTCATAAGTGTAGTGTTGTTTGGCTGTAGAAAACTTCTTTGATTGCTTTAAAATTGCTCCAAGTGCAATCTATGAAGCATCCAGTTCAAGCTCCAAAGGCTGTGAGAGATCAAATAGTACGAGAGCAGGTGCATAACACAATTTGTGCTTTAATGTGGAGAATGCATGTGAGTGATCTTATGTCCATTGAAAAGAGACATTTGTCTTTGTCAACTGATGCAAAGGTGAGGCAATATCTAAATACCCAGGGCTACACTCGCGGTAGAAATCCACAAGAACAAGAAAACATTGCTTTGTGATTGTAGTTGGCCTTTTGAGAAGAACTATAACCTCTTGAATGCCATGATTATTTATGACAACGAAGATAGGAGATGGATGTTTGACCAAAAGAACATTTGGGTTATGTCCATTGAAAAGAGACATTTGTCTTCGTCAACTGATGCAAAGGTGAGGCAATATCTAAATACCCAGGGCTAAACTTGCGGTAGAAATCCACAAGAACAAGAAAACATTGCTTTGTGATTGTAGTTGGCCTTTTGAGAAGAAATATAACCTCTTGAATGCCATGATTATTTATGACAACCAAGATAGGAGATGGATGTTTGACCAAAAGAACATATGGGTATGTTTGCATACATTTTGTTCTTTTAAATTATGTCTAGAACATGTTCCAAGTGTTGGAGATGTACCTTCCAAGTGTTAGAAAGAAAGGAAATAAGAATGTCATCTAAATTGATGATTGCAAACTAGCCAAGAAAATCTCTAAATAATAATTCAACAGTTGCATAAAAGTGGTTGGTGCATTTGTGAGGCCAAAAAGACATCACTAAGCACTCAAAAAGAGCCATAGTGATCTTGAAAGTTGTTTTCCATGTGTCCTCTGCTTGAACTTTGAGTTGATGATATCCACATTCAAGATCAATTTCAGAGAAGTAGTTGGCTCATTCAAGTTGATCTTGTAGGTTATCA
Source organism: Cunninghamia lanceolata (assembly GCA_027924645.1). Classification (NCBI taxonomy): domain Eukaryota; kingdom Viridiplantae; phylum Streptophyta; class Pinopsida; order Cupressales; family Cupressaceae; genus Cunninghamia; species Cunninghamia lanceolata. The sequence continues at coordinate 4,308,117 of BSBN01000614.1, forward strand.
ATCCTTGGTAGTGGATAGTGATTCTTTATTGTGATTTTATTTAATGCTTGAAAATCAATGCAAAGCTGCTAAGTTCCATCTTTCTCAAGCACAAGCAAAATTGGAGATGCACAAGGGGATGAACTGAGTTGTATGAAACCTTCATCTAACAAGTCTTGAATTTGCCTTTTAATTTCATCACTTTGTAGCATAAATTGGCAATAGAATGGTGCATTAGGAAGATGAAGAGCTAGAACTGAGTTGTATGAAACCTTCATCTAACAAGTCTTGAATTTGCCTTTTAATTTCATCACTTTGTAGCATAAATTGGCAATAGAATGGTGCATTAGGAAGATGAAGAGCTAGAAGAAGATCAATTGTATGATGAACTGTTCTATAAGGAGGTAGTGTCTTAGTTTCTTGAAAGACATTTGAATACAACTACAACAATCTATCCAGACTTCCATGCTAAGTAGTGATCTTTGTTATAGTTGAATTAGATTATGGCTTGATAAGTATTAATGCAAATCCCGATGCTTGATTCATTGCTTTACAAACTTGTGTGCAACTTAGGAATATATTTTTTGTTGTAATAGTGCACTTGTTTAGATAGGTGTTGTTATCTTTATGCAGTGAATAAGTGTTGTTTGCATCATAGTTTGCTTGCGTATCATACTTACCAAAACAAAAAACTACAACCAGTCTAAAAGTTGCGAATTGACAAAACTTGACAGGTCTAGTTTTGAGTTGAATTTGCCCATACTTGGCATAATTAAAAAATACTTAAAATTCATTAACTTGACAAAACTTGACACAACTCAGCAAAAAATAGGCAAAACTCCACATTGGTTGAGTTTTCAGCACAGTTTGCAAAGTACTCACAATTTTCCGAAACTCACACACAAGTAAGTGGACGAGTTACTTGGTTGCAGTTGTAGCTCGTGAGTACTTGTGAGTTTTAAAACTATGACCATGACAATCCATAGAGGTCACATCCCAAGTGACCTTGTCGATAAACTTTGGACAAAAACAAAAGACATGGTGCATGTGTGTGTGATCTTTGAGGATGAATCACTATCCTTCCAACCAAGTGAATATAGATGAGGATGAGGGTTGGCAAGTGTAGTTTGTCGACGGTGGATCTCACAATTAAATTCTTTTGCTAGCCATTGTGACTGAAAAGTCACGTGTTGAGATGTGTACTAGTGACAAACTGTCATGATTTGTTTGAGTTGTTTGATGATGATGCATCAAGGTAACCTTGTTAAGGTGACCATTCAACTTAGGTAGGTTTTGTTATCACTTGAAGTCTCAATGGGAACATCCTTTGGTTCCTCATTAGAAAATTGTAAAATCAATGTCTTCTTTAATTTAAAATGCTCAAACCAATTATGTCCCTGCTTTTTAGAATTACAAAAGTTGCCAGATTTGTGATCATGAGGAGGAGAATGATGAGCATAAGTAGAAGAAGAGGAAAGTTGTTTCCTTGTTGATGAAGAAGAATGAGACTGCGAAGTTGTTGATTTAAAGTTGTTGGAAGAAGTTGAAGGATGAGACCCTTTGAAATGTGTAGTGAGCCTTTCTTTGGCTAGTTGTGCTTGATTGAAAGCAACATCAAGAGTCTCAATGTGAATATGAGTGTATTTCAACTCACGAAACATGTGTGCTTATAGACTGCTCTTGGATTTGAGAATGAGAGGTTCAACTTTTTGCATCTTGAGCAATACCCTCAAACAATTGACTCATAAATGTAGTCTTGAATTGACATTTGAGTTCCTTGATGCAATCAGAGCCATTTGATATTTAAGTTTGGGAGTGGAATCAAATTCATGATATTATCGAAATAAGAAAGCATGGAGAATCTTGACAGAAGAGGTCATAATAAGACTAATAGAAAGCCTCATTAAGGGCTATGACAAGCTCTAACTAGGTGTTGAGAGGGTTCTGAGTGGCTAGTTGTTCGGTGGTGAGGACCTTAATGATGCTAGAGAGTTTCAACTTTACAAATGAAACTTTGTTGGTGGCATCAATTTTGGTGTACTTGAACCAATTCTCCATGTCAAGAATCTAGCTAGCAAGAACTTTTGGGTTGTGTGAGCCATCGTAATCTTTGACTTCACATCTTGTCTTTGGAGCCAAAGGACTAGTCGCTATGTCGTTGACCTTGATATGACAAATTGTTCACCATTGTGGCAAGCTCAAGGACCTTCTCGGTGAAAGTTTCATTCACCATGTTGTAGGTTGAAACCAATAGGAGAGAAGCAACCTACAACATGAGATAAGATACATGGTGAATCTGCAAAAGTCAAGTGTGTTGTGTGGAGGGGCTTTGAAGGAGCTTTCCAATGATTGTTTTGGTGCCTAAAATTAAGTCAGTATGGAGAACACAATAAAATAGTTTTACTATCCAGATGTTAGGATAATAAAAAATTAAAAGAAACATTAGTGTTTGAAAACTTCATAAAAAAATTCATAGAAAAGAATATTCATAAGAATATCTATGTGCATATTTTAAATATGTGCATGGGAGGCATATACACTCATGACACATAAGAAAAATTGAGTAGGCAGCTATTGATTCAAAAATGGGTCTAGTTTTGTACTTCTTGGCATATCTGTGGACAACGACCTACTTTTTTGGTGCTTGAGGAGCTTTTGGATGGTATGGGACATCTTGGAACATTCTTTAGCATAGAAGATATCTTTCTAGGTTTGGTTTTGCTCACCATTGGCCTCATAAATGCAGTTGTATTGCAGGGGCAAAATCAGTGTTTAGATAGAATCAAAAGTTGAATATGATTTGCATATTTGGATTCCTCTTGAAAAGTTGTGCAATTTAAAAAAAAAATAGCACCTTGTTTCAAGTTTGTATGCAAATGTTATGGCTCCTACAAGAATTAGGTGAAAGAAAGCTGATGCAGTGGTCACTTTGTCATTCACAAATCTGCGGAAAGTGGCAAACTCATTCTGTATAGGTGTGAGCATCTTTTGGCTATCGAGATTCTTGTTTTTGGGCTTCCTCTCCCTCCTTGGTGGTCACGCTGGCTTCCTTTATGCATAGGAATCTATAAATAATAGGTTTAAGGTGGAATTGGACATAGGTGGTGTTTGTAGTCTTGTATCTCCTGTGTTGAGCTATTTGTTCATTGGAGAGTTGCAAATTGTTCTTGGAAGAGTTCTCAATTGTTCTTGAGGGCTCTTAGATAGCCTACGGGCAAAGATTATTTGTATTGATGCCATTTTGAGGTACTTAAATGAGTGTGACTCAAATTTTGGTAGAGTTTTCACCCACAAGGAGGATCTCCACATTATTTCTTGTCTCCATTTTTTATGGTATTATTCTCTAATTTCTTGTTCTTAGTTGCAATGTGATATTGTGGAAGAAAGAATGTCATGTCCCCTTCTCTAGTGTAAGCCTAATGAAGACCCTTAGCCTATTTTCTTAATTTTTCTTGTAGGCTAATGGGGCAGAAAAAGGGAAATGTTCTAATAATTTAACTTAAGTTATCCAAAAAGTAACTTTATGTTATATTTTTAAAAGGCAACTTTTGTTTTATTATTAAAAAGGTTGTTTTAAAAAAGTGGGTCTAAAAAGTGTCATTAGGAATGGGGTCCAAAAGGTGGTGTGACTTTTTAGGCACTTAAGTTGGAGGGAAAAGGTAAAAGAATTAAAAATTAAATAATATTCCCTCAAAAAGGTCTATATAAGGAGAGTTTGTGCACAAAAGATCATTTTTTTTGCTTATTACTCTTTTCTATGCTTTGGAGAGTGAATGTGAGTTCTTGTTTTGTCTGAGGACAAAAATCCTTTGGCAAGATGGTTTTGAGGACGAAAACCCTCCTAGCCATCTAAGTAATTCCGTTTTGGGATTACCTGGGTGTTGAATGGATGTGAAGATGTTGCACTTGATTTGGTTGTGCGTGGTTTTAGTATTCTTGTGAAGGTTTTTTGGTGTGATCTAATTAGTTGATTGAGTTTTTCCTATGCACTTGTTGATATAAATCCTAGTCACAATATTTTGAAGGAATTGTTGCAGGCCGTCCTTATAGAGTTTGTTGGTCGTACCAACTAGTATCTTGGCTGTACCTTTTCCTGTTGTTTGACCGCACATTTCTTGCCTTGGGTGCCATACCATTTCCTTATTGCTGGCTGTACCCGTTCATTGTAGTTGGCCGTATTGTTGGCCATATTTCAGGTTGTACATCTTGAGCAGCCAGTTTGTACCACTCTATGCTGGGCCCTACAACTTCATTGAGGGGCGTTTGAATGGATGGAGGAGTCACTACTATCTTGGGGTAGTATTTTTGAACTCTTTTTCCTAGTCGTACTGTTGTATTAAGCTGCCGTATAGTTCTGATTTATTCTGTAGCAGTTAGTGATGATCTCTCGGGGCTGTACAAGTGCACTTTTGGGTCATGTATTTCAATTGTGACAATTTATGCAGAGTTCAGTGTCAGTTCAGTCTGGTGTAGCATCCAATCTTCAGTTTCGTCTAGTTAATCAAAGTTTTCCAATGGGATTAGTCAACCATGCCCTAGCCGTACCATGTGGGGAGTGAATGTTACTTAATTTTGATGATTACTATTGGACTAATCCTTGTTGTAGTTGTTGTTGTTTACCCTTCTATCTGATAAATGAATACTTGAAATAATGAACAAAATTAACAATAAATACCAGACAGAGGAGTAAAAGTATATCTTATTCGCACATGAAATTATTACAGAAGTAGACTAGAGATGGTCGGCCAAGGATCAGAGTTGATCAAACTAGATCATACTGTCTTCCTTGATGATACAAAGACTATTTAAAAGACCCGATGGTTGCGAAGAACACAACCGTCAATTAACTGACTTCGACTAAAACTCTTATAACTACTCGAGAGCAGAAATACAATAAATACATAGTCAGATAACCCATATTATCAAATATAATAATCGACATTGTACACTGACTACATCATCCCCCCCAAAAGAAAAAGTCGTCTTCCGGACGACAAAAAATAATGAAGCTTCAAGTAACATCAGGTAAGGTTGTCCAAACTGGTGACGACGTGGTAGACGAAGAAGAAACTATATACAAAGATGGAACAACACATGGAGGAGAAGAATAATCCACATGGCTTGGATGCACACCAGTAGCCAGAGAATGTTGAAGACCAACCCACGAAGGAATCCAATATGAAGCTGGACCCAATCGATCACTGAAACCAGATAATAGTGCATGCACTACACCAACATTGAAATCTCGAAAATAGTGCGCAGAATCCCCATTGTTAAGGAGTGTTCTTTCTCTCACTTCATCAATCTGTATGAAGAAGTCCTTGTGGCTGCCAAAGGCATAGTTTATGGAAGAACCAACTATAGAAGGCTGGTCAAGCATATGAAAAGATCTGGTGACTATTGTAGCAAGATCACTCAATTGAATCAAATATATCTTGAACATTGTTTTCAGCAGAAAAGGAACGATTAAAATGGTGTTGGGCAGACCGTACTGGAGATGGAAGTCACCAAACCTCATAGTACCATGTCCCTGAGAAGGCTGTACAACAACAACTCAGATAAACTATACAGAAGGAGCAGGTATGGCAGGAATAGCACACTGAAAAGTGATTAAAGTGACCATACAAAAGAAAACTAACTTGTTATATTTCAACATGTTATTGTTAGTATTTTCAATATTGCTCATTTAGTAATTGCAGTTTATGCTTATTGTAAATTTGGATGGTTCAATTGCTGGTTAGTCAATGTATGGAGGAGTCACTACTGTCTTGGGGCAGTATTTTGAACTCCTTTTTATAGTCATATTGCTGTACTAAGCTGCCGTACAGTTTTGATTTGTTTAGCAACAATTAGTGATGATCTTTGGGGGTTGTACAAGTGCACTTCTGGGCTGTACATTTCAATTGTGACAATTTATGCAGAGTTTAGTGTCAGTCTGGTGCAACATCCAGTCTTCAGTTTCAGCTTTTTGTCAGAGTTTTCCAATGGGATTAGTCAACCATGTCTTGGCCGTACTATGTGGAGAATGAATGTTACTTAATTTTGATGATTACTATTAGACTAATCCTTGTTGCAACTGCTGTTATTTGCTGATTCGAATTATATTTCAGCATGTTATTGTTAGTATTTTCAATGTTCCTTATTTAGTAGTTGCAGTTTATGCTTATTGTAAATCTGGACGGTTCAAGTCAATGCATTTGTATTTTTAATTTTATTTTCCAGCCCATTTGGCATTGATCAGGTCTGCATTGTTATCAACCAGTTTGGTTTGATCAGACTTGCTTTGTAATCTGCTAGTGGTTTGAGCATATATACATACTTGTCCGCCGAAGAGATGTTGATTTGGGTTGGCTATGCCGTCTATTTACTTTTCTAGCATTGTAATCATTTAGTTAGTGTTTCCAAACATTGTATGCTCTCATCTTGCCCACATCGCGTAATGTCCCGTATTTGTTAGGGCATTACATGAAAAGACAACGGCTACACCTATGGCTGACTCCCTTCATCAAAAAATGATTAATGATGCAGCAATTACATTATGATAAGTAAACAATGATTCGCATAATGCATGGCCAACCTACAAAAAGAGAAATTAAATTTGGGCCGACTTCATTACTTGGACCGACCTACAATATTTTGGTTGACTCCTAAGACGAATTAAATAAAGGCTGACCTTTTGAGAATGATATAGCCAACATAAATTAAATTAAAAGATTTAATTTACAAAACCTCAAGCCGACCCATGGTGCAGCCGACATACCTTAGAAGCATTTATTAATTAAAACGCAGCGGTCAAATAAAAGGTGTGACATGATGAAAGGCTGCGACATGACAAACAGAAAGGCTGCGATGGTGAAGAGTCATATCTATTCATAAACATCATATCCTTTGCAAAGATATAAGAAGAAAATGAGAGGAATGCTTGAAGGCATCGGTCAAGACTTATTATTTGGAATATAAGAAAGCAGAAACAAATATAAAAGGGCAGAAAAGGATTTCTGATTGGGAATATAAAAAGCAGAAATAAATAAAAGGCAGAAAAGAATATATATCAGTAGTGATATATATATATAGCTGTTGACAGCAAAAACATTATTTATAACAACAGGTACATATATCAATCGTACTAATTCCCAAGCAATACAATTGAAGTATGGTGAGGTTAGTAAGTAGGAAATGATGGCCCTTTCGGGGTTCACGAGATGGTGAAGTGCCGATAGGCCCCTTCATCAATTATGCCACCCCGAGTTAGTTGCTCATGGGCCGGGAGGCTTATGAGTGCTCTTGGGCTTGTTGAATAGTGGACTTCATGCATCTTATCAAGCACGCCACCCCAAGGTGTGCCACTCGTGGGTTGGGAGGCTATTAAGTGCTCCTGGGCTTGATCAAGGTATCTTATCAAGCACGCCACCCCGAGGTGGGCACTCGTGGGCTAGGAGGCTATTAAGTGCTCTTGGGCTTGATCAAGGAGGACGGCCAGCCTCCAAGATGAATCGGGAGATGTTAGGCGGATTAACCCCTTTCATGCTCTTGACAATATTGTTACTAACACTCCAGGAAGATTCAATATGTGATTGGCTTGGGGAATTGTGTTATGGATTGAACTAAATGTGGATTATGCTATGATGATTTGATCTCATTATTTATGTTATGAAGTATTGATCTCATTATTAATTATGCTATGATAGATGAATTTAATCTGAATGATAGATGAATTTAATAGGAATGATGCTATGAATTGAATATTATCTTAATTTATTGATCTTTAATATTTCTAATGTCCTCTTCTAGTAGTTATTATTGTATGCAAGTAAAGAAATCGGGAAAATCCTAAAATGGGACATTACACATCGGGATTTGGGTGATTAGAAAGTGCGAGGGCTTGCATTTGTATTATTCATATATTGTGAAAATTTAAAAAAAAAATAGTTGGGCTATTACAAAGAATTAGTCAAATTAAGTGCTTCCATAATCTACTTTATCTTAAATTCCTTAAATTGGCGACTAAGCTAAGGAATATCCTTGGTAGTTTACGGATCAAGTGGTGTTGGAGCTTGTTTTTTTTTTTTTGGGAAGTTTGGTTGTGTTTTGAGTATTTTGCAAGTTCATGCCCACAACTTGTTCAAGTGGAATGAAGTTGTTGCCTTTTGAAAGAGACATTGTCGCACACAAGTAGAGGAGAGAGTGGAGCATTTAGAGAGAAAATGAGTTTGATGTGGAGGCAAGATTCCTTAAGATGGATGGTGCCATTGTGAACCTTTCTCAATCATCGGAGTCCATGAAGAGCCTTATGCATGTCCTTGTTACAAGATTGGGAAAAGATACCAATGAAGATTAGGAAGAGCGTAAGGTGGAGAGGAGCCTACCAAATAAACCCTTATTCAAAGTGGAGTCTAAGATTAAGTGTAACACCCACTCTAATCTAACAAAATTATAAACTTACATCTAACAACAGAATTTCAGCGGAAAGATTAACTAACTATTATGAAAATAGTATCGAATGCAATAGAATTCAAATTTCAACTAACTTTCATTTTCAGCTGAAATAATCTTTTCTAACAGAATACATATAACCAAGAATAAACTAACTAACTTTTGATTAACTATCTTTCTCCAATAAAATTCAAATATTAAGATAGGAAGAGAGATTAAGAAAAGTACAACTTGAATAGTTTCCTGCTGATTTGTTTGTAAGATCCTCCTCTGGATTCTGGAAAAAAGAATATCAACAAGGGCTTTATCCACCCAACCAAGACCAACTGGTCTCTCGTGCTTCTTCAACTGAAGAAACCCGACCCTTCACGAGGGTGATTAGCGAGGAATCTAATAACAACAATATGTCTCTGAGCCTGGTGTCAAGAACCTATACCTCCTGATTGATCTTTTCCCTAAAGGTACCTCCTAACTGGAAAGATCACTCTAATCAGTGGTATATTTGGTACTTGATAGCTGACAGATGCTTATACTGCATCGTAACCTTGGCCAAGGATTTCTAATAATTATCTGACACTACTGTGTCGTCAACATTCCCACCCTTGCTCGGCATTGACATTATTTCATATGTTTCTTTTTGGTTACAGGTTTGGATGAAAATCATTTGTAATCCACTTGACATACTTACAGATTCATAAGAGATACGACATAAGAACATTTAGACAGAAAGGTATCCTTTAACTCAGTGACCGAAGTCAAATTTCTCAATGAGACTATAAATATATAAGTAGATATATATATATATATATATATATAGGTATAAAGAAAAATACTTCTGCAGATTCAAAAGATTTGTTATTTGAAAGATATACAGATTCAGGAGGTCGTTCATGAATCACAGAATAGAAAATACAGGATGACAGAATTAATTGGTAATCTTGTCAGCTACGGCTATCCAAAATAATGTATTTCTATCCATTGCATGATGAACTATAGTATAATGAAAGGAACTATTGTCTTGCCTGAAAAAGCTTTACAAGTCGAGCAGAGGAATATGCGATTGCAAAGACAAATCTTGATTGACGGACTGGTTCTTACGGCCGCTCCTATGATATTGATTCTTACTTGCGACAGAGTAAGAAAAGAAATGTAGTTCACGCACAAGAATTAGATGGTTCGGGTTTCTGAGTTGCGGTGACAAGGACACTCAAAAGAATGCTAATCAATGTTCATAGAATAGCTTACTAATCCTGCGAATGCTTTTGGAAAGAGGGTGGGAATGTTGCTTTCAAAAGATTGAGTAAAGAATGACGATGAAAAGGATGAATGCCAACAAATATAGGCATGCCCCCTCCTTCCTCCGTCCGCATGCAAGAAGGAACGTTTCCTTCTTGCGTGCGGGTGGAGTGGAGGAGTTACACATCAAGACTCCAGCTCACGCACCACCAAGCGCTCCTCACGAGGTGAGCGAAATATATTTTATTTAATATACATAAGGAAAATAATTCTTACCAACTTGAAATATATACGTATATGTATGTGCCTTGGCCAAGGCTACGATGATATAGTTGTCTAGACTTAGACTTGGGCAATATTGTTGTTTTTCGATTCTCGTAACCACACCTCTCCCTGTTGATATTCTTTTTCCTTTGTGAATTGATTTATCGTGCAAACACTTCGACAATTAATGGAGGTTAAATCATTTCCTTGACACGAACATTAATATATATATTATATCCATGCATACATTCATTCTCACATATAAGTGAAAAATATTCGTATATAAAAGAAAATCATTCTCACATAATTATCCACATTATCCAACGAATAAATTTCATATTCATATGAAAGCAGTTATACACAACTAACAACATAACCAATGTTTCATTGTTCAGAAGAAGGGGATGTAACATTAAGATCCGCCTTTTGAGGGTGGTGTGGACACAAAGAAGCTTGATAATTGGATGATTGAACTTGAGGTATATTTTAGCGTGCATACTCTAACTCTTGAAAAAAAGGTCTCTTTTTCCACACTACGGTTGGCTACACATGCCCTTATTTTGTTTGGAAGTCTCTTACTTTTCCATGGCCTTAAAGAGTACTTCAATAAGTTCTTGGGATCATTTTAAACAATTTATTAGCAAACAATTCTATCCAATATGTCATAAGAAAGAAAAAAGTATGGAATGATAAATTTTTAAGCAAAAATAACCTCAAATATAATACACTATTGAATCTTGTAGAAGAGCTATACAAATGGGTAAAGATGTGCTTGATGTTGAAATTTTGATGAAGTACATAGGAGGTTTACATACTCATCTCCATAGGTTGTGTTGCTTTTCAAACAAGTTGACATAGATGAGGCATGTTCTCATACCCATTATCTTGAGATAGATGGTTGTTTTACTTCTTCCAAGTCTAATGAAGTCAAGTCCACTAAAAATGACAAGAAGGCAATTGATTTGACAATACTAAAAAGAAATTTCCAAATTGTGATCATTGTGGTAGGGATGATCATGTAGAGTCTTCATGTTGTAAACTACAATAGGAAAAGGACCCACACAAAAAGAAGGGTAAAAAGAATGCTAATATCACAATAGAACTTTTTAAGGGTAAGGAAATTAGGGGTGATTCTAAAATTTCTTACACTACTAGAAAGGTTGGTTTGGTAGCCAAAGAAACATTGTTTAACATTAAGATTTTTGCCAATGATATTAAGGTTGATGCTTTATTTGATTCTTGCTCACAAACTAACTTGATTGCACGAAGTTTGGTTGAGAAACTTGGTTTGTAGACATTTCAACACCTAAGTGTTAGTTTTGCATAGCAAAAAAAAAAACCCAAAACCAAAATGCATGGAAATTAGCTATGTTAGATTTGCACAACAAAATAAAACCCAAAACTAGAATTATTAGAAATTATCTACATTAATCTTATTTGCCCAAAATAATAAAAACTCAATTAAGAAGCAATGACTATTCTAGTCTCATTAATTGATTTATAGTTCAAGGAAAAATATACATATATATAGCCTCTTGGATGGATGAGTCATGGTAACACATGTCTAAGAGAATATAAGTTAACTTCAATCAAGAGAGGAGTAAACTCAATCAAATAGAGATAGTAGTGTCACTTGATGAGGTAGAGGTGGCACTTGATTGCAATCAATCAAGAATGACATGTGTCCTTATTAACTACCTCGGATGAACTATATTAGCTAAGTAAACTTAATAAAAGAGGTGTAAGAAAATATTACACACTTAGGGAGTAAAAGAAATGGGTCCCAACAAGTAGTGCTATGTTACGTACCCATGTACAAAAGAAGCCCCCTAAATAAGGAGAGAGAAGGCCCCCCAAGAGGAGAGAAAAAAGAGAAGGGACTAGGTAGCCCCCCAAGGAATGGCCTTTAGCACCCAAAATGGATGAAGATGGATTACAATGGCTGCTAAAGTAGATCCACTTGTGCCGAACAATATTGCTTTCCTTAGGAAGAGATATAACTATATGTGCATGTTGAAGGTCCTCCCACTTGATGAAAGGATATAAAGGAAGATACAAGATAAAATCTTTGGAAATTGCTCAAATTTCTCTATGCCTATGCTAAAGTGTGACTAGATCTGATCAATAGACTCAAGTACAATTGCAGGATGTGTCATCATGAAAGCATGCGAAAGTGGAGAGAGAACACAAGGGTTTATAAGTATCCTCATTATATCCAAAGAAGGTAATGCAACTATGAGAGAGCTGTCATCAAGGAGAAAAACAATGGCCTCAATAGTGTCATCCAAATCCCAAATGTGAGATTCAACAAACAAATGTGAGATGTTTGATAAGTATGCATCGGGTGTATTTGGTAGATGTGAATGAACTTGTTGAATAGAATCATTAGAAGCCTTTGGAGAAGCAATGATCTCTGTGTTGGGACTTAGGTGATATTCACCTAGGAGAGTTCGAGTTCGAGGAGTTAATCTGTAGGCTTTTTAGCAATGAGTTTTTTAGATATTGTGGTATAGCTAACATAGTGGTTTACATATGATAATAATGTTGTAGGTCTTGCGGTACATCATGTATGTTGTTCCACATGTGGTGGTTCTATGATAGAAACCACAAGGTATTTGAATGGAGAACTCACAACTGCATAGGTGTTTAGTACTTGCTGAAGCATGATCAGTGATGCAGGAGCACTTGCGACTGAACTAGTGAACATGCGGCATGAACTAAGGATTGGATAATGTTCGGGAAGATGACACACAATATCCCAAGTAGTTAGGTATTAAGATATGGTTGTATATTCTACAATAGGCAAGAAGAGCTGGTAGTGGTGGTTATACTAGAAACATACTTGTACCGACAATGTAAAGGATGTAACTATTGTTTCATAGTGTGCGGTAGTGGCAAAGTATACAAGATAATTACCCATTAGGAGACATTTTGTGGAAAGTGCAGTATGTTGACGTCACTTATGTACAAAGTATAGTTACATGACTCTTACTATTGTACAAGTTAGTTATGCGGTTGGGCGGTTGGTATACCCTAAATCTGCCTATATATATATTAGTTTGTATAAATGTGATAAGGTTACCTAATGTGAATATTTCATGATATAGACATTGAAGACATTGTGTACATTGTTGGTGTTGATAATTGAGAGGGGGGGGGGGTGAATCAGTTATCCTAATTATTTCTTCTTTTGAACTTTCTTATTAATCAATGCAGCATTGAATCAAACAAACAAACATTACCATGAAATGAAAAACACATGACACAGTTTTTTTGACGTGGAAACCCTGTTAAGGGAGAAAACCACGGGGTGATTAACCCAAAGATTATTCTCTGTTAGAAGAATAAGGAATTACAAAATGGCACTTGCCAATTAGGGCTCACTGCCCGAGCACACTGCTCACAAAGAGGCCCACTGCCTACAAGGAGACACACTGTCTACAAAGTGATAAGAATCACAGTCTTGAATTGATTGGAAGCATCTATATATGCTGGAGTTCAGTTCCGGTTAGGCTCAGTACACTGATCTGCTGCACTTCATCTTTCCTTTGTTCTTTATTCTGCTATCCTTTCACATACCGGATCTTTCTTACTACTTCTGCTCTGTTCTGCACTTATTCGCATACACCATCACACAATTACGCACTTCACAACTAAATCCATCCTCTATATATATCCGCACAAGTAATTTCATCACCTTTCTAGTCGGCATCCGGAACAGTCTAGTTTCTTACAAACTCTGTTCTGTCGGCTGAATCCTTGCTCACCAAGCAATGCGGATCAAGCATATACTTGTAGATATCATTAATCATGTCGGCCAAACATGATTCATGCCTTCACAACCTTTACCATCAACAGTAACACATCCGGAAAATAGTCTGATACTCTGTCAGTCAGTTCTTCCTCTGTTCTCACTGTCTCTCAGGAATCCGGTACTCAACTATTCATATCTTTTTCTTTGTTCATCACCGGAGGCTAAATCCTTGGAATATACTACTCAAGGTAGTCCTCTTGACTTTCCCAAATCCGCACTGCACCAAGACACTTCCTCTGAGAGATCCGGACCAATCTGTCGGACCTTGCCACATGCTCTGTTCTTGTTCACCGGACCACAACAATCTTCATTCTGACTTCCGGTAGAGACACACCATAACTTGCGGATATGTGGGATGACCTTTGTTGCCATCAATGACAACAACCATGAATCCATATAGTGTCTCTTGCCAACAATCTCCCCCTTTGGCATTGATGGCAACACTTAGTGAAAAATAACTAAGTGTTTATACTACGCTCCCCCTTGGCTGATGCTCTATATACAATTTCCGGAACTCCCCCTTAGTTGGATTCCTCATTTTTCACTGCTCCTCACTCCCCCTTTGACATCAATGGCAAAGGGTAGGGTCCGTACACCAAAAGTTTCAAAAATTTTCTATACATAGCCGCATATTTACATACTCACATATACTGAAGAATGTCTGCAAAAGATGTCTTCAGTTGGATCAGTTCTGTAGCCCAACTTTGCTTCATTCTATCCAAAATTGAAATGTGACCACTCAACAAAAATGCAAATGCATCTGCCCTTTTTAGATCTTTCGGATCACTTGTCTGGGCTGTGATTTGAGCTTCTGCTATGGCCTCATGCATGGCCTCTAGCTTAGGGACAATTAACCCCCTGAGCTCACTCAACCTGCTTATTCTATTTTTCCTTTCCTTCTCCAATTTCTTGATTTCACTCAAGACTGCAATAGTCTGACATTCTTGATTTGTTATAGAGGAAGAAAGAGGATCAAAACTTTGAGACAAGCTTAGTAGTGTGTCCTCTTGCGCTTTTATTTTCTTCTCAATGTCCACTGTTACCTTGGACCAGGAGATACAAAATTTGTATATTTCACCGCCATCCTTAAGAGCATTTTCTAAGCTCTTTATCCCAATGTTCATGTTTCTCCTATCATTAACGATCAAACCCTGAACCTCGGAGAACCTTTTATCCAAAAACTCCTTCCGGACCTTTTCTTCAGCTGATTTTTCTAAAGATTCAAAATGTGTATTAACACTGCTGACTAAGGTTTTGAGATTACCGGAAGAGGAGGCTGCCGGATCTATCTGGACCGATGGCATAATCTTCTCAAGCACTCCGGAAGCAGCCTCTATCAACTCATAGTCTTCCATATGAGACTTTAGGAGCTTTTCATTTGCCTTAGCATTTGCAAATGAGGCTATCTTCATTGTCTGCACCGGAGAGAGGGAATCAAAGTTGAATGGGCCTTGTAGTAGCTCCGGTTCATCGATCTCTATTGTTTCTTTGCTCAAAAATTGTTGAACAGTTTGTGCAGTGTCTCTTGCCGGAGACAGATGTTTCTTTTCTTCTGCAATCTTGGAACTGTCCTTTGGGATTTTCTCTCCTTCCACATTCTTACCACTATCAGTCATGGTCTTCTCTGATGGAGTCTTCTCTTTCTCTGCACCCTTGGTACTGTCAACCTCTTTATCTTTCACCACTGCTTCCTTCTCCTGTAATTTCTCTTCTTCTTTGGATCCAGAGACTGTAGGGGAAACCGGAGGAGAGATGCTAGCCTGTTCATAGGCCACTTCTTCTGGAGCAGAGGGTTCCAAGTCCACAGCTGTTTCTGCACCTAAGTCCTCTACAACAGGAAGATTGAACCTTTTGAAGGCCTTCCAGAGGATCTCTTCTGTCTCTTTGGCCACCTTGTCAGTCTCACCAAGCATGAGTTGATTCATCCTGGCTTTACTTCTGAACTCATCTTTGCAGTCTTTGAATATTATGTTCATTGTCTTGGGATCAATTTGAGGATATAGCTGAATAGCTATCTGCTCCGGGATCTCAAGATCTTTTGCCTGAGCATTATTCTTTCTTATTTCTAATTCCTTTTCTAGGCTTTTAGGAATTTCAGAGATAATCTCAATAAAAGCTTTATTGTAGATGTTCAAGTACCTTATTATAGCTTCTTGCAGGATCTTTTGATCTGCCTCGTTGTAGTCATCATAAAATTCAGCCACCGGTTGAAGGTTCCCATCCACAGTGACTGATTTGACTACACTGTCTAGGGATAGAGTGGGCTTTTCAGCAAATTCTTCTGCCATTTCTTCCTTGTCTTGGCCTGTGGAGGGTTTCCCGGATCCCTTCTTCTTCTGCTTCTTTATTTCTTTTACTCCCTCATCTGACTCAGTTTCCTCTTCATCCTTTTGGCTTTCATAAGCCCTTGTGGCTTTTGTCTTAGATCTTTTACCGGATGCCTGGACTTCCGGTTTTGAACTTTTGGTTGTGGGAGGTGCAGATCTTTTTGATGATCTGGTCCGGGTGGAAGTTTCAACCGGAACACTTTCTTCAGATTTTCTTCTCTTTTCCCGGCTGGCATCAAGTGCCTCTTTTGAGATGCCTAGGCCTTGAGCAATGTGCTCTACTTCTTTTCTCACCTTCCTCTTTATCTCAGGTTCCCTGAGTTCTACATGGATCTTTACACTCAGCTCCTCAAAGGTTCCAAACCTTTCTGCCTTTGGATCTTTGGGCTGACTTAGCATGTGTTGAACATGCAGCTCCACTATCTGTTCATCCACTTCATACCCCATGGGCATGATCCAGACAGTCCTTGGCTCCACTGCCTCCATTAGGCACTGATCAGTGTCCACCATAAAGCACACTGAGTCTTTGTATTTTTCAACAAGAGACTGGGGAATTCTTTCTCTTGCTTGCATCATGCTTTGGAAGTTTTTGAAGTATCCCCATAGGGCTGTATTTCTTGCTTTGGCATCCCCAAGCCCATGTAGATAGTCTCTTATTTGGACTGCAACAGGTTTGTCATTCTGCCATGCCCATCCACTTGATCCGGGCAGCTCATTCATGAAGTAGAAGAATAGACATAATATAAGAGTACCATACTTAAAGGAATTCTTCTTGTCCTTCTTGATTTTCTGTATATTTTCCATTAATTGGCTTAAGAGCAGTTCGCAGAGATCATATTCTGCATTCTTCCTTAGCATTTCATAGGCAGTATATACTGCAGTTCCGGATACAGAATTCTCCCTGCTGGAGTGATAGATCTTGTATCCTATTATCATGGACGCATACTTGATATCCGGATCAGAAATATCTTCAATGGTCATTGCCCTCTTATCAAATTTTGATCCGGTGGCCTCAGTTACAATGTTATTTTTGACAGATTTGAGGATAGGTATCCCTCCGGAAGAGTATAGACCAGTTACTGCTCTAATTGCCTCTTTTGTGATCTTGCAGGGTCTATCCAGCTATAGGAAGTTGTCATGCATCCTGCTCAGTACATACCGGACCCATTCATCTTCTTCAAAGCAGGGGAAATGAATGAATTGATCAAATTGTTTCTTCTGGATACCCTTATACTCTGGTTTAAGCTCAAAAGCATTGTCTATCAGTTGTTTGTGATAGAGATCTCTCAATTTGAATTCCCCAAATTCCTCAATGCTTGCATGTATGTAAACCCTAATGTCTTCTGTGTGTAAAACTCCGTGAGGAACACTGAAAAATGCTCCTAAGGGATCTACTTCCAATGACTTGTATGGATGTTTCTTAAATTCAGGTCGGGGCCTATCTGAGATTTTTACTATATTTGGAGTAGCCATTTTTTCAAAAGATTTGTAGCAAGATATCGAAAGTGGAAAATGCCTTTTGCGTCTTCGGTTGCACGGAGTAGCTGGATTGATTTCTGTATGTAATGACTTCGGCAGGAGATCTTCGGTGTGCTTGATGAGTCTTGTTGCAGAGCTCCACTTTTCGCTTCTTCTTGAGTGCATAATGAGCAAATGATTTATGAGAAATCCCTTATATCATTTCGCAAACCCTAATATCTGTTTGCAATAAATGCTTCACCTATATTATTCCGGTTTGCCTTGTTCGGATAGCTTGGAGTATCCCGGATTAGTCCTGATCTATGAACATCATGCGGATCTTTCAATCATGGATAAATCGAGATGACACATTACAAGAACATCCCAAACATTCTGTCCAGTCCGCAGAGTAAAATAATGTACTTCCGGATCTCTCTGGACCCTTTTGTAGTCCTCTGTCATTCCGGAGCATCTCCCGGAACAGGTCTTTACTTGATCGATCACAACTTCTTTATATCTTCATGCGGACCTCTGAAATCTTGTCTGGATCATCTCAGGACTGGTATCTTCAAACCCTTTACTCCGCATCTTGTGTCACATCCAGCACCACTTGATTGGCTGGGGGAACAGGATTTTCTTTGAGTCTCCCCCTGAGCCAGAGCTCACTTTTTAATTTCCGGAAGAAATATCAGCACCAGAGTCTGGTGCGGATCCAACCTCTACATTCTCTGAACTTTTCTTCACCCAAATCTTGTTCATCTGATTCCTAACTTCATCCACATTCATCTTTTGTTTACCCTTGTCTTGATTCTGATTGTATACCGGACCTCTTTTGTCCTGATTCTTGCTTCTGCAGACTTTTGCACTATGACCGGACCTATTACAGATTTGGCAAATAACATTTCTTTGCA
Source organism: Cunninghamia lanceolata (assembly GCA_027924645.1). NCBI lineage: Eukaryota > Viridiplantae > Streptophyta > Pinopsida > Cupressales > Cupressaceae > Cunninghamia > Cunninghamia lanceolata. The sequence goes on from BSBN01000614.1 coordinate 4,326,539, forward strand.
TATTTGACTGATAACCTCTTGATCTGCATTGATTAGCCATATGACCTACTCTATTACATGTAAAACATCTACCATTGAATGATTTGTTTACTTGCATATTTCTGCATTCATGAGACTTGTGTCCATATCTTTTGCAGTTAAAGCACTGTCCGGAGAAGGATGGACTAGTTTGATTCATCCTTTTTCTGCACTGATTAGCTTTGTGACCAAAGTGATTGCAGCTGTGGCAGTATCCATTGAAAGATGGATATCTTTGAGCATTGGGCTATCTTACCGGAGGTCTTCTAGGCCTATTCCTTGGATTTTCTGATCCAAAATTCTTTTGACCGGATCCGGAGCTTTCTCTTTTCTCATATCCCAAACCATACTTGTCATCTGTCCTCTTTTGACTTCCAAGAAGTACTTCAAGTTGGGCAGAACTTATCTTGAATTTTTCTTTATATTCATTTGCTGTTTGAAGATCTCTTTTGAGAGAGACAATTTGATCCTCAAGTTTTTCTTCATTATCTTTGGCATCTTCAAGATCAGATTCAAGATGTCTGATAATCCTGTCCATCTGGTGGCATTCTTCTGATTTCTCTTTAAGAGATTGTCTTAGATTGTCTTCAGCTTTTCTTTTTTCTTCAATCTCTTGAGTAAACTTTATAGTTCCTGATTCCATTTCATGTCTTAACATAATGACTTCTTTTGATAACTTTTCACATAACTTGGTTTTCTCAGTCAATTCTTCATTTGTATTGCTTTCTTCACTTTGTCTTGCCAATTGTTGGAGCAGCTCCTTTCTCTTTTTCATAGAGAGACTTAATTTGTCCTTTAATTCTCTCATGAATTCATCAGCCTGTTTGAGTCTTTCCTTTAATTCATTGACTTCAGAATTTGACTGTTCAAGATCCTCAAGGGCAGTCTTGAGTTGCTCCCTTAAACCATATGCATCCATTTGAACTCCCAGATCTTCCTCAAGCTGTTAGGCTCTATTAGGAGGAACCTTGCTCTGATACCAATTGTTGATAACTGAGAGGGGGGGGGGGGTGAATCAGTTATCCTAATTATTTCTTCTTTTGAACTTTCTTATTAATCAATGCAGCATTGAATCAAACAAACAAACATTACCATGAAATGAAAAACACATGACACAGTTTTTTTGACGTGGAAACCCTGTTAAGGGAGAAAACCACGGGGTGATTAACCCAAAGATTATTCTCTGTTAGAAGAATAAGGAATTACAAAATGGCACTTGCCAATTAGGGCTCACTGCCCGAGCACACTGCTCACAAAGAGGCCCACTGCCTACAAGGAGACACACTGTCTACAAAGTGATAAGAATCACAGTCTTGAACTGATTGGAAGCATCTATATATGCTGGAGTTCAGTTCCGGTTAGGCTCAGTACACTGATCTGCTGCACTTCATCTTTCCTCTGTTCTTTATTCTGCTATCCTTTCACATACCGGATCTTTCTTACTACTTCTGCTCTGTTCTGCACTTATTCGCATACACCATCACACAATTACGCACTTCACAACTAAATCCATCCTCTATATATATCCGCACAAGTAATTTCATCACCTTTCTAGTCGGCATCCGGAACAGTCTAGTTTCTTACAAACTCTGTTCTGTCGGCTGAATCCTTGCTCACCAAGCAATGCGGATCAAGCATATACTTGTAGATATCATTAATCATGTCGGCCAAACATGATTCATGCCTTCACAACCTTTACCATCAACAGTAACACATCCGGAAAATAGTCTGATACTCTGTCAGTCAGTTCTTCCTCTGTTCTCACTGTCTCTCAGGAATCCGGTACTCAACTATTCATATCTTTTTCTTTGTTCATCACTGGAGGCTAAATCCTTGGAATATACTACTCAAGGTAGTCCTCTTGACTTCCCCAAATCCGCACTGCACCAAGACACTTCCTCTGAGAGATCCAGACCAATCTGTCGGACCTTGCCACATGCTCTGTTCTTGTTCACCGGACCACAACAATCTTCATTCTAACTTCCGGTAGAGACACACCATAACTTGCGGATATGTGGGATGACCTTTGTTGCCATCAATGACAACAACCATGAATCCATATAGCGTCTCTTGCCAACAGTTGGTGTGTAAACATTAGAGTGATTGCAAAAGTTGAGTACACTGTAGATTGAGATTCATTGTCCAAACGGTCTTGTTGTACTGAATATGTTTTGATTCTAATTAATAAAATTGTGAATGTCTGTTATGGTGGTGGGTTTTATCCTGTAAGGGTTTCCCACATAAATCTTTATGTCTTGTGTAATCTTGTGACAACATACGTTTCCATTACTTTCACATATGTGTTGATATTTATATTTGATATATGTTGTTGACTGTTAACTAAACAATCTTAAGAACTTGTTATTTTAGTTTGTCGGTCTTACTGCAAAAGTGTGAAAATCCCTAACATTTGGTATTAGAGCCATATTAGTTGTTTGGGGGGTGTCTACGTCATTGGAGTGCAAACCCTAGTGTGTGTGGTAGTGAAACACTACCACGGTTATAAGGTTGCTGAATCAAATGATATCTTTGAAAGATTTTGTGAGGAGAACAACATTAAATCTATGGCAAGCACATCGAGGTTTGATATTGACAAGTTTAATGGTTGGAACTTTGAATTATGGAAGTTGAAGATGGAGGATCTTTTGGTGGAAAGAGATCGGTGGACTGTGGTATCTTCTTTTGCTAAACCCTTAGGTATGTTCGGTGAAGATTGGGTAAAATTGGATAAGAAAGCTAGGAGTACTATTCGGTTATGTCTATTAGATTCTGTGTTAAGGAATGTGTGTTAGGAATAGATAGCAAATTCATTACGGAAGAAGTTAGGTGCATTATATCAGTCCAATAGCTTGGTAAATAAACTTGTTTTGAAGAAGAAGTTATATTCTTTTAAATCACTTAAATTGTTTCAATATGATATTGAGTCAACTTTCATCAATAGGAGTCAAGATGGAAGAAGAGGACAAATGCATTCTATTAGTTTGTTCCTTATCAAATTCACGGGGTAACCTTGTGATGTCAATAAGTAGTAATGACACTCCACTTAAACTGGAAAATGTGATTAGCATTTTGTTAAGTGAAGAAACTAGAAAAAGGTCCATGGATGGTAAATCTTCTGATGTCCTTGTTGTGAGAGGCAGGTCAAAAGAGAAGAAAGGTAAGAAGAAGATAGGAGATAAGAATTTTAAGGGGAATGGCAGGTCTAAATCTCTAGGTAAGTCTAAGGTAAAATGTTGGAATTGCGGCAAGAAAGGTCACATAAAGGAGTGTAAATCCAAAAAGAAGTCAGTGTAAATCCAAAAAGAAGTCAGTCTTCTTTGATAGGTTCTATGACACTGATGAATATAGTAGTGATGCCTTTGTGTTTGCTAATGTTGTTGGTGATGATTCTTGGTTGATTGATTCAGCTCCTTTTTTTCATATCACACCATACAGGGAGTTGTAACTCGGAGTATACTAGAAGTGATGAAGGGCAAGTGTTACTTGAGGACAATAGCTCTTTGAAGATTGTTGGGTGAGGAAATGTCAAAGTTGCTATCATGGATGTTTGAGTACGGAAACTCACTGATGTATTGCATATACCAAGTTTGGCAAGACACCTTATGTCTGTGTCTAAAATGGCGGATGCAAGGATTCATGTCAGTTTTGATGGGAAAGGGTGTAGATTAGTAAGGGGTAATTTGGTGCGTGCAAAAGGAGAGCGGCATGGTATTCTATATAGGCTAGACGCATCAACTTTATTCGGTTGTGCTAATGTTACTACATTTGAATTAGGGTTGTTGTGGCATTTGCGGTTAGGTCATTTGAGTGAAAAAGGTTTAAAAACCTTGGTCTGTAAAGATATGGTGGAAGTGGTGGAAGCTCTTGGTGATTGTTCTATTGGTATTGAGTTTTGTGAGCATTGTGTGCTTGGCAAATAGAATAGAGTGCGGTTCAACTCTGGAAGCACTAGAGCAGAGGAGACATTGGAGGTGATACACAACGTGTTTGGTCCTGCGCATGTCCCATCCATTGGTAAGTCTTTGTACTACTTGTCATTCACTGATGATTATTTTAGGTATACTTGGATATATTTTCTTAGACTTAAGTCTGAGGAGTTCAAAGCTCTAGTTGAGAATCAGACCTGTAAGAAAAAAATAAAGATGCTTAGGACAAATAATGGCTCTGAATTCTGCTCTAAAGAGTTTGATGAATTTTGTAAGCATGCTATAATCGTGAGGCAATAAACTATCCCTTACACACTGCACCAGAATGGGGTAGCAGAAAGGTTAAACATAACTTTGCTAGATTAGGGCAAGAGTATGTTGAGTAGTGTGGGCCTAGGACAGGAGTTTTGGGCGGAGGCGATTAGCACCACATGCTACTTGAAGAACATGTCAGTAGCAGGTGCCAGGGACCTTCAGTTCATTCAACTAGTTAATCCACAGGTACTGAACAATAATCCTCTGAATGTGCTTCACAGTCTTTAGATTATCATTCATTTCTTCCAGAAGAGTCAGAAAGGTGGTAACTGTGGGTGTTATGAGCTCAATTAAAAAACTGTTGTAGATGTTCCAAATCTTACAAAATATGAAACTGAAATCAGAACAGATGACTGAAACTGATGAGAAAATCTTAGTCAAATTTAGAAATTTAAAATCGCAAAGCTATAAAATCTGAAGTGATATAATGCCTAGAATTTGTTATATTAATGAAATCTGAAACTACTGAAAACTACAATATGAAACTGAACTAATATTAATCTACTAACAGAAAACTGAATATTAGCTGTAATATTACTCAAAAGTCAAAACATTAAAAGAGTATATAGGATAGAGTAAAATTTCCCTGGGAAAGTATAGATGTGTTTGCAAATAAATTTGTCAGGAGGACAAACTAGTTTACAACAGTGAGTAGGATAAAATCCTTCCTCTATAATGGGAGAGGCTTACCTTATTCAAAATTTACAGGAAATAGAAAAACATACTCAATATGTACAAATATATAATGTTCACAAGTTATAATTTACAATTTTGTGATTTTTATGTTTTTTCTGAATTTGATAACCAATAAAAATGAAATATCACTGCAAGCTAAACTGAAAGATAAGTGCTGATATATCCCTTTGGTCTTGAAAGTTTGCAACTAAGAATGTAGGAAATGCAAGTAGATACCACAACTATACCAATTTGGACTCCTCATATCATTATATATTCTGATTTGACAATTTTAGCAGACAGCAAACTGAGCAATATGCAGATATGTGGTGCCAAACAGCGGTTAGTTCACTACGCTTTATAATCACAAAATCCGCAACAATAGGACTGACCCAGCTGCAATACAATACAAACTCCTCATATATATATTTCTGCATACTGATAAATAATGGACAGCACTCTTATGACATAAAGTCGTATGGATGGCCACTTACAAATAATTACGGATGGTTGACAATACACAGTAGTCAAAATTCATGTGAGGGAATTAAATGCTGCACTTACAACTGTCCTGGAATGCTATGTCTTGACCCACTGCCCTAGCTGCTGGGTTATGTAATTGCCTTATGCTGACAACACCCTACCAACTGGGCAGAATTGATGTGAATGTTTGTGTCTCACAGCTGTGCTTGGGACAGTTCCAATCCAACTTCCAGCTTGACCCTAGACTGAAATAAGTGCTGCTCTTAACCTGATCGGATATCCGTGACTTAATCAATGATTCAAGGCTTCAAACCCTGTGTAGAACCTTAAGCCTTCTTCGCTGTTCCCCTTTAAATGTGCGCTGCAGTATATGGTGCAATCAGCACTCCAATGATGTAGATAGTGGACCTGCAGTTGACTGTTAAGGTTTGCAATCTGGTGTTTAGATCCCTCCTTGCTGCTGCGGATCCTTATGCACTCAATCGCCCCCTTCCAAGATGATTTGCAATGGATTTTCTCAAGTTTCTGGCTGGGTGTTAAATTGTTGCGAGTCCAAACAGCATTTTACTTCCCCAATGTGGCGCTCAGTTAGGGTAACTCAGAACCAACTCCAAATGATGTCCAAAATTCCCCAAAAATCTGAAACTCAATAGATAAGCCTTCAAATATGCTTTGGTGATGAAATGATGATATTTACTTGCAAAGAACATTGTAGCGGCATTGTGGCAAAATCCAAATCCTCCACAATTAGCACAATCGTGATTCTTGAATGGAATCACCCAAGATTGGAAACAAGGATTCTCGTTCTTAATCCCAAATGTGGAATTCAAGAGGGTTTTCATCCTCTCAAACCCCGAACAAACTAAGGGTTTTCGTCCTTGGATGCCCTAGATTGAACAAACTGCTTAAATCTGAAAATTGTATGCAAAGGATAACTTGAATGAATGATCAAATGAAGATAGGCGCCTCCTTGATATACCTTTTCAAATTGGGTCCTTCGGTCCTAAATTTCCCTCCAAGTATTTAAAAATACTTTTTAATTTTAATTTAATTTAATTTTTATTTTAAGTATTTAAAAATACTTTTATTTTAGTACTAGTGTTTAAAAACACCTTTATTTTAATTAATAATAATATTATTAAGTTGCCCTTAAATTAGGAATCATTGGGCCCAACTTAATTAATATTAATTTATTTTGACCCAAAAAAAAGGACATGACAGTCCGCCCTTCCCAAAATTGCTTGCCTACAAGCAATTGCAAACCTAGATGATGAATCATGTTGTAATGCCCATAGAGTCTAGCTCCTGTACTTGTTAAATGAAACAACTTATGCCAAAAAACACCAAGCATACTTGGACGCTCAAATACCATCGTGCCAACATTATGAATCATGCTATAGCATCTAAATTGTGTTTCTGTCAAGTGGAAACTCCTTTGGGAGACACATGATGAGATGCATGATTATGCTTTTCCATTTTCAACTTGGATCAAGCAATGAAGGCATCCAACTCTCCATACACCTCTCTTTGATGTGATGATGAATGAAAATATCCACAAACTCCCACAAGGCTGCCACATGTATTCATCTCTATGTTTTTGTTACACCTTTTGGTTCTTCTTGTGTGATGGAGGATCTGGAGCACTTAATTGAGCTTCATGATCCAACTTGTAAGTTTCTATGGTCTCTTCAAAGAGATTGCAATGTATACCCCGAAAGTAGAGTTCAAATCACATTGAGGGCTGGAAATAAGTTAGAACAATTGCAATTCACCTGAAATCTTACCCATTTAGGGACCATGGTGGCTGCAATGATGATCCCTTTCAGCTGAAACCTTTCTTCAACTTCTTCCATCAAAGATATTCCCTTAAATTGTGCCAACTTACAGCTGTTCATGACCGATAAGTTGATAACAGCTGTTCCATCAACATGCCAATGATATAACAGCAGCAAAACTGATATTAGCAGCAAAACAGTGTGAGCAGTGTAGGGGCTGGAAACAACTATATAATAGTTGAAAATGCTCTACTAGCAACCACAATCTGAAAATTAAAATTTTCCATTATTAGAACAGCCATAAATGAGAGATCATGGCGGTTGGAATTAATGATGACAGCCCTCCTAAGGCTGGAAATTAGTGTAACAGCAGTCCCATATGTGCTTACTTCATCATTTAGTTGTAATGTATTGTGACTCTTCCTTAGAGTTCTGTTTGAAACCCAAATTTGATTTTAAAAGTAATCTCCCAAGCCTAGGTCCATTTTGAATACCTTTGTGAATTCTTGTTATGGTGGCAATTTTTGCTTCCTTAATTGGAGAGACATGTACCTTGTCCAAATCTTGATGAAACCCTTTACTTGGTAACAATTTCGGAGATGCAAGCTTGACTATCATGTTAGGCCTATCCAACTTAGAATTGTCATCAACAAGATAAAATGCCTTACCCATGGATGGAGTCTTGGATGTCATTGATTGACGTTCTATCCACTTGGCCATTACCACTTTCCCCTTTGGTTTCAACTCCCTAGTGAAATCCTCAATAGGATATATCCTTGGTGTGCCCAATATTATGCCAAACTCTCTTATGACATAGAAGTTGTTGCATTTTGTGTATCCATCCATTATGTTGGCAAGTTGTGTGCCCACTTGTTCTTCTCATGTGATGAAGGATCCCAAACATCTATTTGAGCTTCATGACTATATCCTTGAGCCCCAATGAGACCCATAATGCTACTATGGGCTAATCCCTCCAAACCATTGTTGGAGTACAATACAACACTGAGAGGGTGGGGGGGGTGAATCAGTGGGGTGAATCAGTGTTGTATAATTTTTAACATTTCAAAACTTGATTCAAAAGGGTTATGCAAAGAAGTTTACTGAAGAACATAATCATCATGATATGCAAAACTTAAATAAAGATGATCAAATAGGTGCAACATAATCAACCACAAGAAAGAGACATGACACATGTTTTGATGAGTGGAAAACCCTCTAGGGGAAGAAAAACCACTCTGAAATGCTTCACTAGCTTAATCAAGAACCTCACTGGTTACAAACAGGTCTCACTGACCATACAAGCCTCATTGGCTACAAAGAGGTCTCACTAACCATACAAGCCTCACTGACACATAAAGCCTCACTAGCAAATACAATCACAAAACAATACAAGTAATACAAAGGGTTTCTCTGTTTCAATATAAACCCCTGAATTTTCATGTCTTTGCAATCACATCCAATTCAATCTACATATTAGTCTCATTATCTTTGCACAATCAATTCACCTGATTTTACCTCTACACAATCAATTCACCTGATGCATAATCAATTGCATATTGTCTTCAACCTTGACATGGTTCAGTGTGTAAGTTTGTTGCATAATGTCTTCAACCTGTGTGCAAAAACATGATCTCATACAAAAAATCATCTGATTCATCTGTATTTTCTCTTCAAAAATATCTTCACAGAAAATGTCTTCACCACTGCGTTTTTATTCACACAACACATTTTCACAACTTGCATATATATATTACTTCTCAATGAAAACTCTTGATCTTCCATATTTTCTCTGCACAAATTCTCACAAAAATATTTCTTCAATTCTCTGCATTATAATTTTCATCCATGAAGCACCTGTAAAAAAAATCTCATTCACAATGTTATTAAGATGAAATAATCTTTCATCTTCCTCTTCTCTGTACATTTTCACCTACAAAAATAAATCTTCAATGATCTCCAATCAAAAAAATAATCTTCAGGAACAATACATCCTGTCAAAAGAATAAAAGACTCTTTCATAATCTTCAGATCCATTTTTTTAAATCTCCCCTTTTTCATTTTCATCTTCACCTATAAAAGAATAAAAAGTCTTATATTACTTCCATATTCCTTCTCCCATTCTTTAATCTCTTCATCTTTTTATCTTCTCTGCATAAACAAATCATTCTCCTGCAAAAATAAGATTATATTCTTTTCAAAAAATATTCTTTATTTGATGCCTTCAAAAAATATTTTCATGACCATTCGAATCCATTCCTCTTCAAAAAAAAAAATCTCCCTTATACATTACTCTTAAAAAAAATAATATCTCTAAAAAAGGAACTTGCCCTCTTTAATTTTCTTCCACGAGAGGAGAATCATAAAAATAGAATCAAATCTCCTAAAAAGTAGCCACAAAAAAACTTTCTTTAGAGACTATCTAAAAATAGTCTTTGAGAAATTCACTGCAGTTTACACAGTGAAGATGTTCGTGGACACGTCAATATGCAAGCACATGGGAGAATATTAAGGTTTAAATCTAAACCATCGATCATAGTTTGAGCGCCCTTCGAAATTTTTAAACATAGCCTTTGATTTGGCTTTTTGGCGCTCGGGCATACATGTGAAGACCGCTGTCGAAGGTAAAGGATTGGATGGGGTTGGTCCCCATATGTCTTAATAACCCTTGAACAAGTCACTTTTAAGTGACATGACCTGCAATAATATGTCAACTTCATTTTATATCAAAAAGTGCTTTCTTTGAGACAGGCAGAGAATAGAATGAACTAGGTCTTTAGGAATGTATTAGAATTTAAGAAATTCAAAACACTTCATTACAGAGCTTAGATCTCTGCCATTTGCCAACACTATACTGCCATCTGCCAACCTGCTTTCATACAATAGAAATATAACTTGTTATCCTTTATGAGCACAATATATGTATATAATCTCTTAAGAATTAATGACCACCTTATATCCAAGACTTAGCATAACAAAATCCTAAAGAGAGCTCAAGGGATTTGACTTTTGAACTCCTGCTACACAATGAATGTGTCATGAAGTATTAGTACCACTGATCTTTGCAATTATGATGAAGGCATATTGAAGGCATCCTGATGAAGGCGTATTGAAGGCATCCTCTCAACATTATACCATTTCAACACCATACCAAGAAGTATCAACACTGTGGTCTACAACCTGAAACTCCTGAATAAAGATCATCAAAATATGAACAACTATCTTCTTGATGTGATGTGATCATCAACTGATCAACGAAGTCCTCACCTCATTCCTCCTGTCATCACACACTATAGACATCCAAAGCACAATTGCATTTTACCCAAATCACTTTAACATCACACACCTTATGAAGACACTGCACCACATGACATGCATCTTTCTGCATACAATATCCTAGTCCATGAAGTGGATAAACTGCATCATGACTTGAAAGAAGATCCTGATTCTTTTTCTTCATCTCTCGAGACACCAACGCAAAAATCTTGAAGCATATGAGAAACGAACAATACACAAACTCCTTAATCATGACATGAAGCATTCTGATAACATCCTCTGCAATCTTTTATGTCTCTGCACACTTGTCACCTTTTTGACATCAATGACAATTAATCTCCATCAACCATAATGTAAATCAGCTGGAAATAAATCACAAATCACTCGGGTTCTCGTCCAAATCAGTACTAGGATGGCTGGAATGATTGTCCTCCATAACAAAACCCTTCCACTAACATTACCATGCAAATAAATCCTCTCAAAATGCATCAATCTACTACTGTCTATGACTGGAAATATCAAAACCAGAACTATAAAAATAATGTAACAACTGCAAATATGACAGATTCCTGCAAAAATCAGCCATGTGATCAATGTAGAAGTGGTGAGGCTATACACGGACTAAAAATTCTCCACTAGAAGTTACCAACTGAAAAATACTCTTTCCCATGGCTGGGAATCCCTGCAAAACCACTTGTGTGAATGCCAATGAAGTAATGTGGTGGCTGATAACAATGATGACAGCAGTGTTAGGGCTGGAAATTTGGTCCGTGACTGTCTTGGGAATGCTTCTGCTGTCATATGAGGATTGCACCTCATCATCACTCAACCTTCTCATGCCTTGTTGGTGATCTTTCGCACAAATATCCCAATTTAGGATTATCCCATCATGCTCATGTTGTGCTACCCTAGCATTCATGTGAACTTCTCCCATAGGATGCACCCAATGAGAGCTCGGTGTTTTACTTATCCCTCCAAGACCCATGATATAAAAGTCTTTGCATATCTCCTATTCACCCAAAGTGATGACCAATTGCCTTGCCTTCATGATGATAGGAATTTGTAGTGTCTCATCCTTCATGAATCCTCCAACTTGTTTGTAGCTTGATACCCAAAGAACCATACCACATTTAGTCACAAAGTCTTGAACATCAAAATGACGTCTATTTTGCTGGCCATCACCTACAATCTTGTCTTCAATTGTGGTACTTAGCTCCCACAAGTGATCTATGAGTTGTGAACAAAGTACAACAAACCCTATATGATTCCTCATAAACTTCCTTTCAATGCAAGAGATGGATAACTCAATGGTGATATACCCTTTGACTTTCAAAAGATCACCTGGATCCTACATGCAAAAACAATCTTCATGCCTTATACTGCAAGTTGTATCCTTGACTCTATCACCCCTTTTAGCATGCTTCCCATGATGACAAGAATCTTGCAATGACTTAATAGGAAACAACAAATCTGAAATATCTTCATACCTTAGGCCGCAATCAAGGTGCTCACCTCCTTTGGCTGAATTATAAATTGTTGAGACGTCCTCAACACTTCCATCCTTTGGAAGATCAATGGAGAGTTCACGATTGGGTGCTACTTCCTCTATCTTGGGTTCTTAACATCCAACAAGTGATGCCCTTTCCTTCTTGACTTACTCAAAAATCTGTTGACATTTGCAATTGTTAGAAATCAACAAAACATCTTCTTTACCTTTTTGTTTCTATCCCATTTCTTGTAGCTTAGGCTTTGATGGTTCTTCTTTCTTCTGCTCCACCAATTCTTTCTTGACTTCTTGTGGCTTAGGTGGTCCTTCTCCCCTTTGTAAGAGTGTGGGTTGGAAGGGTCTAGCCGCGGAACCAATTACAGTTCTGTGGTTGTTGCTATTCTGGTTTGTTGAGGCACTCCCCTTACTTGTAGGCGTTTGTACTTGTAGGGTATCATTCATGTTCTGCATTGTTTGCAACATTTGTGTCAGTAGCTGGTTCATCTGTTGCTGGTTTTGAAAAAGGGCATTGAATTGAGCCTCTGTAAAACCTTTCATCTCTATCTTCCTTGTGGACTTTCAAGTCTCTTTGACTGGAATGCATCCAAAATGTTAGCTTTACCTTGCAGGTTGGCAGGATCAAAGCTCTGACACCACTGTAATGTTCCCAAGTTATAATTTTGCAATTTTGTGATTTTTATGTGTTTTCTAAATTTGATAACCAATAAAAATGAAATATCACTGCAAGCTAAAGTGAAAGATAAGTGCTGATATAACCCTTTGGTCTTGAAAGTTTGCAACTAAGAATGTAGGAAATGCAAGTAGATACCACAACTATACCAATTTGGACGACTCCTCATATTATTATATATTCTGATTTGACAATTTTAGCAGACAGCAAACTGAGTAATATGCAGATACGTGGTGCCAAACAGCAGTTAGTTCACTACACTTTATAATCACAAAATTCGCAACAATAGGACTGACCCAGCAATACAATACAAACTCATATATATTTCTGCATACTGATAATCATGGACAACACTTCTTATGACATGAAGTTGTATGGATGGCTACTTACAGATAATTACGGATGGTTAACAATACACAGTAGTCAAAATTCATGTGAGGGAATTAAATGTTGCACTTACAACTGCTCTGGAATGCTATGTCTTGACCCACTGCCCTAGCTGCTGGGTTATGTAATTCCTTTATGATGACAACGCTCTACCAACTGGACAGAATTGATGTGAATGTTTGTGTCGCACATTTGCGCCTGGGATAGTTCCAATCCAACCTCCAGCTTGACCCTAGACTGAAATAAGTACTGCTGTTAATCTGACTGGGTATCCTTGACTTAATCAATGATTCAAGGCTTCAAACCCTGTGTAGAACCTTAAACCTTCTTCACCGTTCCCCTTTAAATGTGGGCTGCAGTATATGGTGCAATCAGCACCTCAATGATGTAGATAGTGGACCTGCATTTGATTGTTAAGGTTTGCAATCTGTTGGTTAGATCCCTCCTTGCTGCTGCGGATCCTTATGCACTCAATCGCTCCCTTCCAAGATGATTTGCAATGGATTTCCTCAAGATCGTGGCTGGGTGTAAAACTGCTGCGATACCAAACAACACTTCACTTCCCCAATGTGGTGCTCAGCTAGGGTAACTCAGATCGAACTCCAAATGATGTCCAAAATTCCCCAAAAATATGAAACTCAATATATAAACCTTCAAATACACTTTGGTGATGAAAGGATGATATTTACTTGCAAAAAACACTATAGCGGCACTGTAGTGACATTGTAGCAAAATCTAAATCCTCCACAAATCAGCACAATCGTGATTCCCTAATGGAATCACCCAAGATTGGAAACAAGGGTTCTTGTCCTTGATCCCAAATGTGGAATTCAAGATGGTTTTTGTCCTCTCAAATTCCGAACAAACCAAGGGTTTTCGTCCTTAGATGCCCTAGATTGAACAAACTGCTCAAATCTGAAAATTGTATGCAAAGGATAACTTGAATGAATGATTAAATTAAGATAGGTGCCTCCTTGATATACCTTTTCGAATTGGGCCCTTCGGTCCTAAATTTCCCTCCAAGTATTTAAAAATACTTTTTAATTTTAATTTAATATAATTTTTATTTAAGTATTTAAAAATACTTATATTTTAGTTCTAGTGTTTAAAAACACCTTATATTTTAATAAATAATAATATTATTAAGTTGCCCTTAAATTAGGAAATATTGGGCCCAACTTAAATAATATTATTAATTTATTTGGACCCAAGAAAGGGGACATGGCAAAATATACAACTGAAATACTAAATATTGTCATAGGGACATTCAGATTTAATAGGGATAAACAAATGGAGCGTGCATATGTCTCGAAGTAAACACAAAGCTTTGATTAACATGCAAATGATATTAAACTTAAGTATCCCTTGATGTACAGAGTTACTTACATTGCCCATTATTGAAAGTCTAGCTACTATGTTCTTATGAAAATCAAGCAGTGGCATTCAAATTGCATTTGAATGACAGCCTTGTTAGGAAAGGTGTGTTGTACACCTTGCATAATAATATTTTAATATTATTGTAATATTGGTTCTCATGGGTTTGGGCACCACACTGGAGAAGAATCTTGGGATTCCCCTTGTAAGATTGATTCTGCCACTTGGAATGTCTTCAATGACATGGGAGTTACATTGTTTAAGAGCATCTATGAAGCGTAAGAGGTGTGCAAGAGCATCTATGATGCGAGATTTACATTGTAAGTCACTTATGATGGTGGTTACAAATACAATGAAGATGGAACATCTTTGACCAGCTAAAAATAGTTGTGTAAGAGCATCTTGCAAGAGGAATTGTTGCACCAAATTGGAGTGCTTGGTTTGACTAGTCGACTCCTTATTTGTAGGGGCCAAGGGAATCCAAAGAGGGGTGTTGGAATTGCATGCATAAGTGGGGCACTCCTTTTCAGTCCATGGTTTTGGAAACCATTTGTTGTTTCTTGTTGGCTGTTGCCTACAAATCAAGTGCTTGGCATTGTGTTTGAAATGGTTTTGTTGAAACAGGTTAGAGCACAGGTTGATGGTTTTGTGACATGTTTTAAGAGCAGGTGTATGCTGTTTGATTGGACACAAGATTGGGGATATAGGATCAGCACAAGTGAATCACTCTATATTGTAATCATTCTCTTTGATAATATATTGAGTGTTGCTGTGTTTCTTCTGAAAGGATTTTCCAGGGTATATCTTGTGTTCATGTGTATGCCATTGTTTTATATTTTGTTGCAATAGTTTGAATTTTTGTAACCTATTTAGCATAACTTCTCTCTATTAGATTATTTGTGTTACCTTTCAGGCCCGGTGTCTTGAACACCTAATAGTAGATTGGATGCAACTGTATGTATATTACGCTATCCGTGAGATATTCTGGGATGTTCAAGGATGTCATTCATGTTGAAAGCTTGGGCAAGATACCTATTGCTGAAGGCACTAGCAATTGATTCTTCTTGATGAAGTTTATTAGTCCCTTCTTGTTGTGTACATGTGGAATCCTTTAGTTTCATTGGTAAGAAGAGTTAGGTGGTGGTGAATGATATGGAAAATGGAAAATTGCCCAAGCCACATGGGTTACCAGCAGAATTCTATAGGAAGTTCTAACCATTAATTGGGTTGGACGGACTTTGATGCATCAACAAATGGTTTCAGACACTCAAATGGGTTAGTGAATGTTGTTCTAACGAAACTCATTACTGTAGGCTTCACACAACAAATGGCTAGAGAGGCCTATCGCCTTCCTTAATATATCTTACAATGTAGCGGGTGAAGCTCTTTTAAAGTGATTAAATTTGTTAGTGGCTAGGAGAATGAGCCCCGAGCAGACAAGATTTGTGAAAAATAGGTTACTTTTTGAAAATATTATGACAATATGGGAAGACCTAGAATGGGGTTATGAAAGGGATTAGATGGCTACATTTCTGAAGAGAGAATTCAGAAAAGCCTATGACATGTTAGAGCTGACTTCATTTTGGACATGCTCCAGCAGTTAAGGTCTCGGCAATTTTTTAGCGAAGACATGGCTCCTCCTAGGCTTCAACCAAAGGCAGTATCTTAAGAGAAAAGTCTATTGTGAAAATCTGTTGTAGAAGAACCTTTTCTAACTCCTTACATGTATGCCTATGACAGCTTATTCACTCAAGTAATTCCTAGGAGCTGCAAGGATGCAAGATCAAATTAAAGGGATTTCCCTTCCAGACGGCAAGCAAATTTTCTGTGCATTTGTCCAATGGTTATGCTTTGACCTTGGATATTGCTCCAGAGTTGGTGGAAGGAAGAATAGAAAGTCCACATTATCTCTTCTTAAGCCTTAGGGCAGTAAGCAGTAATGAAAAGGGATAAGCTATCATTATTGATCAATATACAATACCAACCTAGTTATAAACTGATATTGGAAGTTATTAGATCAAATTTGATTATGCTTTTTGGAATAAACATTTCCCCAGCAGCTCAATTTTGACGAGTGTAAATAGAAAATCCATTATCCATTTGTTAGAGAGACTTCCCTGGTATGAAAATTGATGGCTGTTAGGGTTTTAGCAGGTCACATGTTTTATTCAACATGCTCCTTCCTTCAAAGACAGGATTCAACAAATTAGAAACTTAAAACAATAACCATAAAGAAACCAAGACAACCAAGAGGGCTACACTTTTTATCTAAGGAGGCACACAACCTATCCAAATGTGGAGGAGGCCATGATATTATTTGCATTGGATGGTTTTAATTGAAATGGCAATTCCCCATTCTAGACCCTAGTCAATCACAATGATCAAAGGAGCTTTCTGCCAAGTGTAAACGCTCCTTTCATACTTCATACATACTTGTGACAAAAAAGAGCATTTAGGATTGATGGTTCAGTGATTCTCAATTAGAATTTTGCTAACATGGAAACTTATTTCCTAATAATTTCTCTTGGAATTTGAATTTCCACCTGACATTTGGGACCTTGACACAAGACCTATTTGGACCTTTACCTCACAAGTCCTTTTCTTTCTAAGTAAAGATCTCTGTGAGAAGGGTAGACATGAGTTTGGTATTTTCTAGAGACTAAATAAGAAGTGGGAGACTTAGAAAAAAAGTATTATTGGTTGCTTCTTACAACAATTTAACCCTGAAGACAAGTTTGAATGAGACAGGATCCACAAGTGCTGCTTGTATTATGCGCAAGCAAGAAATATTATCACATAACTTCGCAAAACAACTAGAACCTTTTTGTATTGGATCCAAGTGGGATATGACAGGTTTTTTGTGGAGCCCTCATGCTGGAAATGGGTATTGCTGAGAGATATATGATGATCAGGAAAGATGGGAACGAATGACAGATTACTCAACTTTGTTGTGGTGTTTTTTTGTCTGGAAAATATGTGAAACAACTTCAGGAAGATCACTTTTCTTGTGAGTTAAGTGAGCTTGGATTTATTATTATAGACCAGCGAAATTTAGCTTGAGAATTGAGTTTTTTTTTTGCTTCAGTAAATATTTCCTATTATCGACTCTTTACAAGTCAAAAGAAGACAACTTTGAAGGGGTGGGCATGGTGCAACCACAGTAATGGTATGTAGTCAGGCTTGATGAGAGATAAAACAACTATTTAAAATAGGTATGAAAAAGGACTAAATTGTGGATTGTTTTAGAGATACCAAGCATCTTGGAAAGCACAAGCCATTGACAACCGTGACTATAGAACAGTGCAGCACATGGGGGTATACACGTGACCGCTTGAATGAGAAATGCCATCTGCAGGCAACTTAGATATATCATGTACGGATATAAATGCTTGCACTGTATTGTCTATTGTATATATGATTTGTGCTGTATTCAGATACACCCCTGGATTTTCTAAATGCCATGTTATTGTATTACTCAATTGTCTTATGATTGAATGTAAGCCAAAAAAATGCAAGGAAGCCAATTTAATATCCTAGGTGATCATTTGTATATTTCAATATAAAGAGTTTGACTACCACTCAGCCGTTGCAGAGAAAATTATCATTGCTAAAATTTCTTTTACATTAAGATTCATAATTCCAATTTGGAATGGTAATTTAGGCCTAAACACTACAACCTCCATTTCAGCAAGGTAGTTTGTTGTATGAATAAACTTAGTTGCATGAAAAATATTACTAGTTTCTTTATGATTTCTATTACTACTACTCTACTTGGAATAGGTTGAGTCCTTTATAATCCATCAAAATTCAGTTTGCACAAGTGAGGCACAGTTAGTAGTAACTACAAACACGGGACATTAGTTGTCTTCATTGAAATTTATCATCCAAACAATTGCCAGAACAATAGGTCAGTAAGAACTGAAATACACTAGAAAAGCATTGTGTCACCATTTATCTATTGATAAAATGACCTCCACACCACTCCTAATGACAATTTAATAACAAATAATTAACATCTTTAAAGATGATCTACATATGGAAATGTAGACATATGTTACCACCCTTGCTTTTGAAGATTGTTTCAAGCATTTTATCATGAAGAGCCATCCTAAAATAAAATCCGTAAAAATACTATTGTTTTTGGCTGTGCCTTTAGTTATGGTATTTTTTTGCAATTTTTTCTTTTGTCAAAGTATCTTGTTGTGGAATGAACTGCAAGTTGCCTTGCTTAGCCGTGTGTGAACCATAGTTAGAGACTCAAGAATTACTCACACAGGCCTAACCAAGTTTTCCAAATGATTGGCAAAAACTAGAAAAACAATTTGTTGGTGAGGTTCTTCATCTCAGTGTTGTAAGCCTTCTCATACACCACAAAACTTCTAAATGCTCCACAACACTGGTAATGGCGACAGATAGTTGTACATGGTATTGGCACATGTCCAATGACAATCTGTACTTGGAGAAAGGAGGACATGACTATTACGACCCTTACTATTTTAATAAGTTGAGGCATTATAATATATGCTGATATATTGTATCACAAAATGTATTGTATAAGAGAAAGCAGAGTTAAGAGAGAGTATAGATAGAATAGTTATATGGCGGAATGTAATCAGACTTATTATTGAACAAACTAACTATTGAGCAGGGAAATTCTTAAAAATTTCAGATTTTCACAGTAAGACATAATGTCATGTATTTGGATATTGTGTAAAGTTTTGAATTCTGATGTTTTGAGTCTTTTTCAAAACCCTTCTTCAAGGAAATAATTGTTTTCTATGTTTATGTGAATGGATCTATGAAACCATAGACCACCTTCAATTCTTTGAAGTGCTCAATGAGTAATAAGTAAATATATCTTAAATATTTTTCTTTTATGCTGCATTACTTACAATTGAGGTCAAGATACTATAAGTTGGTGCAAATCATCCAACTTATGCAGACATTTGGTTCCACTGTTGCGGCTTTGGTTAATTAATGCACAAGGAGTATCCAATATGATTGTAAAAGCAAGCATTGGAAGAGTTAGAAGATTGATGGGAGTTGAAATGATCCATGCCAAGTTGCACCATGTCACATGCTCACTTGGGAATGTTGGATATGCCACATAGATCTACATGCCGCATTGCACCAACATCTACATATGTTGTGCTGCCACTAGAATTGCCTTAGCATCACAATTCTAGACTAGAGGATTCACCACATCTAATAGAACTTCACCTTCCATGCACAACCTGATTAGTCCAACAAAGTTGATGCGTAACACCTACACCTTAAGTGTGGTGTGTGGTAAACGCATCACATTGGATCTTTGTGCCATGTTAGAATGCACTACCATGGTTCCTACCATGTTAGCTCTCTTGTCAATGCCGATTCCATGTAAAAGACCAAGCATCACTCTACAAGGATGCAACTTGTCATCTATTAAACACCAACCATTTTGACATATCCACCATTGTTGGTAAGACATACATCGGTAACATACATGACAAGTTAGAAAATATATGGATCTAAATATTTATTGTTAGCATCTAGACTCATTTATAGCATAGGTGCTATTAGGATATAACAATCACATCTCTATTGAGTGTATGCTACGTACAAAACACATGAATTAATATAATTTGCACTTCTAGTCTAGTTTTTTTCTTGTTTTCTCTCATCTTCTTTGGCTCTATGCTAGTTGTTTTTGTAATGGAAACAAGGATAGGGGGTCAAATTAATGGTAGCCCATCCTTACAGTTCCTAGGGTCGTGCAATGGAGCCAAATTAGCACAAAATACATTCATTTCTTTATTAACTACAACAAAGTTAAACATGCTAAGAACACCATTGTTGCTATAGAACAAACATTATAGGTAAATTATTGTGGAAGAATAGAACACTAAAGGTTGATGTTTTATTATTGCAAAACAAAATCAGTATAGGAAGATTTTAACAAAATACTATAGGCCATTACAAAACCATTATTAGCAACTATAAAACACCTTATAGGCGACTAATGGTTGATTACTTCTCTTTGGTGAAAAACCCTCAAAATTATTTGAAAAGCCAATATAAATACTAGGTTTCTAGTGTTGGGTTTGCTAACTCTTTGCCTTCGATGTTAACTACTTGTATCCAGTTGATTTCTCGTCTTCTTTTGGTTTTGGACTTGTAACTCTAGCAATGCTCTCCATTCAAGCAATGATGAATAGTTGTAATGCCATTGTTTTTGTTTCAATTTTATGTGATATCATTCACCTTGGCCATGTCACCGTTATGACACTTCTAAATGTTTGTAAAAACATGCCTCTTTTGCCTAGGCTTGCATGTCCGTGGGGTAGTTGGCTTTATAGATGTATTTTGCACTAGCCATTAGGAAGACCGAGCTATGACCCATAGTGGTGTTGGCATGAAGTGCTCCCCCTTTGGATGAGATTGATTCACATACATCTAGGTTAAATGAAACTATTAAAAACATGCTTTTGCTTTTGTCCAACTCCTTGTTGCTACCATTGCAAAACTATTGTGAAGGATTTTCTATAGTAGTTGAGTAACTATTGCAAGCACTATGTGATTGTTGTGAATGACTTGCTACAACACCACAACACCATACAACTATTATGAATGACTTTCTATAATACTTGTGTGACTACTATAAATGACTTTCTGCAACTACAAATGACTTTTTGGAACACATGTAAATGATGCGAAGGGCTCTACACTGTGTAGCTATTGTGAGTGACTTTTTGTAGCAACTATGTATGTTGTGGAACAACTTCACCCTTAACTATCTTTCCACGATATGTCATTGTATGAAACTATAATGCATTCCTTATTATGGTGTCTTTAGAAGTCTCATTTGAGCACAAACATGACCAATGATCAAAGACGGATCACTTTATTATGTCTATATATGTTGGAAAGCCATGAATTCTTTTTGGGTGATTAAAGATTGTACTAACCTTAGGATGCTTTGCATCTTACATCGTAATTAAGAGTTTGTGATTAGAAGGCTCACAAGTTTGAGCTAGATGGTAGAACCATCTTTTTGACTTGTTGAGTAGGCCACAATGTGCTCTTCCACCATGTGAGGTATCTCAAAAGTTTGTCGTTTGTTTGGTACTCTTTCCAGCCACTTCTTGGACCATACATTGTTCTCTGGCTAGCTCTACACCTCTCTCCATCCTCGTCTGGGTTGTTGCCTACCTATATTTGTCCACTTGCACTAGGTTCTTTCCCTTTCTTCTCTACTTTCTTTTTTAGGTCTTAATTTCCTTCACCCTTTTTTTGTGCATTGGGCTGATTAGTCTAATTGTCTTCCACCTTCTTGTCTCCACTTTCATATCATCATTCATTTCCTATTCTTGCTTCCTCCAACATGTTACTTCCTTGTTGCAATACCACTATTTTTTCACTTGGTAACCTCTCAAGGTCCCATCATGTGCACCAATTGCACTTCATTCACCTCCACTTCCATGCCATCCAAATGATACATTTTCATTGCCCTCATTCAGGCTCAATAATTGCATTTCCATCTTCTCCTCCTAGAGGATTTCTTCCTTTGTGGGCTACTTGCATCCTTCTTAGTTGAATCAAACAAAGCTTTAGTCATTGTCGTCTATTCTTCTAGTAAGAGATGTTCATCTATTTCTTCTACTTGATTATACATTGCTATTACACTTGAACATTCAAAGTCTTCTTCCTCATTTTCCACCTTTTGGGCTACACCTTTTTCATCACTCTTCATGATTGACTTGACATCCACTTCTTTTTCTTTTGCTATTGAAACATACTTGTTACTACACATGACAAGACGGCTCCTATGCTCATACTTCTCTTCTCTCCTTAAATGGATTGCGTATATCTTTGCTCATCCTTCTTGACATACATTGTGTTGGTTCTTCGATTATACAACATTTCAATATCATATTGCTAAGGCTTAAAAAACAAAACATGGCATGCATTCATTATAAAGATATCATACAAGATTCTACCCTCCTATCTTCTAATTTTTATATCAACTTCCCATTGTTCCTATATAGTGATATCATGACTTTCTATCAACTAAGATACCCCATATGGTTTTGGGTGGGGTGTACATGTTAAATTCAACTTACCTACCATTTTAGTAAACACCAAGTTTTATGCACATTCATTATCAACCACACCATTACAACACTTTCCTTTTGTTTTGCACTTTGACCCGAAGATGTGTCTCCTTCGCCATACTTCTTTTTTCTTCTTAGTCTTCAAGATCCTCCTTTATAATAACACCTTTTCTTCTCATCCAAATTCAACATACTCCAACGATGCTGCAAACTTGATATTTGATTGCACAACTTGTGTACTACATATCTTCTTTATTCACCACCTTTGTGAGAATGATGACATTTGAATGCATAATGACCAATGTTTTTGCATTTGAAACACATTCCACTGAATGACCAACCTCTTCCTCTTCCTCTTCTATATCTATCTTTTCCATAGCTTGTTCCACCTCTTTCTTGCCAATTTGGCATTTGAAGAGTACTCAATTCTTCCTCAGGCTATTGTTGAGTTTTCTAATTGGGTTGTTGGTTTTTTCCACTACTGAACCCCTCTCTTACTCTTGATGAATTTTGTTGCCTTCTTCATATCTTCTCTAGACTTTCCGTTTGTATTGATGAGCCTCTTCCATATTGTGCAATCAAACCATACCCAACTCATCTTGTGTATTTATTCTTATCCCATTTAGGTATCTTGCAATTTTCTGTTGGTCTACCTCATGATGACTAAATCAAATGGTTATCTTGTAGAGCTCCTTTGTGTTGTCTTTCACACTAACCTCTCCTTGCCTCAAATTCTATATCTTCTTCAACAAGTCCAATTGACAATCCACAAGCAAGAAATTTCCCTTCAATTTGGCATGCATTTTGTTTCAATGGGTAGTCTTTTCTTTACTTCCTCTCTATTTGTATGTTATTCCACCACAAGGCTAGATGACCTTTCAATTTGGTCTGAGCCACATCTGCTTTCCTTGGGTCAACCACCTCATCACACTTGAAGTATTCTTCCATCTATATAAGCCAATTTAGCAATTCCTTAGGGTTTAATGCACTTGAGAAACTTGGAACTTCCACCTTAGTTCCTCTTCCAATTCCTGAGATAACTCTTAACAAGTCCATCTCTTCCATTTAACCGTTGTTCATGTACTGGTTCTAAATCTACTACTTCAAACTCTTCATCTTCTACATCACTCACATCATCTCTTGCTACAAATAATCTTCATTTGTCCTCTTCAACAACATTTGATCTCACTTGCATAACTCTTAGCAAGTTTACAACCTTATCCAATCTTATTGCCACATTGGTAGTGCCTATGCTACCTCTTTCAACTACTTTTCTTGGAGACATGTTGAAACACTTGTCAATCATAACCTACTACTATAACCCTCTTATTACAATCCTATGTAGGTTGAGTATATGCTCACAAATTGGATTCAAACAATCTCTAATACCATTTGATGCAGATAAGGATAGGGGCCAAATTAATGGTATATGTGACATATATGTCAACTTTTTTTTGTTTTATTTTTATATGAAATTGTTCACCATGACCACGACACCCTTATGACGCTCCTTGATTGTTCGAAAAACACGCCCCTTTTCACTTAGGATTTTAGGTCTCCTTTCTCTAGATCAAGGTTAGTTGGCTTTGCACAAGTATTCCACATTAGTTAACATGAAGACTGAGTTATGACCACTGCAATTTTGTTGGCATGAAGTGGTCCCTTTTTGGAAGAGATCATCTCCTACATGTCTTGGTGGAATGAAACTATTGAAAACATGTTTAGTTTTGTCCAACTCCTTGTAACTACACTTAACTAATGTGAAGGATTTTTTGCAATTAACTACCGCGAATGTTTTTCTATAGTAACATGTACCTTTTACGAATGACATTCCACAACATATGTAATTGTTGTGAATGAATTTCCTCAGCAACTATGTAACTATTACAAATGAATTTATGTAGTGATTATATGTGTCGTGGAAGTTCACCCTTATTGCCTTTACATGGTGCACCATTACTTGAAAGTAACTTGCTTTCCTCATTATGGCATCTTTACAAGCCTTCATTCAAGCTCAAGCATGATCAATGATCACAGAGGGATCACTTTATTCGACTAACTTGTGCTTAAAAATTAGGAATTGATTTTGGGCGATGCAATGTTGCACTTCCCCTAGGATGCTCTACATCATTTTGCTTATTGCCCATTTAGAATTCTATAGGTTAGAGTGTTGTCCACTAAATTCTCATTGCGATTCACACTAGTGGTACTGAAGCAAGTTTTATAATTTGCTTCCCTAAATCAATTTCACAATGAGATTGTTCATATCTACTAGCACCCATGCACGATAGTAAAAAGAACACAATTGGTTTATGTTAGACTAGCAATTGAATGTTAATGAAAGAGTAAGATGGATCATCACTAGAAGCCTTTGAAGCTTCCCTAGGAATCTAACAACTCATCAAGGATGTTGTCAAGGAGCAATGCATTCCACTCTACAACTAGTTTTAGGAATTCATGATGTATTTGCCCTCCTGTGGCCTTGATACAATCTTTTGTCTCACATGCTGATACATCTTTACCACATCAATGGCCATTCAAAATCTAAGTGCATCAAGACATTCATGTGTTTCAATGCAAGATTGACTTGTTGCACAAGATGAGTTGATATGGCATATGGAAGCCTGTTTCTCTATAAACCGCTTCACTGATGTCAATATTAGTTTTACATTGGTAGGATGTCTACAACACCCAACATGAGGACAAATTTGAACATTTAGATATATGGGAGAAATTTGTTAGTGCCATTCACAAAGAATACCATTCTTCATACATTAATGATGTATAAATCAAATTCTAGCAATTGTGTCAATGCTAAGTCATTGATGCTAGATTATACAAATGAGTTTATTACCTCGTGCACCTTTGTGTTGTAGAGACAACAAAATAAAATTTTAAAGTACATCAATAATCTTAATGCTTACATTTATATGAAGATATAATTCTTGATCTAATACATTGGGGCAAGCCTATTGCAATGCCTCCAAGATTGAAGCAAAAACCAAGATGAAGTAGAAATTCATTCCCTTTGTCCATGAAACATTCAATTCGTAGAAACAAAATCCTCTAGAGTAGAAGCAATACACAGTGCCAAGGAGAACAACTATTAAATATAAAACAAAATGGTCCAACATCCACATCGATTCTGAATGTTGCACACATCATTCTTTGATTGTGAAGTTTGTTTTAGGCCTCACATAAGCAAGAGATATTGATCCAAATGCAACTTGTATGAGCGCCAACACCTTTATTATTAGGAATGTTAAAGTGCATTATGTTTATGCATATTTACATTATATCTTAGGTTTATTATGCACATAGAATATGCTTGCTTATGTGTACTCTCACATGTGTTTTTGATATTGATAAAAAATAGGAATCGAAAGGGACTAAACCCTTTTACAAAAATAGCCTACCAGGAGATGAGAAGAGTCTCATGAGAGATGAGACTAACAAAAGCAACTAACAAAAAAAACAAGAAAGAAAAACAAAAGGACTAGTGAAGAAACAACAAAAGCACAGTAGAAGGTAACACAAGGCTTAATTGATATCTACCAGCTTTTGGAGCCTGCTGGTTGCTTGCCATTCCTTGTTGAGAAAGTTCACTTGATCAATAAAAGTGATAGACACCAGGTCTTCTCCTTTGGAATTGTCTTCACCCTTTTGCTCTGTAGTTCTCATCCTGGTCCTCCTAGAAGAGCCTTCATGTTTGTCCCTCTGTCATTTTTAGAGTTCATACTGTAGAACAAAGAGACTTGTTGCTGATTTTTTTATGGTTTCTTTGCTAAAGGTGATTGCTTGAGCTAAGTCCTCCTTTAACACATCTCGACCTTTTTGAATCTCTGTTATGCTTTTCTCAATGTCCTCCCATTTTTTGAAGGTAACAACAAACTTTTCTACCTCCATCCAAATCTCCTCATCCTCCTGTGAATCCTGCCTCTCACACATGTGTTATCTTGTTGAAAAGATACAGTTTATTTGGTCTCCTCAAATAATGACTCACTTGGTGACTCAATAGCAGTCGTGTTAGGACTCTTCTTGAGTGGCTTCTATACATGCTTACTTCTACCTCCCAATCTTGTAGCATGCATTGTTAGAGATGTAGTTTTTATGAGAACCAAAGAGTGAAGAGAACCAAGGATCACCCCTTGATCTTTGGTGTTATTGTGCAACTCTTACTTGCATGTTCCTCCAATTGTACATTTCTTATTTTTGCTATACATTGTTCATTAATGACTCTTTGTTTTTGAGTACTTGTTTGTGAATGGTTCTTTGGGTTTGGAGGTTTCTTGGGTCCACTCCTATGAATGCATGCTTACTCCACCTTCATATGGTTGCATGCATCTTTCCAAAATGGTATTAGAGTTTTTTCTCAACAAGCATCGTCTTGAGCTTGTTTGTATTTAACATCTTTGGGGCTTCCCGACACAAATATGATGCTTCCATTGCGTTTGTAGTGTCCAAAAACCTAAAGGGACACCTTTAGTTTGCCAAAATTTGTTTTCATTTGCAAATTTTGTTTGAAAATTGTTTTCGCAAAAAGGAAATCGTAGGTACATATTTGTGTAAGACATGTACCTTGTTGTATTGCCATATTTTTTTTTAAAATTATAGTCTTCAGTTAATTTTTTTTAGGGTGGCAGGGTAGGGGGGGGAGGTTAGGTG
This sequence comes from Cunninghamia lanceolata, assembly GCA_027924645.1. Classification (NCBI taxonomy): domain Eukaryota; kingdom Viridiplantae; phylum Streptophyta; class Pinopsida; order Cupressales; family Cupressaceae; genus Cunninghamia; species Cunninghamia lanceolata. The sequence continues at coordinate 4,353,700 of BSBN01000614.1, forward strand.
CATGACTCCATCCAAATCTCCATGACCAAATTTTTATGAATTTTTTTAATTAAAAATTAGGGGTTGGGTATTTACACCTTGATCCCTTCCCACATCTTATTGGTGGGGATATCGTAGGAGGTACCTCCCCGCCCTAATAAAAATCTGCCACTTTTTTAGAAGTGCCATTTTTATATAAGCTACACCCTTTTTAAATCTCTTTGATTCCTTAAAACCAACACTCTGTAACTCTTACTCCAATCTACATTTTCTTGTCAATGGTAGTTTTGTTACCCCTTATTGTAGTTTTAGACTTTTGTAGGGCCAATTTAAGATTCCAGGCAGTTTTTTACAAAATAGTTGGCAATTTTGAGATCCTATTAGGCGAAGGAATATTCCAAGAGCATTTTTTGGTTATAAAATGGTTTTCCAACATATTATAAGCAGTTTCCCAAGCATAGCGGTGGTGTTCCAGTGTGACAATTTTACACATTGGTTTTATGCCGAACTTGACAAACTTCTTTAATTTTGGCACTTCTACTAGCTTCGTAGATTTCACTACCTTTGACAAACTTTCACTGAATTTGGCGGCATCTCTACATCTAGCGACACTACTAAATTTGGTGGAGTTGTTAACTTTGGCGCCACTTCCACTTTTTTTCCCCCTTCAAGCACCTATCACACAAACCAACAACCTTTTCTCAGGAGGTCCAATTTTTGGTGGTTGTTATACTTCTTGTAATTTCACTTTAAATCTCATAGTTGGTTTTTGTCATAGAATTAGGCCTCTATTTTTGTCTTGAATGTCTAACTTGCAACTTCGACATAAAATTGAACTAAAATAAAGTGCTATAGTGTGTTTGTTCGGGGCTTAATTTTGTGCAAAATTAAATTTAAGGGGGTTTGCCGATACAATTTTGTGTCATTCTTTTTTGTGGATTCTTCACATTTCACGTGCTTTAACACACCTTGTCGCCTTTTAGGCCTTGTTGCATTTTTTAAATGTCATAACTATGGGGTTGTTGTACTATGGCTAATGCTTCATTAATTTCATTTTGAGTGAGCTATAGCTAGTATTTGTTCCTATATACTAGGTCGATGTAGTGGCTGGTTACCCATACATATTGGTGAGATGGATGTACTATATAGACACTCATTATTAGATACCTTTTTATGGAAGCTTCATACTTGCTTTCCTATTTGTAAAGTCAACTTCTTTAGTTTTAGACACTTGTGGATATCTATTTATAGAAGACACCTTTGTTAGTCGATCAACGCTTATGACTATTGGCATTGTGCCATTCACATCTTTAACATGCTTTAGATTTTTGGTTGTTTGAGTAGTGTTTTTGATTAAGGTAAGAAGGAAACCAGGGTGCTGAACCCTTTACAGCAAGCCCCAAGGGTAGGACCAAACAGGCCACAAGCAGGCCATCAACAACACACAAACAACACAAACACAACACTGCTGTAGGACAGAAAAACCAAACAGAACTAAACAACCCCTGAACTCGAGCCAGTAAATCTAACTGCTTTGACCCTAGGGCGTAGAGCAACAACAGATTTGGGGAGCCCTTTCTTTCTACGCTGAACCATTGTCCATGAAAACTTCGAGTCTAAATCCTTAGAGCAGGGTGAGAGGAGGGGATCCTCAACAAACGCCGCAACCACAAAACTCTCACGCAACGAAGCAGGCAAAGTTGAAGATAAATCTAGAACTGACAGAGAAGTAATCAGATTCGGATAGAAGGAGCTGCTACTGGAGCCAAAGTAGGGTACCCAACGCAATCACGATCAGTTGCCAATACACCTTCAGGCTCAACCTAAATTGGTGCAGAAGTACCCGTAGGGGACCTAGAAGTCGCAGGGAGAATCGAAGGAGAAGAACCAACATGGGACTCATCATCCGAACTAACCTCGAGAACTAGATCATAAACTTTTGATTGTTCCAATCAAGCATTCCGCCACCATGTCGCGCCAGCCTTATGATGAGAGCGATGACAATCTGAAGCTAGATGTCCAACAGTGAAGCAACGATGGCAGCGGAAGGGTAGGTCCTCATAGTCAAGAATTAGGACAACCCCCTACCATCAAAACTATCTCTCCATGAAGAGGCTTGGAGATATCAATATCCACAAAAATGTGAGCATATGTACGGAGTCCCATTAGGATTGTAGATCTGTCCACCATAAGGTAGCGACCAATAGTATTGCCAATCGCCTCATAGCAGGATTCCTCCCAGAACTGGAGGAGCAGATTGGGTAGCCTGACCCAAACATGCCTGGTATTAAGTGATTCTGATAAAGGATTAAACAGTGGAGTCCAAGGTTTGAGCAAAAGGAAGTGCTCTCCCCATAACCACACCCTACCATCTAGCATTGAATCCCTAGCCTCAACAGAATCAAAGGCCGCAATGAAGAAATCCCTTGCATAGGAGAATAGGTCAATATTACCATGGACAATAGGTCTCTAGGATTTTGAAATCCACTTATTTAGATTAGGGAGGGATGGCCAGAGGCCATTAAATTTGCCAATCAAGCCATGCTTGCCATAATCTTCTTCATTTTCTACAACTTCCTGTCCACGCACCACTACAGGGGAGGTATGGGAGCACGAAAGGGGGTGGGAATGACTCTTGTCCCTCTACGGTGGATGACCAGTGGCACCAACAACGACGAAGGAGGGCCCTTGTGCGCCCTCAGAAATAGGGCTGAAGGTAGTATTCCGTACAACAGGGGTTGCGAAGGCCCCTGCAGCCACGTGAGCGCCAGAAAATGACGAGTCTCGCCGAGGAGAAGCATTTCCTACTTCTGGGAAAAGTGTTTCAGGGGAGAAGCATTTCTGTTTGAGTAGTGTTATCTTGTCTCACTCATGTTGATTTGTATCCATCTTGATCTTGATGTCATTGGATTCAAAATGCTCTTTGATCCTAAATATATTTGGAGGCTACCTTGATCCGTATTTCATTGGAGATTCTTTGGTTCTACAATGTTGTAGTTGTTCTTTGGTAGATGCTTTTACAACTTCTTTATGGGGGATATCATATTTAATCGAGTAGGGTCTCTTCGATTCTTGCTCTTTTCTCTCTTTTAGGGATGAGTTTTTCCTATAGGTGTTCACATTTTTCTACTTTTGAAGGAATCTTTTACACATCAGTACCTAACATGACCTAGTTGTTGGGACCTATCATCATTATTACCTACCTAAGCTTTGCTTATTGGGGGAGGAGGGGTGCTAGTGTATTATATTTATGCACATTTACTTGTATCTTAGGTTTGTTATGCACATATGGTAATTTTGCTTAGGTATCCTCTTACATATATGTGCCCTCTTGTTGGGAGCATCTTCTATTTTTAGCAAGTTATAATTTACTTGGTCTCCTCACATAGTGACTAATTTGATGATTTAGTATTAGTCACGTGTTAGGACTTTTCTTGAGGATATTCTATATATGCTCACTTCTACCTCACAATCTTGTAGCATGGATTGTTAGAGATGTAGTCTTTAGGAGAACCAAGGATCACTCATGTTTCTTTTGTGTTATTGTTTAAAGTTCTCTACTTGCACATTCTTCTAAATGTACCTTTATTATTGCAATACATCGTTTATTGGTGAATCTTTGTTTCTGAGTAGCTGTTTGTGGATGGTTCTTTGGGTTCAAAGGTCTTTTGGGTCTACTCCTTTGAATGCATACTTAGTCCACCTTTGTATGGTTGCATGCTTCTTTCCAACAAGGAAAGTGTTGTATACTTTACATGTTTTACACTCTTGATGGACTATACACTTGTTTGTAATATTGGAGCTTAAGAGATTGTTAGAAGAATTTTTTGGGCCCTTTTAAGGGTGGATTTTTGGCCCATGGTTTTAAACCACTTAGTGGTTTCCTATAGTGATGTGCCTAGAAATAAATGCACATGGATTAGGATTACTATGAGCAAGATTCATCTTCTTGTATTGTGAATGGTTGACTTAATATAGTGAATGCTACTTTGTTGGGTTTTTCATACAAGGATTTTCTAGGGTATATTTTATGTTATCTCTTAGTTGTTACTCTATTGAAATATATATATATATATATATATATATATATATATATATATATATATATATATATATATATATATATATATATATTGTTCTTACTTGCATTGTTTCTCTCATAGGATTAGTGTGGATCTAGTCTAGTTTTTTTTTTCATTTGGTATTAGAGCTAGAATAGCTTGTTCAATTCATGGGAGGAGAGGTTTATGCATTAATCATTGTTTGAATGAGAGTTTTGCATAGGTGATCATGTTTTTAAGTACAAAGAATGGCTAGCACATATCAAATAAAGGTTGCAAAGTCCAACAATACTAGCTTTGAGATAAAAGCTTAAGATGGAAGATCTTGTTGATAGAGATCTATGGGTTGCAGTGTCTGGTGAGAAACCCTTTGGTATGTCCATAGAACATTGAGTAGTGATTGATAGAAATACATGAAGCTTAATTTAGGTGAAAGTCCAAACACATGCCACCCTTTGGGACAACAATAATTTTTTTGAGGTGTTCAGCCAAAGGGCAAGTTTTGGCTAAGCCCCCTTAGTGGTGCCTTTGGCACCTTTGTGGCACTTGCATGCATCATTCGTGTTTAGTTGAACTCCCTAAAACATGCCTTGTTCATGCCCTTTTACAAGGAGATAACTCAAAATTTGAAATTTGGGCGTCAAAGGAGTTTGGTAGAACCCCTTTCAATTGAAGCCCTTTTGGTTGGAAGTGTGGATGTGGAAACATTTGACACCAAATTTCTTGATTTTTAAAGTAGGTCCAAAACATTTCTTTTTGACACTTTACTCTCTAGAAAAACATGCAAATTGAGTTTAAAAAACTAAAAATACCTTTTTGTAAATGTTGAAGTGCAGATTTTGAAAATAGAATTTTTTATTTATTTTAATTATCATTACTATTTTTAAACTAATTCGACGAATAGTTCATTAGCTTGAAAGTTAAGGTTGATTCCATTCACTAAAAAATAGTAAAACTTATTATTAAAAAAAAACATCAACTGCACTAGAGTAGAGAATCATGGTTGAGTTATAATTTTATTTTTATTTTCATGATAGTTTTAAAAATGTTTGGCTTCCCTCAAAATTGTTGTGTTTTCAAGAGATCTGACTTAAAACATATATTAAAAAATATTTATCAATTTTTAAAAAAAATGTGTGCACTAAAATTTCATGTTTAATGTATGAAAAACATGACTAAAAAATGAAATTTGTTATAAATTACTTAACATCCTTTACACTTTCTAATTTTTGAGTAATTACACAATAATGTTAGCTTAACAAAAAATATACCAAAATAAAATTTTAATTAAAAAATACCATAAGCTATGTTGAAAAATTTATATTTCATTAGTTTACATCATTTCAAAATTTGAAACATATGTCAATTTTAGGCACTTTAAGTTAAAAAGCTAGATTGGTGTTGCCTCTTTCCTTTATAAAAAAGTGACAGAGGTGTGAATTTTCATCTACTTGTCGTTGCCTTTTTGAATTTGTGCTCTTGACTATATTGGGATAAAGCACCACTAAGAACCTGTAGACAAAGTTAAGAAACTTGTATTAGACAAAATCCCTTGTCAACAATTTTTTTCTTTGCAAGATGTATTCATTGAGGATAAGTGACGGTGATTCCATGATAGTGCACCTACATGCCTTAAAACACTGTAATGAGCCAATTAGCTTCCGTTGATGTAAAGATGGATGAGGAAGATGAGTGTAGTACCTTGTTATGTTCTTTGCCAAATTCATGGAACAACTTTGTTATGGTGATTAGTTGTATTGTCTCCAAGTTGAAACTTGAGGTGGAGGGTGCCTGATCGTTAGAAGAAATGAGGCAAAAAAAATAGAATTGATAAAGGATTCTTTGGTTTTCAAAGGCCATTCAAAGGAAAAAGGTAAGAATAGTGTAACATACCACCTCATATTACTTGGAATTACTCACACAATTTACTAAGAAAGTAAATGAACATGTTAAACATGAATGATTTTTTTAAAATTTTGTTTTATCATTTACATATTCTCAAGAAATAAATGCATATATTTTTTGAATATTTTTCAACCTTGAAATTACAATATATTCAAAGATAATATCATAGTGAAAACATTTCACTTTACATCTACAAATATTCTGCACTTGGCAAAAAGAATAGTTTTTACATAATTTTGAAAATCATAAGTCAATCATGAAGTATACTGCATCTGGAATCTTGGTTTCTATCTCATAAGTCCCGGCAAGTCTTCTGCTACAAAGGGAGAGCATCATACGAGTGCTTTACCTCCAACCATAGATCGATGGTCTCTTGCACACCTTCCTTCCTAGAAGTGGCCCTACCCTTCACAAAGAGTATAGACATAAAGAACCTACAGGTTGCCATTCGAGTCCTAGTGTTGTGTCCTACGTAACTCAATCGACCATATAATTCTAGACAATCTTCTAGCTAAGTATGATCATTCTAACAAGTCACACAATCTAGACACGGTGAACTGACTAATGCATGCGGAGACAAATGCATCGCTTTGATCAAAGTTTCTATATAAATAGATGTTTGCAATAAACATAATCGTGTGTTCACACACTTCTAACTCGACTTAGAAACTATCTCATCCTACAGTTTGACTTGTTTAACTAGTAACTTTAGACATGAATTGTCTTGACTAATCTCAAATCCTAGTCAATCTGACTTAGAAGTTAATCCTTAATCTATGATATGTACATTATATGGGTTTAGGTGACTTTATCCTTTCAGAGAGTTCCTCTTTGCATACTTTCAAATACTAGGGTCTATGACTTCCTGTCATTCTACTCAGTGACTCAAAGATTTGACACTTTTGTGTAATATATCAGGTTTTTGCAAACATTTATTTGTCATAAGTACTTCATAGACTCTTCCTAAGTTATACTTGTCTTGATCTATGGTTTTCTCGACCATTCACTGTTGACCAAAAATAATATTACAATCTATTTAAGAGTTTTCAAGTTTTCTAAACCTTTTTGGGTTATTCTCAGAATTAACTTCTCTATCTCAACACACTGGAATATCAATACTCTTATTTTCCCAAAAGTATAAGTTTATAATATGGAAATGAAAACCTTTAGTTTTCACTTGACCACTTGAGCATTGTTTGCATTCACATTTCTCATATCATGTATAAATATAGAACACGAGGTTTATCTTCTTCCAAATAAGATCTTAATGAATACTATCATTATCATATCTAATGTTTGAACTAAGTCAATCTTTCAACCTAGATAGATTTGACTCTACAATAATAATATGATGTTTTCGACCGCTTAGTCTTCTTAAGTCCACCGAATTTCGATATTGAAGAAGGTTATGAACTCATGTATATCATCCTTTGAATATCACGATAATGCTTATCATTGTTGTAAAGATGCATATGTGACATTATATCACTATGCTAGAGGTTTTTAATGATAACAAAATCTTTTGTATATATTCTAAAATAAGTGAATATCTATCACAAAATCTTTTGATTGTAAACAATAATACTTATACATATAAATCATTGTGAAATGCATATCTATCTCTGTCTAAACTTTTCAACAACCTTGCTCCTCTTGATTCCTAGGGTTCTCACAAAATTTGATCTAAGGACTTGTATATAACTTAAACTAGTTATAACACTATGACTATAATAGAATATGTCCACAAGACCTTGTGTTAAAAAGAGAAAACATAACTTAGTCTCTTCTCTGTATTTACATGGTAGCTATCTACTCATATTCATGTTTTGATAGCTAATAGAAAACTATATTACCCTGAATAAACAAAGTTGGAAGACAAATTACTAACATACTGAAGTCTCTGAATAAACAATGATAATCATATCATTTACATATTTTCTATGTCTAACAAACAACTCATTTTTCTATGGATTTGATGCTACAACTCAAAGGCACAAAAAGGTTGTCTTCATGGTATTCCCGTTATTAACAAAGCATTCTAATGTCTACTATCCAGGGTTTCAACTATTATTTGAAGACATTAATAGTTTCAAACAATCGACTCAAATGTCTAATGCACTCTGAGTGTAGTTCCAAAGTTAAACAAATTGATTTCTCTACTTCCTACAAGACTATTTTCATAGATGCTACATTCACAAGATCTCTGTTTTGAATAACACTAAATATTTTGACATACACAAATATTTCTCTGTATGATTCTACAGAATACAAATATCACATTGTAAGAATGAAGTAATTTGTTTAAATGAGGTAACCATACCTTTGCTTTCTGAGCTATGCTACACCTTCTTCTACATTTCTGGATCTTTTCCTCGTGATTTCTAAAAGAGAACGAAGCTCTCTATTCTCTCACCGACCTCTCTGTGCTCTCACCAAGCTCTTTGTGCTCCAATTGAGCTCTATATACTTACTCAGTCCACCGCTTTTTACTACTCTCACGCTTATTGACTGTATTAGAATGCATGTAACATAACTCAGCGATCGACTTTCCTTAGCCAGTAGCCTCCTGCGATGTGTATCTATCCCCCATCTCCTCTAAGTTCTACTTCTTAAAGGGTTTAAGATCCTCGATAATCCTCCATAACTGCAGAGGTCTTGCCATATTCTTCACCTATTCTTATGCTACGATGGCATGCATATTGAAAGTGGAGTAACTGGTCATTAAGACAACTCCCTAATTGGTTAAAAATCTCTTCCATACTCTCCAAAATAGTTATGGAGTATAGGAGTCGAGCAACCATAATCATAAAAGTGGTTTGCATTAAATTGCAATCTTTACGATGTTCCTCAAGAAGCTTATTGACCATAACACAATAGGTCTACCTCATAAATCATATTAAACATATAACAATGTAATGTAGGTGTATACAACGTATACTTACGTTGTTTCTAACACTCGACAAAATATGAGATTGGGGTCGAGGTATTCTCCCCCTCTCTATCTTGCGTAAACGTCGAAAAATAGACAAAATAACAAGATAGAATTCCATTCGAGAATTTTTTGATAATAAAATAATTTATCTACTATCGACCATTTCTTGTCGACGGTCACATACTATCCTGACTTAGTTTTCGACAAAACCTAAGCTTAATGGATCTAGTTGACAAATCGACGATTATCGAGTTGACACCAAACTTAGACCAATTTGGTCAAACACAACTTACCAAACTCGATGAAGGTTCATTAAATTGTGAAAGCACGAGACTTAGATGGCAACAATCTGTTCTTATCCATATGTCTATTCTCTTCTCTCTGATCATGCTCTCCTTCTTTCTCGGAGGGTGGAAAACTTGTTTCTTGGTTACAACTTACAATCACCAAACTGGGATTCGTGTATCGTTAGTCAATCCATAAATCTTATGAATAAATAATTATGACATCATATAATCACATGTCTAAATTCTAAACATATAAACATAAACTCATAATATCATTGATTTATCCTGACATTTTCACAAAATGTCAAATCATTAATTCATGCATAATCAACTACTAATTACGTACAAGTAAAAAGTAAAACACAGTCAAAATTTAGGATGTGACATATCTCCCCCCATAAGATTCATCGTCCTCGATGATCTAGTGTATCCAAAACAATAATATAAAGTTTTTGTTCAACTTTGAAAAGCATTAAACAAATGAGGAAATCTTTGATAAGAATCATGATAATCTTCCCATGTGGCACTATCCTCTGCATACTGGTCCCATTGGACCTTGCATTGAGTAACCTCTCTGTTACGAAGCGGAGCTTGTGAACTTCGAGTACTTTGAGAGGCTCAATCATGACCACTCTTGGGTCCTGTACTTGTAAAGCATTCCAATCAAGAATATGATTATCACCTGTTATATACTTTTTCAATTATGAAACATGAAAAATATTATGCATCCTGGCAAGAGTTGGTGGGATTCTGTAGGCAATTGGATTGATCACTTTGAGAACTTTGAAGGGTCCTACATATCGAGGGGCTAGTTTGGAAGACTTTCTAAACTTTATGGAACCCTTCTGAGGTTTAACTCTCAATTTTTTTTTCTCCAACTAAGAACTACCTTGGCATTCGCTTGGCATCAACGTATCTTTTTAGTCTATCATTTGCTTCCGCCAATCTATTTTCGATCAGCTTGATTTGTTCTTCCATTTCTGATAACATTTCTGGACCAATGCTAATCCTATCTTCTAGCTTATCCCAACTTATAGGAGTTCGACATCTTCTTCCATACAATGCTTCAAATGGAGCCATCTTGATAGAAGAATTGTAGGAGTTGTTATAAACAAACTCCACAAGCGATAGATATTCTTCCCACTTGTATTGCTGATCCATGCAATACATCTGCAACAAATCTTCTAGAACTTGATTTACCCTCTCAGTCTGACCATCTATCTCAGAGTGATAAGCCGAGCTTATATTGAGTTGAGTTCCTAGCGCTGAGAACAAAGTTTGCCAAAATCTTGATGTCATGCACGCATCTCTGTTTGAGATAATTTTCTTAGGAACTCCATGCAATCTAAACACTTCTTGCACAAACTTAAGAGCTAAAACTGGTGCTCCATCCATTAAATTCCCAAGTATAAAATGAGCTACCTTGGTGAGTTTGTCCACCACCACTAAAATAACATCATGTCTATTTCAAGACATTGGGAGACCTTGCACAAAGTCCATACTAACGACCTGCCATTTCCACTCTGGAATATCATGCAGATACAAAAGTCCTATTGGATACTGATGCTCAGCATTGACTCTCTGACACTCTAAGCAACTTGCTACAAATCTTGTAGCGTCATTCTTCATTCCTTTCCATAAATAAAGAGGCTTCACATCGGCTAGGAGTTTGGTTACTCCAGGATGACCTGAAGATGGTGCAGAATGAACTTCCTTCCACACAAAGTTTCTTAATTCTACAGAGTTTGGAACATACATCCTTCCTCTGTATCTTAAAAGCCCATTTGGTTCAAAATAGAACCCATCATACCTCGAGTCTTGAGGATTTACTGTAAGAGCCTACTTAACTTGCTCATAGTATTTATCACTTGCAAAATTTTGTAACACTAAATCCTTAAAGTTTGAATGGATAGAGACAATTGAAGAGATATGCCTTTGTTGACTCATAGCATCTGCTACTCGGTTTTCTTTACCTTTGATATAACTTATCTCAAATTCATAATCGTATATCAATTCCAACCATCTTTGTCAAGCATTCAAATGAGGTTGGGAAAATATACTTAAGACCTTGATGGTCCGACTTCAATTCAAAAGGATTTCCTAGCAAATAGTGTCGCCACACTTGCAAAGTATGCACAACTACTACCAACTCTAAATCATGATGATGTAGCCAACAACATACACTCAATAGAATTGTGCCATTAATCATGTGTGAGAGCCAAAGATTTGGAAAACTGGAAAAAAAAAAAAAACTTCTATTCACCAACTTTGCTGCTACAATGAGAAAAAACTCTCTTATATCCAAGAAAAACAAAAAAATCAAAAAATTACCTTTTTTGGCAGATTTTGACAATTGTCAGATTTTGCCATTTTAGGTAATTTTACATGCATATCTTGAGAATCCAGTTTTTTCCCAAAAACTTCCTAAAACTAAGGTAGGACGAAAAGCCAACTAACATCCTAAATTCGAAACATGAGTTTCGAGTTATTAACAAAAGCAACTTTTAAAAAACTAGGAAAAAACACTAAATTGCCATTTTGAGGGCCAAGATGAAAGTTTCAAGCCCCAAAAGAGTGCCAAAACGGGGTCCAACTGACTAGGGTGGGTTGAGAATCCACATGCCACCTCATAACGCATCTACCTGTAAAATTTCAGCCCAAACCCACATCCGAGTCAAAAGTTATGACCTCCGGAAGTCCCTGCATCACATGAGGAGCATAATTCTGCTCATATGCTCTCATCTTTTTGGATTCATAGGCTACCACTCGCCCATTCCTCATAAGCACTCCTCCTAAACCTTCTCACGAGGCATCGGTGATTACAACAAATTGACTTTTGAGATCATGAAATTTCAATATTGGTGCAATTTGTCAACCTCTCTTTTAACTGATTAAATGCCTCCTGACATTTTTCTAACCAGTCAAAATGCTTTCCTTTTCTCTGAAGCGAAGTGATTGGGTTTGCAATCTTAGAAAAGTTAAATACGAACTTCCTATAATATCTAGCTAACTTTCTGAAATTACGCACTTCATGCACATTCTTTGGCACAGACCACTCAAGTATAACTTTGATCTTCACAGGATCTACCGAAATTCCTTTAGCTAATATTATATGTTCCAAATATTGTATCTCTCTTAGAAAAAAGTACACTTAGAAAGCTTGCCATACAACTTATGTTCTCTCAGCCACTACAAAACTAATTACAGATGCTACAAGTGCTCTTCCTCATTCTTAGAATAAATAAGAATGTCATCTAGAAACACTAGAACAAATTTATCCAAGCAATCTCAGAAAACATTGTTCATCAAATTCATGAATGCTGCAAGGGCATTCATAAGTCCAAAAGGTAGAAATGTGAACTCATAATGTTTTTGATTATATAAGTCGGCAAAAACCAGGGGCCGAACCCTTACATTAGGACAAAAAGAGACCCCAAAGGCTTAAGAACAAAAGAGCCTCAAAACCACTACAACATAACCTGCATAGATAGCATAAACAACATGAACAACCTATAGACAACAGAAAAAAAGTAGCAGAAAATAGACAACATAACAAGAAATAGAACTAAGGAGAAACATTCTCCCATCCTTTAGCCAGAAATTCAATAATTTCATCCAGCTTTTTGAATTTCTCCTCCTTATCATCATTAGCATTAGTCCCAAGAACCTGCAACAGAGAAAGATTAAGCAACGCCGTACGACGAAGCACACTGCTTATGAGCTCTCCCATAGAAGAAACCTTCTGCTCCAGCTCCTCCACACGACTCCTCAAGACAACAATATCATGCCTGTGGTCATCACCTTCCTCAATCTCGTCACCAGCCTCCTCCACAATCTTCCTTTCCCCTTCACCAACATTGTCCTCAGGGTCACCATCAGCAGCTCCCGAAACATCAACCTGTTTACTTTCATTTTTACCCTCCACATCTTCAGAGATCTCGAACCCAATTCTCCGAACAGTAACTCTATGATTTTGCTAGGACTGGGCAAATTGCATAGACAGATTCTCGTCAAATCCATTAAGGCGTTCCAGAAAAGGGCTGATTCCACCTTCCTTGCAGTAATGCCAGACCACAACATTATCCTTGAATTTGCAGCAAGAAATTGGCTCCATGCAAATCCTATCTCCTCCCATTTTAGCCTTCCTCGCAATAACACAAAACACCCAAAGCCAAGAATTCGCAGAGTAATTGTGAAAGGTAATAGTGATAGCTTGATAAGGAATGACGATAGTGAGACTACACAAATTATCATTAATCAGGACCGCCTTCCTAAAAATCAATTGGAGCCTGCCCTTCCCATGCTCAAGCATAATAATCATAAATTCCTTATGATTATCAAATAAGCAACTCGCCTTAACACAAGGGAGTAATAATGCTAAGATGACATTGAACAAAGAAGTACGAAATAACCCGTACTTCAAGATACACATCAGTAGCGCCCAAAAAAGCCGACGGAACAAGTTGTCACTCTTTGCATGATGAGTCATCTTTGTCGAGTTAGCTCTTTTTGAATCAAATCCCTTATGTTTATAGGGATGTTTTTAAATTGGCGCCAACATCGCCAATTTGAAAATTGCTGGCCATAATCAGCAAGGGCATCAGCAACCTCATTCCCCACTCGATATATATGAGAGATTTCCACTCTAGGGATCTGCTGTAGAGGGATTTGGATATCAACTATAATGTCTTTAAGTTTCCACCCACAAGTCGACACTTTAGTAACTGCATCAATGATCAGTTTAGAATCCCCCTGTATATGCAACTACAAAATGTCAAGTGAAATAGCCAATTTCACCCCCCATAAAAGAGCAGAGGCTTTAGCATAGTTATTACTTTGAAGACCTATCCCACTAGCATAGGCAGCAACCAGCCACCCTTTGTCATCCTTGATAATCCCACCACCACTAGCCTTACCATCAGCCTTAGAGGCTCCATCAAAGTTAAGTTTGAGCCAATGGGGCCTTGGGGGAATCCATCTAATATTTAATCTCTGCAGCTGTTTGGAGTTATCAAATGTTAGGATTTGGTTTAAAATTCTCCAATTGATTGCAATTTGTTCTTCCTCTTGAGTAAGTGGTTTGTCAGTAGTTTTGATGTGGGAGTTAATCACACTTTCCATGAGGATCTTGGAAAAAGACTGAAAGACTTGAGAGGAATCTCTGACAGCTTCCCTAAATATTCTGTTATTTCGTTCCTTCCATAAAGTCCAACCAAGATAAGGAAGGGTTTGGTTCCAAAGCTCTACAAGCCAAGGATGAGAGAAAGTAGGGCACCAATTAGCAATGACTTCCCTAACATCAGGATTACGAACCCATTGAATGCCGAAGTTCCTTAAAATATTATTCCAAATTTTCCTGGCAAAATCATAGTGAAGAATTAAATGAGAGATAGTTTCCTCCTTCTCCCAGCACATGAAACACCTATTCACCAGAGTGAAGCCCCTCCTCTGTAAATTGTCTTGAGTTAAAATTTTGTTATGGACAACAACCCACCAAAACATATTAATTTTAGGAATAAGCTTATGATTCTAGACTTTCCTCCAAAGCTCATTTTTATGCACATCAGGGATCAACAGATGGTAAGCAGAGTTAACAAAAAACTGACCTTTCTTATCTGACCACTGATACAACTCATCTTCCCTAGGGAAGAGGGGAATTCTGACACCCAACAACATTTGTTGAATAGAATGCATCATAGGGGTAAGCTTAGGGCATTGAGGACAACAATCCAGAAGATTTTTTCAAAGCCTGATACCATTGTCACTATGAATATAATGACAAACTTTGGACCCAAAAAACTATTTTGCAATACTAGCAACAATTCCATAATCTCCTTGAGCATCAAGGGCCTTGTCATCCACCCAAATGTCCTCCTAGAAGTTGATAGAACTACCATTCCCCAGTTCCCATCTAAGCCCTAATGTTCATACTGTGTTCTAAAAGTTGTTTTATGAATATCTTCATCTTTTATTCTTAATTGATGATATCCAAATCATAGATTGATCTTTGAGAATACTGTTTTGCCCCACATCTAACAAAAAAGATCATCAATATGCGGTAGAGGATACTTATTCTTTATTGTTGCTTTGTTGAGTATACGATAGTCTATACACAGACGCAAGGTTCAATCCTTCTTTTTAACAAAGATCACAGGTGCTCCCTAGTGGTGTTCACCTAGGGTTAGGGTTCTGAATTTGAGTCTGCAGGTTCCTGTCTTTATTCCTTCAAACCCTTAGTGCCTGGGTATAAATTGTTCCTCGACCTACATGCAGTGTTTTACTGCTTGTTCCTGTCGCACGTGAGCAAAATGTTGAGTTTTGTATGTGCAAGTGGTCACGTATGTTAGCGGGCTTGTGAAATCTCAGTCAGCTTTTGAAAATGGTAAAAATTAAGTTATATGCATTTTTAATGCATATCGGGTTGCATATACAAGAGAGGAATCTTTCGCAGATTCCCAGGAATATTTGCTGCTTGTATATAAGGTCTGCTTGTATATCGGGCATGTATGTGCAAACATACAACGACTATATACAAGGGAAAGAGTGCAAAATTGAATGTATGTTTGACATACATTGGAGACATATAAGTGGGAATCTATTGCAGATCCGAGGATTATTCCCAGTTTGTATATCAGCTACATTCAAAGGGCCTTGTATATTTAGTAATATACAAAGCAGTAAAGATACAATTGGTGGGGCCCGCAGGTATATACAAACAAGTTTGTATATTTGGCATACAAAGGGAATATGCGGAGGTGTTTGCATATACAAGGATTGACATGCAAGCGAGATATGCAAGGTGGATGTGACCAAAGGAATTAATAGCGTTTTGAAATATTTTGAGATCCGCTTTGTATGTTTGGGATTGTATATTCGATATATACAATCGAATGTACAAGGTAAGGCATGCAAACAAGTCAGTGGCGATCAACATAAAAAATGGGGCCCACCAGTTGTATGTGCATTCGCTTGTATGTTTGCACATACAAGCTAATATACAAAGGAGGATATACAACCCGGACACGGAGGAGGTATCAAATGCAGTGAATGAAGTTTGAAGTCTGTGGATTGTATAAGAGTGCTTGTATATGTTGATATACAAGCTGATGTGCAATGAAAGGGATACAAGCCAGACCCGAATAAGTTTCCAATCTACTCTATAACAGTTTGGGGTCCGCCTTGTATGTTGATCAATTGTATATGCATTTGCTTCTGCATAAACAAGGGCAAAAAGGGCAAAATGAAGAAGCAAAAAGTTAGTGATAGAAGCGTGAAGTGCCTACGTGGCACATTTTCACTGGTTGGCGACTCCCAGGGGATTTGAGCCGCGGATTTCAGCGATGGAAGCATGATCGACGATTGTTTTTCAATTTCGCAGCAGCAAAGGGTTTCTTTGTATGTGGCTGCGTTTTTGAGCAGGAAAACTTCTGATGCATCTGTTGCTGCATTTCTGAAGGCTGTGGGTAGTTGGCCATTGATGGCGGGCTTGCAGGGGCATGATGGATGGAATGACAGGCCAACTACCAGATGTAAGATGAAAATCTATTGAGCGGCAGCTCAGATGCCGAACTCACCTGCTCCTTCCTCTTTGTCCCCTCTGCCGCATTCATTGTTTAGGTGCCATTCTCATGGTAACGACACATTTGGTAGAATTTTGATTTTTGTTGATGTGCCATGTAATTAATTTGCTGAGTACACAACCTTGCTATAAGTGGCAAATTGTGTTACTCATTTGGGTTGTTGAAAACTGGGACAACTTTTGGCGCTGTAATCGGATAAAAATCTCATTGGTGGCTCTGTTCTGGGTATTTTGTGAGTTTATGAGTTTGTATGTTGAATGTCTTATATACAGAATTTATCAATTTCATGTTGATTTAAATGATTAATGCTTTATAGCATGTATTTTGTTATTTGTCTCCGAATTGAATGTGTTCTTCTTCTGAATCTAAACAACTAAGGGGGTGTGAGAGATTCTAGGATATGGGTTTCCTATGTTGAATGCTTAGTCTTTTACTTCTGCTCAAGGAGTAGATTAAATGTTTTTGGGTTAAGTATTGAGAAGAATACATTGCAGTCAGGATGTTTGTAAGCAGAAATAACTAAATACTTTATCTTGGGTATTGTCTGTAAGGCAGACATTGCATAATCCCCTTGAAATCTGATTGTTGTTTTAGGTCTGTGATAAACATTCACACACACACACACACACATATATCTAGTGACTTCGAGCCCTGGATAGGCACCGATCTGGTCTTTTATTTATTTTTGGTTGCAACCCAAAGTCTCAGTTTTGCATCCTGTTGGGTCTCAAAAATGCAGGTTGTGGATTCTAAGGTGATGCCAAACCCTATGGTCAAATCCACAATGTTTTTGAACCAATGACTGGAGTTTGACCTTATCGATCAACTTCTCCCTGCGCTTTAGGTCCTGCTACAACCTAGGCAGGTGAACCTTTGATTATCAAAGCATGTTGTATGATTAAATCAATGTTGGTTTGCTGCTAGTTTATCCGATTACAATGGCATACTTGTAAATCAGATGAGATATTGTAAACTATTTCTAAAGAAAGCAAATGATTTAATCTAAATTCTAATAGAAATAAATAACAACTAACATGAAATGAATCTAAACTATAACAATAAAACAGAGTAAAGATTTTAAACATAAAATAAATCAATAGTTAGATTGGTGCTTTGTCCATTTGGGCAATGGAGTCAGGGATGTCAGAAACAAATAACTTGTATCAGGTAATAACTCGATCTGATTGGCACATATAACTGTTTGCAACTTGTACAAATGTGCAAGGAAGAAATTATTAATTCATTCTTAATAATCCAAAGGACATAATTGTATTACATGCAAAATATTAAAAGGATTTTAATCTTTCCGGAAAGAACCAATTTAACTTTGCAAAATAATAAATTAGATCAACTCTGGAGACAAATTAATAACCCTAATCAATTAATCGTACTTAGTAATCCATTCAACATTCTAAGATTACTATAATTGATAAGAAAGGATTTAATTTTTCTTGAGAAACCAATCAAATCAACTATACTGAATTAGCAAATGTAACTAGACAATTTGAACATATCCTTAACACATTCAAATTGAATAATCAAAAAATGAATGACATGGAGATAATTAAATTGACTGAATTAAAAACAACAAACATATGATACCGTCATAATGTATTTCAAATTTGAATCCTCAACCGCTGCTTCAGAATGTATCATGCACCATAGCCTTTATCAGAACGAAATTGCATAGGAGGATCAAATTTGCATTAGATTGAATCAAATCTAACCTAATCTAATCCTAAAATATTTCAATTGTCTTTTTGTAAAAATCCCTATTTCTAATCTAATTCTAACTCCTTATTCCGGGTCTTGGGATCTCCATTTAAAGAGATGCAACAAGCCTCAGATCCGTTACATTCATTTTGTGACGGTTGAACTACCATAAGAAACGACATATTTTATTACATAAATTAGATAAATTGGTTTGAAACATCTAATGATCATCTTAGGCTGAAAATTAATCTTCCCGAGCCGCTTCATTTAACTGCCAGTTGAGAACTACTTCAACGTAATCAAAATCCTACATAGAAAACAAATTATTCATCAGATAAACAATATATAAACATATAATTTACATTGAGGTGAACCTTAGGACCTGTGGCGTGCGGTACCGTTTCCTTATTTCCGTATTTTTTCTCACACCTTTTAGGGTTGCAACCCTTCACATAGAAATCTCGTATGTCTTTTCATTATGTTGAATGCCTTTGGCAGAAAATAAAATATTCAATATTATCCTTCATTATAGTATCACAATAAAATAATTATTTTATTTCTTCTTTGGCCATCAATTATTATTTTATCATTTGCTTGTGTACATTTTTCATATTTGGAGTGAAAATAATTATCCTTGACTAGGGTTTGCCGATAACCTTTACATTGTGAAAATAATAATTATTATTTCACCTTTGCTTTCTCTTAAATGAGATCCATCGGGAGATCTGTATTTTATTTTTCATTTATATTAACCCGCATTATTTTTCACTTAAGTTGGACAAAAATATTCATTTAGGTAAAAATGATTACCCTTTCTTCCCTGACCATCATATGTTACTTCCTCAAAAATATTTTTTTAGGTAAAATAAATTGCCTATGCAGTGAATTCTTTGAAAAATATTTTGTCTCCAACCTTGTAACCCCTTTGGTAAAATATTCCAATGAAAAAAATTTATTTTATATCTGGGGATGATTGAAATAAATGTTTACCCTTTTCATCTTGAAATAAATCCTCCCGTGAATATATTTACCCCATAAACATGTTTATTGCTGCATATTTGTTTAATAATTTTACACCTTTCAATTACATTTGTTCTTGAAGTCAATAGGTAAGTAAATGAAATCATACGTTTGTATAGTAGAACTTGATGTCATTATTCATGCACTTTCACTTGGGTTCTTTTACTGTAAATAAAAAGATAGCGTATATACTGGAGGCTATGTTTGTAGTGTGCTTATACCATTCGTGTAGCTGAGTTGTCATGTCTTAAGCATTTGTACAATTCTATAAGATTCTCATTGTAGACGATAATAACAATATGTAAATTTTCCATTTTTTTATGCTTGAAAATCTGTTCGAAACAAATATGCGCTGCCTGTTTTCATCTGCAGAAACAGATCCTGGAAATAATAGCACAAACTCTTTTAGATATATTACAAAGTGCAGGCTCTTTTACAGATTCAGATGAGCTTTTTGGATCTTGACCTTTGACATCGATTTGGGTTCCTAAAAAATCTTTCTGGCTTGAATTCATTGGCTTCTTCCCAAGAATTCCTCATCCTTGAAGGACCCACTCAACAATCTCATGTTTCAAGACATCAAGAAAACTCTTTGAAAACCCAAATCTACATCCTTTAAAGACATTAGACGTTTCTGATACATAACTATTTAGATGTTGAGCAGAGGCACGATCAAACTCTGATTGGTTTGGAAGCTTCATCTTGTTCT
Organism: Cunninghamia lanceolata; assembly: GCA_027924645.1. Taxonomy (NCBI): domain Eukaryota; kingdom Viridiplantae; phylum Streptophyta; class Pinopsida; order Cupressales; family Cupressaceae; genus Cunninghamia; species Cunninghamia lanceolata. The sequence goes on from BSBN01000614.1 coordinate 4,373,886, forward strand.
TATTCTCTTGAAAAATAGGTTTCTGCCTAGAGGCATCATCAGATTGCAAATTTGACTCCATAGAAGTCTTCTTTGTATTTAGAGACTCATTATTGCATGCTTCCGATGATCGATTTTCAAGCGGACTTCATTAAAAACAAAACCAGATTTTGAGTTGTTTGAGGATACTATACAATTCTGCTCTTGAGAACTCAAGTTAGAACCATCCGTTTTAAGTCTTTTAAGAGATTCAATACCTTGAAAGAAAGTCTTTTCAGAAAAATGTGCTTTTCACTAACATCAACTTCTCGTCTACTTCGAGTGCAATCCTCGAGCCATTGAGGGTTGATGACATTAAAAATGCCCCACATTGTGAGCCTTCTTATATGCTTTATTTTAATTTCTGATGGTCTTCCAACTATGTGTCAATTTCTCATTAAATGATATGTATTTAGAACCACCTCCACTCCAAACCATCTGAACTAGCTTTCACATTTCAATGTGCTCAAATCCTACGGGAAGAATCCTACAGTTCTCCAGGTAAAGGTCATTCTCCTTATTCTGAGAGCCACCATCAAGGCATCCAATATTTAGTGGTATATTTTTAGCTGATAAATCTATTGTTTCTGACTTTTCATTTGTTAATGCTGGAATATTCGAAGGTGTTGAAGATAATAGTTCGGATAGAGAGCCTTGTACAGTAGCTGACACAGGTAGAGATAGAACTTCTTTCTTTTCTTTATATCTCTCCCTTGAAAGGCTATCAACAGGAAAGGTTGGAGCCACTCTTCCAGATATTACTGAATATAACTCTTCATCAAGACATGCTTTGGCAGAAATAGATTGTGGAACCCATTTTTGTTTAGAATTTTTACATGGCCCCACCGTCTAGCAACCTTATGTTTTGCTCCTTCTGCTATATTACAGAGTAAGTGGTGTTGGTGTGAACATATAATTCACACATATTAAGTTGACTTAGTGAGTCTTCTAGATGTCTAGGTGTTTCTAGTTGTGTGTTGAGTTGTTGATAGTTGGAGTGAGTTGTCTTATCCTCCACATGTGCAATTAGTTATCATCCTCTAATTGGCACATGTTGTTGGAATATCTCCACCTTTCACCCCACCCTTCTAGCTCTCACCTTGCCTTTATAAGCAAGGCTCTCTCATTGTATTTCATACTGAATACAGCATGACAGTCTAATACAGTTGCTCCATTATTTTAGCATCTTCTCTTGTCATCTTTGTGTGGAAGGTTGTCTTGATTGCAGGTGATCCTGGCTTGTTGAGTCACATTGACTCTTACATGGTATTAGAGCCTAATCTGCAATTCCCTTCCCTCATTAGAGAGATCTTGAGTGCAATTAATGGTGGATCTTGACAGTTGAGTATGCTCCTCTCTTGCATCGAATGATGACCTGGAAAATCAGAAAGACTTGATAGAAATATCAGTTTTGTGAGGGTTTCCCCTTCTTGCCCTTGTATTACAGGTGTATTTCAGTGCATGTTGCTATAAATCAGACTACACCATTGCGTCTGGAGCAGCCAAAATAGTCAAGATTGCCTTCTGTTTCGTCCAAATCGGACATTGGAGGCAAAATTGACGAGGGTTTCAATTTGAGGCTCTTTGGCGTGATCCGGGAGGTACCAGCATTTTTGGAGCAGTTTGGCTCAAATTGGACATCGCCGTTGCATCCGGAGCATCCAAATCAGTATAGATCAACTGTTAAATCGTCAAAATCAGACAAAGTTGAACCAAAAGGCAAAATTTTTTTGCCTCTTGACTGTACGGAATCTCTGCAGAGAATATTCTTTGCGTCAGTGGCATATTCCTCAGGGATTGTTGGGCCAATTTCATATGGTCGGGTAAATAAAATCATTTCTAGGTTATAATCTGTGTCTGTGAGTTTTTTTGCAGATTTTATTGCAGGGTACCCCGTACCCGCTATCTGCAGACTGTAGATCCACGTTCGGTACCATAAAGGTGCGGACCCCTGGCGGCCAGTACCTACATCCTCATGGCTATTTTTGAATCACATTGGCGGCTGTTTAAACTACCTCTACGGCAGTGATCTTCATAGATCTCCCTTCAGCAACAATAAACATCCGCGGTCATTGTTATACCATCCTCAGTGGGCAACATATTCTCCTCACCACCACCGGCGGACAAATTGGCATTCACGTTGGAATTGCTCATTGTTAGTAGTCTTTGCCAATTTTCAGCGGCCTAATTCGTTGACAGTGACGGCCCTCATGTTTGATGGTGGTTCTCTAAAGGTTAACAGTCATATCGTTTGGCGGCCATAGTTCCTTGCATAGACAACTTTCATCAGATCTGGTGAACACAGACATTCCTGGACAGTGTCAATACCAGCGATCACAAACCATTAAACCAAAAGTCATTCAAGCTTCGAATGATCACCGCACAGGGCCTCTTCCCGGTTTTCTTCCACGGACAGCTTCAATATTCATCAACAGGGTTATAAAACCCGTGGACTCCTAGCAGATCTCTCATCACCGACGGTCAAATCTACAGTGACTTGAATCTTTGCAGTGGTCATCGATCAGCATTGGCGTTGGCAATTTATGCTTTGGTGGTGATCATTTAAGAGTGGCGGTTCTGTATTAGGTGGCGGTCTTAGATCCGCTCTAAGTGGCTCTTGCAAATAACCAATGGTTCTTCACTCAACGTCAAATCTTCCGACGACATCTTTCAAGCCTTCCCGGCCTTTCAAAACTCAGTCTTCGACCTCATCGTCGACCAAACTCCAACAACGATGGCCAAATCACCGGTGTTTATCATGGTCCGCATTTGATATAAAAGGGTCGTTTTCAATCCTAACCCTCTGTCATCGGCAGTTTATATGGAAGTTAAAACTTCCCGCAGTTTTTTCCCTCAGGTTGTATTTGCCTCATTGGCGGTTTTGACTTACAAACTGTGATTGGCTGTTTGCATACGCCACCACTGCCAGTTTTGCTCCTCCCATAAGCGATTTTACTACAGTAATAGTAGTTTTGTGTGGTCAACCGGAGGTGATCTCAAACTCCCGATGGGCTGTTTTTAAAACCTTCAGGCCGTCTTCACAATCCTTGGCGGGATCTGAAGTCTACACTGGTCAGTTGTTTCTAAGGGCATTTTTTTAGAAAACCTCCGTGGCATCCGTTGTAGCTGTCTTTAGTTCACCGGAAGTTAATTGGCGGGGGTTTAGTCATTTATTTGGTAGTTTAAGCAGGGAGCCTTTAGGCTCGGGCCCCTGCGGCCGTACACGGTGGTTTCCGGAGAACACAAAGGCACTTTTGATCAAACAAGTTTATTTTCCTCCTGGTGTTTTTATGCGAGACAAGCGGTTTTTCAAAGGTGGTCTTTTTTTCTCAGTGGTTGTTTTTTCTGCAGAATCAGCCAATTTTTCAGATTCCACAGAGAATATTCTGGCCACTGAAAGAATATTCTGCCAAGGGCCCTATTTTGCCCCTCAAAGTCCTAAACTAGGGCTTTTTTTCTTTTGCCCAGGGTGTCGAAATCAGGCAAATTATATATCAACGGAAAGCTGACAGAGAGCTCTTCACAGTTGTATCAGTCATTTTCACTGATTTTTCTGTTTGACAACATTTATTGCAGGTCGAAGACAAATCTTCCTTTTTGGCTCCCAAGCTCATAACTTTTTGCCACGATCTCCAATTTTCGCAATTCAAGCGGCGTTGGAAAGGTATTCAGGAGCTCTACACAACCATCCATGCACTTTTCTTAGATTATGCTTCAAGTTAATTTTATTTCATTTGTTAATTTTTTGGCATTTGAGTGATATCTTGAGCATTTTTATACTTGAGGAGGTGAAATTTGTTTTGAGAGGATTTGTTTGCTGTAATATATCATTGTGAGTGACTGTAATCTCACTTGGATCTCTTTTTTAAGAGATTTTGTTGTTTTTCCCCATCTTGGTCCTTTGAGGACAATTGTAAAACGCACTAAGTATAAAGTGCCACAAACAAATTGGGGGGGGATCTCTTACATAGTAAATGGGTGTTGTTGTGTTGTTGTCTTGCTTTTTCATCATGGATATGCCTCAATTTCCACTTTTAACTCCATATAATTATATTGAATGGAAGAAAAACATGGAGTTTGTGTTGTATGAACAAAAGTTACATAGAATAACTTTAGGCACATATCCTAAACCCACAGGTGCTACTGAGAGAAGAAAATATTTAGACAGAAGAGATGAGGCTTTTGGTACACTTTGTCTTGCTATTTCTCCAGATTTGAGATTTCATGTTGAGTCTTGTACTACACCAAATGAGATATGGACAACATTGGACAATCTATTTGGCAAGCAAGATAAAATAAGAAAGTTTAAATTGGAAAATGAGCTAATTGCACTTAATCCTCAAGATTTTGAACAAATTGAAGACTTCTTCACCAAGTTTAAGTCTCTCAGGTTGCAACTCAAATAAAGTGGTCTTGAGAAAGAAGATGAACAATTGATTCTATCTATTCTTGCAAAATTGGGTCCTGCATATTCAGTTTATGTTTCTACCTTTTATGCTACAATGGATGCCTTTGGTACTCAGTTTACCATGCCTTCACTTGAGGAGTTTTCTGCACAACTCACAAGAGAACAAGCCAAGCTACTACACATGGGCACATTGAAGTCACCTAGAAAACAGGCTTTAGTTGCAACACAAAGCACAAAAGATCCTAAGGCTTCACATAAAAAGGAAAAGAAACATAAGGATTCACAGTCTAATAAGCAAGAGAAAGAATCAAAGAAAACCCCCACCTCTTCTTCCAAAGAGGAGTCCAATAAGAAGAAGAAGCCAAAGTGTTCTTATTGTAAGAAATTGGGTCATGATGAAACTAAGTGTTATGAGAAAAAGTTTGAAGAGATGTCACAACTTCTTCAAAAACATAACATTGAGTATTCTCCATCAACAATTGTTTTACCCAAGTCTTCTTCTTTGCCACAATCATCATCTACATCTACAGGAACAACAAGATTTGCTAATTGGTTAGACAAAGGAAAAGGACAGGCACTCTTTGCATCAACAAGTCTACAGTTAGAGAGATGGCTTCTTGATTCTGGAGCTTCTCATCATATGGTATCTTCTCAGGGGTTGTTCTCTTCATTTCAGTCATGTACTTCGCCACCTATTTTGATGGGTAACAATACATACATGCATGCAAGTGGTAAAGGAACAATTGATGTTGGTGACTCGTGTACATTTAACAATGTGTTGTGTGTACCTTCCTTGACAACCAATCTCCTTTCCATCTATCAGATTACTCATTCTGGTGCAGGGAAGACAGTTGAGTTCACTCCTGATTTTGTTATCATACGAGACTTGGAGAGCAGAGGTATCATTGCTGTTGGGATGGCTGATCATGCATCTTGCCTTTATACCTTCTCCCATTTTGTTTCTGATGATGATGTAGATCCATTGATTGATATTCACACTCATGCATCAAGTGTGAATCATGTTTGTAAGGAGAAGTTTGGTCACTTGAACCTTGGTGTTCTTACATCTACTTTGGTTCCTGAGACTAGTTTTGAGCTTCCTCCTTCTCCTACTTCTTCAGAGACTGGCATTGGCATAGCTTCATCCACTTCAGTTGAGCAGGATATTATTTGTCTTCCAGATACAGGTTTTTGGGATGAGTACTTGACAGGTATTGCAGACTTATTTCGTGAGTCCTATCTTGATGACTTGGAGGACATCATTGATGACATTCATCTCCTCTTTGAAGGAGTTGAATCTTCTACTTTGGATGACCAGGCACCTTCTCTTCACTTGTCACAGTTTGACACCGAGTTGGAGTATCTTGAGCATCATTCAAAGGATTCTTCGTCTTTGGAGATTGATGATCTTGAGTTTTCATCTTGTCTTGGATTGTTGCATGCATCACCTGATTATGTGACATCTTTTGGTTGTGACATATGGACACTTGAGCAGTTTTCAGAGACATCATATATCATGAGGCTTTTCGACATCCGCCTTTGGACTTGTTTTTTCCTAAGGGGAAGAATGTTGTTTGTAGGCTTTGGATTCTCTTCAGCATTCTTCTTCGAGTGTTCACCATCGACACAGGAGCTACTTCATTGTGGGGGGCCCTATAGTCTCACACTTACTCTCCTATGGGGGGGTAATTGATTGTATATATGTGTTGGATGTAGTCCTTGGGGGGTCTTGAGTCCTCCTTCCATCACATCATTCATTATTTTTTGCATTCTCACTTTTGGAGGGGAGTTTTGTCCCATGAGGTTTTCTCCTTTTCTCCACTTGAGATTTGTTGTACATGGGTACCTAACATGGCCTAGTAGTCGGGACCCATCCATCAGTGCATCTTTGTTTTAGTCAACTACTCCCTAAGTTGCACTTAAGGGGGGGTGTTGGTGTGAACATATAATTCATACATATTAAGTTGACTTAGTGAGTCTTCTAGATGTCTAGGTGTTTCTAGTTGTGTGTTGAGTTGTTGATAGTTGGAGTGAGTTGTCTTATCCTCCACATGTGCAATTAGTTATCATCCTCTAATTGGCACATGTTGGAATATCTCCACCTTTCACTCCATCCTTCTAGCTCTCACCTTGCCTTTATAAGCAAGGCTCTCTCATTATATTTCATACTGAATACAGCATGATAGTCTAATACAGTTGCTCCATTGTTTTAGCATCTTCTCTTGTCATCTTTGTGTGGAAGGTTGTCTTGATTGTAGGTGATCCTAGCTTGTTGAGTCACATTGACTCTTACAAGTGGGTGCACTTCTTTGTCAAGTCTACAGAATAGTGACCTCTATACTGTATTATAAGTCCCTCAATTTGTTTCCTTTCATCTGAAGGGATTCCAGTTGCACATATTTTCAACCTAGAAAAGAAAGCATTCAATATAGCTCATGTGGGACAAGGCGATGTTCACGCCAACACTGGTGCAATCATTCAATGGTCACTACTGGCTTTTTCAACACATTCAACACCCACTTGTATTTTGCAGACAACATCTTTTGCAACCAAGAAGTCAATATCCAACAAAGTCCTTGTTTGTAATTCACTACACATGGCATTCACAAGCTTTTCTATTTTGACCTTTTCTTCATTTTCAAAGTTTGAAGCAAGTACTTTAACACCATCCCTCGCTAGACAATATGTGTATCGTTGCTTAGGGAAAATCCTATGCCCTTTGGCACACCGAAGAACACATATTGGACCAACTAAGTTACAATCCTTCGCACTTAAAATTGCAAACTTCTCGTGGTCAGAGGAGGAGATGGCATGGTATTGATTTGGAGAATTAGCAGAAAGATCTAAACAAAAACAAATGTTGGCTCCATTGTGTTTGAGTGCATCATGCAGATCATCAAAGCTTTCAGGGGCAACAAGGCTTCTTGACAGATATATTGTACACCTTCAAATGCCATTTTTTTTATTAAATGCAATACTCTCTCAAGTCGAAACCCTCGATATCCTCCTCCTCCACGAGTCCATTTGTGCCATGTCTTCTCAGGTATTTGATATCACTCTATTGTGGAGTGCTCCATAGACTGATGTGGAATGAGCAGAGGAACAAGTGGGTGAAGTCTTAATGTTTCTTTCACTACCGATTGCAGAAACTGAAAATGAGGCATATCAGATTTAATTATGCTCCCTACCAGATCGGCACTATCATGACTCATTGAATCTCTTGCTATTCAATCTTTGTCTTTGCTTTACCTCTATGATGATGGTATGGGTTTCTTTGGTGATACAACCCTACACCATTTTTTCCATACTGTAAGACAAATTCCTTTAAATCCATCATGCTAACTTTATTTAAATGAGTAGACACAATGCCTCATGCAAAACCTTCGAAACTTGTACAATGAACCCTCAGAGACCACCATCCCTTCTAAATCATGTTCAATGTGCATAGTTTTGCATGGAGACACAAAAACATTTCTAGGACTGCATGACACCCCAAGCATTCATTCTATAATGGCCATTTTGTATATATATCTCATGAATGAGATCTGCATACCCAGGAACTCCAAAAAAAATAGAAAATAAGAAATATTGCATGTATTTACATCATGAATCTGCAAAACAAAGAATCTTCTCACTTGTTTATGGCCCAAAGATCTTTTTCCATGACTTTCAGACATACAATCCCCTGTTAGTCTCTTTACGTGACATCTATTAGGGCATTAAATAATTTCTTTAGAATATTAACTTTCATATGGTAAATCCTAAATGTTTTCATCATAAATTTTTTCTAGGGATATATACTTCTCATAAAATATGTTTCAAAACTTTACCTTTTAGCATATTTTTTACTCCTTTGGTGAAAACACTCATAAATATGCCCTTTAAGAATTACCAGAATAATTAATTCTCCACAAAAAGTATTCTCTTTGAAATATGAAATTTTCACTTGACATAATCACATTAATCCTCTTTTTATTTTATTTTAATGTATTAGGAAGATTTATTTTACCTCTACTAATATTCTCATAATTCTTTCTCATGATACTGTTTATTTTAGTGAAAATGATTTCCTCCAACTTCTTTGGTGAGATTGTTTTACCAGTCCTCATACAAAAATATTCACCCACATTTTTCACTTTTGTTGGGCAAAATTAATTCATTTGAGCGAAAACAACTACTCTTCCTCGGCAAAATATTTTACCAGCCTTTATATGCACTTGAAAAAAAAGGATTACCCACTTGGTTAATTTATTCCAGAAAATATTTTATCTCCAGTGATGTTTATGAAGAAAAAGACTTCTATACAGCAGTTCTAGGAGATCGTGAGTTATTGGTTGGTGTGAGGTAAGCATAGTAGAAATTCCTCAATATTAGGGTTTCATTTTAGGACTTCTTTTCTTGGACTACATTCTGAGCATGATTAACAAATGCTTTCCGATCCTTGAGACACCTAGATTTTAAACTTTTAAGATCTCGTAATTTTTAGTGTTATCACTATCCTTCGGCACTCGCTTTCCATATCTTTAATGTCACATTAAAATCTTTGTTTAAATTCGCTCTTTGTTAAAATCAATGTTCAAGTTGAACCTTAGTTAGGGCACACATTCCTCGTAAAAAAATCTTTCCATGCCCTAGTTCTTTGGGCTCAAGTTAAAATCATGAAATGTATAACCCTTTTGTTTGTCTTGCAAGTTGTGCCCTTGCAAACTGAACTTTTAAAAGTTTTTTCAACTTGCAAAATCTTGCAAAATATATGTCAATTTCAGAATGTGGCACATAATCCAAGTTTCACAAACTATTTATAACTTGTAAGTTTTTATAAACTATATACTGGGTCTAAACCCTAGATTGCAATTTGTAAATCATACTTTAACTTTAGTTTGCAATTTTCACTTCGGACCACACTTTGCATTTGCACTATAGTTTTTTCTTTCAAAGTGTGTGTTATTACCCTCGGATGCCGACAAGTGTTTCACTCCGCAGCCTTCATGCTTGTTGAAAAGATTGTGTCATCTATTTACCGGAGACTCTTGTGTAGCTGCGTGCCATTCATGATACGATAATATGCTTTGTTCGAATAGGTCACCAAGCATAATGGCTACTCCATGTTTTGCTGTGCAGCGCACCTAAAATGTAGACAACTCCTCTTTTGTGCTAAATGAGCACCATTGCTCATGGAGAAAACCACCTACTCCTTTTAACACCTAGACAAGACTCTATCGTAACTTCTCAAGAAATAGATATTGCTCTTGAGGAGGAGATGCAATAACACCAATCACTCCATTAGCTGTTCCAAATATAACTGTACTAATTTGAGTAGAATTTGAATTAGGCAGGCGTATAACAAGAGATCCATGCCTAAAGTGATTAATAAACTCTCCAAGATGGTATTCACCCACAACTTCTAGCCTCCCTCTCTCTTCATCAGTTGCAACATCACTATTTTTTCTGACTGTAAAAAGATTGAAATTGTTTTCAGCTCCTAGGTAGATATCATCATCAAGGATTTCGACAGCTGTCATCCAATTTGCATTATAGTCACGAGCTCTCTCTTCAATAGCTCCTTCCTCATGCTTGTATATAAGTAAAGAGAGATTTCATCAGATCTCTAACTACAATAAAATCTCCACAGGACTGAACATATAGTGCCAGTATATGACCATGATGTCCACATTCTGACTGCAGCTCACGTGAACCATCATCACAGAGCATCCATTTGTACAACTAAATTTTTGGTTGATGCCTACAAGTAATTTTCCATTAAATGCATTCAAATTGTATACAGCACCCTTTGTTTCCTTCTCAGTAACAAGTTGAAGTTTCCCATCTTCAACCGTGAAAACAAGAATTTGGCCCTTGTTAGGATTACTCTCCTCTGGCATAACATATGCTGTCCCAAGACAATAATAAACATTGTTGTCATCTGAAAATGAACAAAAAAGGATGGAACATCCATTTTCAAATGGATCAAGAGCATATGATGAGATAATTTCAAATGTCAGATCATCCAATAGACGCACAAAGTGTGATTCAGTCTCATCCAGATATGCATTTGAATACTTCACAGTGCAAATGGAAAATGTGTGAGACTATTTTTGATGGAATATATGGCGAGCATGCTCTCCAAGATGAACTGCACAGATGTGAAGTTTCTGAATGTCATCAATTGTCCCAATTGTGAGCATGTCTTCTTTTTCAATTGCAAGGCTGTCAGGGAAAGAAACCGAATTGAAAGGACACGATTGATTAACTTCTTTACGGTTCACATTGCTATAAAGTAATTTCTTGTTGCTGCTGTAAATAACTGTTGGCCTGTCTAAAGCTACAAAAACATGCGTTGTGTTTTTAGAGCAAAACGTCCGAAGAGTGATAGGTTTTGTACCCAATGAAATCTTCTTCCTATCAAGTAAATCTCCAGTGCTCATATCTAATACATAATTAAATGAGTGTCCATCTCCAAGCCCACATAGTAAGTATGAAATCCCTTCAAATCGACATAGGAGTACAGATCGAGGTGGTACATCTTCCCCAAGGTTCCTACTTGTAATCAAGTCTAGATTAGGACGAAAGAAAATCCTGATACTATGTTCTTTCCATAATCCAACGATAGCCAACTCACTGCACATTGGATTGTCCCCAATAGGATTTATATCAAGGCAAGATACATCATATTCAATCTCCAAATGTTTGACCTCAGTTAGGGACCCTTCTCCAATTTCCAAGTGAACAAGATTTCCCCCTCCAGTGGCAAGAAAAACCTGGGTAGCATTAGCTGTGGCTACAATGATAGAATATCTAGATGGCACTCACCATTCAGTTAATAATTTTCTCGGTGATGCACTTACTAACCTCACAGAAATGGCTGTTACCTGAACAAGCTGGTCATGTATAGCATTATGACAGAATAATGATGAGCATTAGAGGCAAACCCTTCAATTTCTGTTTCTTCTGGCTCATCTTCTGAATTCATTGCAAGTATACGAGTCTCACGAACAAAGCTCATAATCAAAAAAATGTCATATATATGAGCAGTTGAAGATTGCAATGACCAAATTCCTTTTATTCTTGGAAGCTCTGTAGATGCCTGCTCATTTTCTTTTCACCCTCAGCTAGAATAAGGCCATTATAAATTAGATTCTTAAATGGTGGTTTATCAAACAAAGCCATTGATAATGCCATCACAGTATAAAACCATCCACGGGTCTGATCAAAAGCCTTCTGCTTGCTGATGAGCTCAAAAGGTCAGGCACTAGACAAAGAAATGCAACCCCTAACTGTCTCAAAATTTTTGCATTTAGTCAGGTAAACTAATCTTGAAGTACATAATAGTTGGAATTTTCAGTTCCAACACATCCAAACATAAAATCAAACTCAAACTTTAAATACAAACCTTTAGGACATTAGAAGTAGTTTTTAGGATCAAAATCCTCTATCTCACAACTAAATATAGGCCCTAAGCTAGCCCCTTTGCACTTATTCCACAGTTTTGGCTTGCATAAGAGAGGTTTTATCTGCTTTGTATCAACATCCAAGTAAGTTCATGTCCATATGTTATAGATGTTGAATAGGGAATACCCCCCCTTGGTTCTGCAAAGCATAAAGAAGAAGAAGAGATATTTATAGAGTCTATGTCCTGTACTATTGGCCCCTGTCCTAGGAGTCCTGTTGATCAATGATGGCTACCTTGTAGGGATTACTGGGAATAAGCATCCAGTCTAGGAAAATAACCAACAGATTTGGCGACTCCGCTGGGGAACTTTGTGAAAGAACCCTGATTTTTTAAAAGAAAACAATTCCTAGTTATAGGTGGCGACTCCGAACAAATCTCCCAACCGGTAAAGTAAAAATTTGTATGCTAGGGAGAAGATCCCTGCGTAATTCTCTGTCTAAAGAATTACCCAGAAAAATGATGTACAGGAAAAAAGTGACTGTTCAAGCTAGTCAAGAGGGTTCTCCCAGAAGTAATGATAATATTCAAGACAATCCAAGATCTTCAGAGCGAACAATACCCTATTTTTCAAACACTGAGGCTGAAATCCAAAACATATATGAAAGACAGCAGGGTGCTAGTTTGAGAATAAGGTCAGAGGTTTTTCAGGAACGCCCTTTCTTGGATCCTAGTGATAGATTTGAAGAGACTGAATCTCCAAGGGATGAAGATAATGATGACCAGAATGGAATGGGACCATCCTCCTCTATGCCCAAAGAGGAACAATTAATTGAAGAAATCAAGAACCTAAGGGCAGAGTTAGAATATTTGCAGGTAGTAAAAATTAGAGATGACATGAGACAGAAAGTGCAGGCTCTAAGAACTACTCAAAATGATTCAGTTCCCACCCTTGAGAATATAAATGTGCTGAGGAACCAGCGCAGAAATGAAGTTCAGGATCAACATAATGATCAAAGACAGAATGCAAATAATGCTAGAGTACCATTAAATAATGTAAGAAATTAGAATGCAAATAGAAATGTAAATGTTAATCAGTTTAATAGACAACCTATGTAGCTCGACAGATTCAGACAACTAGTTTTTGATGGCATTCCTGGTTACCCCAATCCTATTGATAAATATGTGAGGCCGCAGGTGCCAAAGTTTTTAGGAAATAATACTGTGTCAGGAGAAGACCACTTAAAATCTTTTTAGAATATCATGGACAACTTTGAGGTTGAGCATGATGATGTTTTTATGAAATTATTTATGCAATCCTTAGTTGATGAAGCCAGAGAATGGTACAAGGGTCTGCCTGACAGGAGCATTTCATCATGGGAGGACTTCAGAAGAATTTTCAAAGAACAATATGGTGATAAAACTGATCCAAGTTTTTTCATTAATGAATTTACTGGCATTACCAAAGGATCGAATGAGCAAGTTGCTGATTTCAATGCTAGATTCACTAAGGTGTTGAACAAATTGCCACATCACCTGAAGCCTAATGAACCTATGTGCATAGTGTTGTACATGAATGCTTTTGATGCCAAAACGACTTATGGATTAAGAGATAAAGGTCTTGCTAGCCTCAGAGATGCTTTCAAAATAGCAACAAATATTGAAAATAATAGAAAAGTGTCTAGTAAGACAAATAGAAGAGATGATGTAAAAATTCTGCAAAATCCAAATACTAAATCTTAGGGTGTTCAAGGCAATGCATCTACTTCTGAGGATAAATTAGATAAATTGACAACTATTGTCAAGGACCTGAGTTATAGACTCGCTAAAAATGAAAAGGGGATAGGTCTTGACAGGCAGGTTTACCAAAGGCAAGAAAGAAGACCATCATTACATGACATGCCATATAACACCAATTGGCATAATGGTAAACCCATCCTCCCAAACAGCAACCCAGGTCAAAGGACTCAAAATCTTAAGGAGACACCTGACCCTTTGAAGAGGATTGTTAATATCGTTAATGACACCCCATGGTGTATGATATGCCAGATGCCTCACTCACAGTCACAATGTATGATTGCTCAGTCTCTATACAATAATGCTGTTGTCTGTTATGAATGCAATGAACTACATTGCATGGAAGATGACAATGTCAATATGCTGTCTACAAACGGGGAGTATCCTTCTCATGATGCTGATGCAAGCATAAATAATGAGATTCAAGTCTGCCAGCTATTTCCCTGTGATAAAGATGATGAGGATAATTATGCTTATGCTCAGGATTCACACTTTTTTTTGAATAACTTGAGGAGACCTTTTGATGAAGAGATTAGAGCCCTCATAGCTGCAGTAGTTGCTCAAGTCAAAAGCAATTACAATCTCAGGGGTAAAGCTCAGGTAAGTAACTCACACCAACCAGAGAATACTTTTGTGAACCAACCAGTGCACAGTCATAAAGGGCCCGAAACACAAAAGAAACAATGGAGCAATAATAAACAAAATTTTAAACAAAAAATAGGTCATGATTCTCAAGGACCAGAAAATAGAACCACCCAAGTTGAGAATCAAAACAAAAATTTTTAGATCAAAGATGACAGTCAGGGAGCCATAAAAATTAAAGCTGGATCATCTTAGGATAAAAATAAAACTGCGGATCAGGCTACAACTGTCATACAAAATTATGCCCCATTTGACATAGCTTAGGTCTTGTCCCAGGTAAAGGTCTCTGTTCCATTGATGGAGCTGATGAAGGTTGGAGAATTCAGAAATAAAGCATTGTCACTGATTTCAGGGGTACCCTGTCAAGCTGATCAGAATACTGAGACTCAGGGTAGGAAACAAACCCTATGTATTGAAGAAGATGAGATTCCTGAAGTATACCTGGGGGCAACCATGACAAAATGCCCTTCATAGGTTGAACCATTTTATGTCTCCCTTGTCATCAATCGAAAAGTGATTAAGAATTGTATGCTTGACTCAGGAGCATCAACAAATATCATGCCTCTGGCTATTATGCAGCAAGTTGGGTTGAAGATAGACAAAGCATGTGGGAAATGTTATGCCATGGATGCTAGGGAAGTACCTGTCATTGGAATTATGAAAGATGTAGATTTTAGACTAGCAACATATCCTGAAAAGACCTACAAAATGAACATAACAGTTGTTGATATCAAGCCACAATATGGTATGTTATTGTCAAGAAGATGGGCTGCATTGATTGGTGGGAGTATGCAACTGGATATGTCATATGCTATGATCTCTATGAATGGCAGGGATGTCAAACTGATTAGAGAAGAAAGGTCACTAGACATAGTTGAGGATCAAGAGTCAGAGGAGCATACATGTTTTGTGGACACTGACTGTGAAAATTTCAGGGTTGTCTCAGATGATAAAGAAGGTAAAGGGAGAGACATGTGCATTCAAGAGCTTGACCAACAGGGTCTCTGGACCATGTATTTTGATGGAGCTTGTTCAAAGGAAGGCTCTGGTGCTAGAATTATATTTCTGTCTCCAGCTGGTAAGCTTCTAAAATTCTCATTCTTGCTGAAGTTTTCTTGTACGAATAATATTGCAGAGTATGAAGCTCTATTGTTAGGATTGAACGTGGCTCTGAAGCATGGAATCAAGATGCTCAAAGTATTTGGGGATTCAGAGTTAGTTGTTTCCCAAGTCAGAGATAAGTATGCATCAAAAAATAAGATATTAAAATAGTATAAGCATGCTGTTTGTGCATCAAAAAATAAGAGATTAAAATAGTATAAGCATGTTGTTTGTGCATCAAAAAATAAGAGATTAAAATAGTATAAGCATGCTGTTTGGGATACAATTGAATTGTTTGATGCTTTTTCAATAAACTGGATTGAGAGATCAAAAAATGTCATGGCAGATTTTATAGCCAATGTAGCTATAAGGCTAGATGATATTACTCTGTTAGATGTCACAAATGTTGAGGTCAAACTTAGACCTGCAATACCAGATAACGTATGCAGCTTGCAGGTATTTGATGATGATAAAGATTTACTGAGATTTCTACATTGTATTGATGAATATGAGAACCAAGAAGTGGATTTTTAGAACTTTATAGAAGTTGTCGATGGGAAAGAAACTCTCTTAGGGAAGGAGGTAATTCAACTCAAGACAAATAAAATCCCTAGAGAGCTGGTCGCTTTAGAGAGAGCTTTTGACAATAGGGACCAATTTGTTACGAAGGCGTCTCCAACAAACAAGAATGATTTAGAGGAGATAAACTTGGGGACATCTCATGCCCCCAAGAAGGTATACATTGGCAAACATCTCAAGCCACATATCAGAACTATGTTGATTGCGTTACAGAGAAAATATAAGCATGTTTTTGCTTGGTCATGTTGACTTTTTCCCAGACTGGATGCTTATTCCCGGAGTCCCTACAAGGTAGCCATCAGTGATCAACAGGATCTCTGGGCCAGGGGGTCAACAGTGTAGGAGATAGACTCTATATTTTATCTCCTCTTCTTCTTCAGGCTCTGCAAGACCTAGGGGGGTATTCCCTATTCAACATCCATAAGGATATGCATGCAAGGCTGGGATGTTGACAGAAAGCAGATGAGTCCTCCTATATGTAGACCAAAACTGAAAGATAAGGGCAAAGGGGCTAGCTTTGGGCCTATTTGCAGTTGTAGACAGAGGACTGAGGATCCTAAACTAACTCTAATGTCCTAATGTTGGTTTTAGATTTTGCTTTGGAGTTTAAGTGTGGATGCAAAGCTGGATATGGTTATAACACAAAACAAAGCCTGATTGGTGCCTATCCAGGGCCTGGAGTCAATAGACATACACCTGTGAATGATCAGCATAAACAACTAAAACTGGATTTCAAGGGGATCTATGTGATACCTGCCTTACAGGCATCTCCCAATACAAAGTGTTAGGTTATCTCTACTTATGGTATCCCTACTGCAGTATATCCCTCCCAATGTTCAACCTGAAAACAGTTTAATCTACCCCTTGAATAGAAGTTAAAAGATCAGACATTCAACACAGGAATTCTATGCTCTAGAATCTAAACATTACCAAACATCCAGATTCAGAAGAAGGATACATGCAATACTGGAGACAGAATTAACACAACACATGCCAAACAGCATTTCTCATATAAGTTTAATCATGAAATCAGTGGGTTCATGCCAAAAACAAACAACAAGAGATACATAAACTCACAGGTAAGCTGTACAGAGCAACCAGATCAGCTTGTTATGCATTACAGAGCCAAAATCATCAACTTTCAACAACCTCAAATGAACAACACAACCTGCTTATATCAGCCAGGTAGGTGCTCAGCAATTAATTACAATGTTGACCAAAATTTCGCCAGATACACAGTATCATGAAAATGGCGCTCAAACACAACCGGATTGGCGCCCAAACTTGAATGCAGCAGGTGGGGGAGGAGACAGGAAGATTTCTCGAGCCCTGCGCTCCTACCCGCTGATTGACACCTCCAGTCAGGTACAAGATCGACCCACGCCATCGCCCATACCTCTGCAACAATCGCCATTAATGGCGCACCAACCCGCGGCCTTGGGAAAATCATCAAACAGACTATCGCAAGCATTTCCCGCTGAGATTCATCATCATGATATTTGAAAATGCAGGATAACAATATCCCACATGCACCCCGCGATGACCTCAATAACACCTTATATACTAGGTCATGAGCATATATCATGTCGGTGCTTTTGCTCCTGACGACACTAGTATAGACTTCATCATCATCATCTTCCAGCAGCATGATATCCTGTTGTTCGAAAAATCATCCTGACGTCATCATGATATTTGAAATATAACCTTCATGATAATCGGCACAACCTGATCCTTCGGAGGAACATCCTCCTGCTGAGCTTATAACAAAAGTCTGGCCGATGAACATCCTGATGATGTCATCATCATATCCTGCTGACGTCATCATCATATCCGCCTACTGCGCACCTCCTCACATCCGGATGACGTCATCATCATGTTTGCAAATATCAGGAGGTCTCTTCAAGATGATCAGTTGTTAGAAATATGACCCCCGCGGACCTTGATGACGTCATCATCATATTAACATCATCATGATATTCGGAAGACAACTGGATATTTGGAAATATCCTCCTGACGTTCGAACATCAGGTTGCACTGTAGCTCCTCTGTAAGATCGGGGCGAAAACTGAACATGATGATGCTGCTTGAAAAGATCACCCTCAATAGATAACACGCGAAACCAGCAGGCGGATATCTCCTTGATATCAACATCATCATGATGTTCGAACAAACATATATCCGGGTGATATGAAAATATCACCCCCTCCTTCGCGAATATCATGATGCAGATAGGCAGAAAGAAAAATATCACCCTGATATACGGATGACGTCAGCATCATCAGGATGAGAAACAAAGAACAAGAAGTGATACAACATCATCAGGATGATATTGACTAAGATCATCCTGACGTTCCAAAATATGATGACCCTAGTGAATATCGGGTCGCAATTACAACTCTTCAACAACATCATCAGGATGATGTTAACCAAGATCACCCGATGATAAAAATATCACCCCGGCGAAATATCATGAAGGCAGAAAATATGATGACCTCCGCAAGCAGCAGGATGATAACTGGAAATATGATGATGATGAACACGACCCTTAGGAAAAAACAAGTTAGGTCGAGCAATTCAAAGAATAAGCAACATCATCATCATGCTCGCGCAAGGTGATAAATGGAAGATCACCGGAGACTTTGAAACATCACCCTCGCAAGCAGATCAGGGCGCACTGTAGCTCGGCAGCATCATCATGATAAAAACCAAACATCACCCGACAGTTGAAATATGATGATGACGTTGAAAAACAAGTCGACGAGGAACATGATGATGCAGATCATCATCGAAGACAAGATGATGATGATGACCTCCTCCTCAGGAAAACATGATGCTGCAGTTGAAAAATGCTGAGGAGGTCCAACACTTAGAAAAATGGACAAGAAGATAAAGGCTTCAAATGAAGAAACCTCCTGATCATGACAAATCAACCCCTGGTCAAAATGAGTGTCAACAGTGGCTCCGAATGGGGACGTGCAGGTGAAAACCTGCAGCGAGAACCAGATCTCCGGGCAGACCTGACAAAAAGCCAAAAAACGCGAGCTGTACAAGGCATTTACACTACATACATATTTTACAAATGTGCACAGCAACCAGTCATTATGCAAAATAGAACTTAAGGAATTGGCCATGCACAGGCAATTCCAGAATTTCACCATCTAGGGCCTGGAGGAAATAAGAATCCTCCCCATGAGTATTGCAAACCTGATATGGGCCCATCCATAAGGGTTGAAACTTACCATGTTTACCCTTTTCCTGATCTTTAGCATTCCAAATGAGCACCAGATCATTTACTTGAAACTTCCTTTTTGTAGCTCTCCTGTCAAACTGATATTTCACCCCTTGTTGTCTTTTGAGATTGATCTGGTGGGCTCTCCTTCTGTCTTCATCCAATGCAACCAGCTGATTCGCCCTTTCTGTCATGGGATCTTCAATGTCCTCATCATTTTCCTGGATGAACCTGTAAACTGGTAGGAGATTGTTTATGGGCAGTCTAGCTGATGCACCATATACTAGCTCAAAAGGTGACTTCCCAATAGCCCTTTTCACAGTCACTCTGTCAGCCCATACTGCTAAATTCAACTTTGAGTCCCAAGCTCTCTTGTTCTTGTCCAGTATCCTCTTGACAATTTTCATGATGCTCCTATTGCTTGATTCTGCTTGACCATTTCCTTGTGGGTGATATGGTGATGTATATGACAGGCTTATCGCATACCTGTTGCAAAAATCAACAAACTCACCTGATCTGAAGCACATAGCATTATCAGTGATTATTTTAGATGGTACTCCAAACCTGATGATGATGTTCTCTAGTATGAAATCTGTCACCACCTTACTTGTAGCTCTTTTAGTTGGAATGGCCTCAATCCATTTGGTAAAGTAGTCAGTTGCCACCAAAATCCAACTGTGTCCCCCACTTGATTTGTCTGCAATTTCCCCTATAAAATCAATTCCCCATTGCTGGAATGGAGCATCCACAGGTGCAGTTCTGAGGGGTAAAGCACCATGATATTTCAGCTTTCCTGAGAATCTCTGGCAAGGGTCACATTTTCTTACTAACCTCTGTGCATCTGAAAAGAGAGTGGGCCACCAATATCCTGCCCTGAGAATTTTATGAGCTGTTGTTTGGGCAGTATAATGGCCACCACACAATCCTTTATGCATGTCAATCAAAATATTGTTAGCCATATTCTTATCCACACATCTCAGCAGCACACCATCAGGATTTTTCCAGTACAACTCACCTTGAACAACAACATACCTGATTGCATGTAGCTTCAGAGTCCTCTTTTGATTGTCACTAAAATGGGAGGGACAATTCAGATTTTGCAAATAATAGACAATATCCTTGTACCATTCAGATCCTGATGCACTTACATTCTCATCTTGGACTGCATTAACTTGGCATGCTTCCAAGTTTGACTGTGCCATCATCTTGGCTAGTCCTTGTCCTCTTATCAATTTAGTAACTTGTATGTCTATGTTGAATTCCTGCAGTTTGTTTATCCATCTGCACCTTCTTCCAGTCACCTCCTGCTGAGTGAATATGTCTTTGACTGCAGCATGAGGTACATATGCAATTATATGTGACCCTACCAAGTATGGTCTGAAACTTTTAATGGCTCTAACAAGTGCATATGCCTGCTTTTCCATAATATCATACTTCAATTCAGAGGCCTGCAGGGACATACTGAAGAAAGCAATGGGCTGTTCAAAACCATCTTCATTTTTCTGTAACAAACATGCAGCTACAGTATGAAAGGAAGCAAATGAGAACACCTGGAATGGCCTAGAAAAATCAGGAGATTTAAGAACAGGGGCCATCTTTATTGCCTCTTTGATATTCTGAAATGATTCTGTTGCTTCCCTTTCCCAGTTGACGGTTGCATCCTTCTTCATCATCTTGGAAATGTTCCTTGTGATCTCTGCAAAGTTGGGAACAAATCTTCTGACAAAGTTTACCTGTCCAAAGAAGGACTGAACTCCTTTCACAGTTTTTGGCATTTGGATCCTGTCAATAGCTGCCACTCTCTCTGGATCTATCCTGACTCCATCCTTGGAAACAATATGTCCCAGAAGTTTTCCTTCAACTACTCCAAAGGCACACTTCTTTGGGTTTAGAGAAATACCATATTCTAGTGCTCTTATAAAAATCTGCTCCAGATGCAAACAGTGCTGCTCTTCCTTCTTTGAGTAGGCAGTCAGGTCATCCTGATATACTGCCAGGATTGAATCAATCAGCCCTGCAAAAGCAACATCCATTGCTCTTTGAAATGTAGCACCTGCATTTGTTAGTCCAAATGGCATTCTAACATACACATATGTTCCCCATGGAGTGGTAAAGGCAGTCTTATACTGTTCTGATTCCTTTACCTTTACCTGATTATATCCTGAAAATCCATCCATCATGGATAGGAGTTCACAACCAGTCACTCTCTGCAACATAGCTTCCATATTAGGCAATGGATAGTTATCCTTCAAAGAGGATACATTCAAGTTCCTGAAATCCACACAAAGCCTAATATCACCATTCTTTTTCCTGACTGGGACAAGGTTAGACACCCAAGTTGAATGTCTGATGGGCACAATTATTCCAGCTTCCCTGAGCCTTCTGAGTTCTTCCTGCATCTTGGGAGCTAAGGTAGGATTTATAGGCCTTTGCCTCTGTCTAAATGGCTTAGCTTTAGGCTTCAGTGGGATCTCATGCTGGAATAAGTCTTCTCTATAAGCTTTTAGGTCCTCATATGACCAAGCAAAAACATGTTTATACCTTTTTAGCAATGCAATCAGCATACTTCTTATGTGTGGTTTGAGCTGTTTGCCAATATATACCTTCTGAGGGGCCTGAGATGTCCCCAAATTTATTTCTTCTAAATCCTCCTTATTTGTGGGGGATGTCCTTGTGACCATTTTGTCTCTACTGTCAAAGGCTCTTTCCAAAGCCACTAACCCTCTAGGGATCTTGTTAGTCTTCAACTGGATGATCTCTTTTCCCACAAGGGTCTCTTTTCCATTTACAGTTTCTACAAAAGCTTGGAAATCAATCTGTTGGTTCTCATACTCATCTATGCAGTGCAAAAATTTCAGCAAATCCCTATCATCATTAAAAACTTGCCAACTGCATATGTTTTCTGGTATGGCAGGCCTAATTTTAACTTCTACATCTGTGACACCTGACAGAGTGATGTCATCTGGCCTTATTGCAACATTGGCTAAGAAATCAGCCATAACATTTTTTGACCTTTCTACCCAGCCAACTGAAAATGCATCAAATAACTCAATAGTATCCCAAACAGCATGCTTGTATTGTTTCAGTCTTTTATTCTTTGCAGCATACTTATTTCTGATTTGGGATACAATCAGCTCAGAGTCTCCAAATACTCTTAACATTTTAATTCCATGTTTGAGAGCAATATTGAGGCCTAAAAGTAAAGCCTCATATTCTGCAATATTGTTTGTGCAATCAAACCTCAGCAAGAAAGAGGATTTGAGGAGCTTACCAGTTGGAGACAGGAAGACAACTCCAGCTCCAGAACCTTCTTTTGCACAAGCTCCATCAAAAAACATGGTCCACAATCCTTGCTGATCCAGCTCTTCAGTGCAGACATTTTTCTTTTCATCTTCTGTATCATCTGAGACAACCCTGAAGTTATCACAGTCAGTGTCCACAAAGCATACCTGTTCATTTGCTTCTTGGTCTTCCACTGTCTCTGATGATCTCTGCTCTCTGATTAACTTGACATCCCTGCCATTCATTGGAATCATGGCATATGACAGGTCCAGCTGCATACTTCCACCTATTAGTGCTGCCCATCTTCTTGACAGCAGCATACCATACTGTGGCTTGATGTCAACCACTGTTATATTCATCTTATATTTCTTTTGAGGAAATGCTGCCAGTTTGAAATCCACATCTTTCATGATTCCAATAACTGGTACCTCTCTGGCATCCATTGCATAGCATTTCCCACATGCCTTGTCAATTTTTAATCCAGTTTGCTGCATGATAGCCAAAGGCATGACATTTGTGGATGCTCCAGAGTCAAGCATACAATTTCTAATTATTTTACCATTTATAACCAGGGAAACATAAAATGGTTCCACCTGTGAAGGACACTTTGTCATGGTCATTCCTAAATAGACTTCAGGAGTCTCATCTTCTTCATTGCACATGACCTGTTTCTCACCCTGGGTCTGATCATTTTGCTTAGCTTGAAAAGGTACCCCTGAGATTAGGGATATTGTCCTATTCTTGATCTCTTCCACCTTCATGAGTTCCATAAGTGGAACAGAGACCTTTACCTGAGTGAGGATCTGGGCTATATCAAATGGAGCACAGTTTTGTACAGCAGTCGTAGCTTGCTCCACAATCTTGCTTTTATCCCGAGCTGACTTAGCTTTCATTCTCATAGTTCCCTGATCATCATTCCTGTCTTGGGAACCTCTTCTTTGATCTTCAGCCTGAGGGGTTTTGTTTTCTGGTCCTTGAGATTCAGGACCTGCTCTGTATCTAAAGTTCTGCTTATTATTTACCCACTGCCTTTTTTGTGGTTCAGTTCCTTTATGACCATGCACCAGCTGACCTGCAGAAATGTCCTCTGGCTGATGTGGGCTGCCAACCTGATGTTTACCTCTGAGATTGTAGTTGCTCTTGACCTGAGCAACTGCTGCAGCTGTGAAGGCTCTAATCTCCTCATCAGAAGGTCGTTGTAAGTTACTCAGAAAATTGTGTGAGTTCTGAGCATACACATAATTATCTTCATCATCTTCATCATATGGGGACTGTTGGCAGGCCTGAACTTGATGATCTGTATTGTCATCAGCATCATAAAGAGTATATCCGTTGCCTATGGACATCATGTTAACATCATCATCCTGCACATGATGTGGCTCATTGCACTCATTACAAGATGTAGCATTATCATACAAAGATTGGGCAATCATGCACTGTGACTGTGAATGTGGCATCTGACAGATTATACACCACGGAGCATCATCAGCAATATTTATAGTTTTCTTCAGGGGATCAGGAGTTTCCTTGGCATGTTGAGCCCTCTGACTTGTGTTGTTACGTGGATATACAGGCTTACCATCATGCCAATTGGTGTTATAAGGCATATCATGTAATGATGGCCTCTTTTCCTGTCTTTGATAGACTTGCCTATCAGGACCCATCCCTTTTTCACTTCTAGCTAATCTATAGCTCAGGTCCTTAACAACATTTGCCAGTTTGTCTATCTTATCTTCAGGAGCAGATGTACTACCTTGAGTGTTCTGAGGCTTATTTGGATTCTGCAGAATTTTTACATCATCCCTTCTATTTGTCTTGCCTGATGCTTTCCTATTGTTTTCAATATTTACTGCAATCCTGAAAGCATCCCTGAGAGTGGCAGGACCTTTATCTCTCAGTCCATATGCAGTCTTTGCATCAAAGGCATTGATGTACAAAATTATGCACATTGGTTCATTTGGCCTCATATGATGTGGCAATTTGTTCAACACTTTAGTAAATCTTGCATTAAAGTCTGCAACCTGTTCATTTGACCCTTTGGTAATGCTGGTGAACTCATTTACAAAGAAGCTAGGGTCAGTTTTATCACCATATTGCTCCTTGAACATCCTCTTAAAATCATCCCATGATGATATACTCCGGTCAGGCAGATTCCTGTACCATTCTCTTGCCTCATCTATTAAGGATTGCATGAATGACTTCATGAAAACATCCTCATGCTCAACCTCAAAATTGTCCATGACATTTTGGAAGGCCTTTAGATGATCTTCTCCTGACACTGTATTGTTTCCTGAAAACTTAGGCACTTGCAGCCTCAGATGCTTGTCAATGGGGTTAGGATACCCAGGAATACCATCAAACACCAGCTGTCTGAATCTGTCCAACTGCATGGGCTGTCTGTTTGGCTGATTAACATTAACATTTCTATTTGCATTTTGGTTTCCTGCATTGTTCAGTGGTATCCTAGCATCATTCATATTTTGTCTGTCATCATGATGTTGATGATGCACTTCATATCTTTGCTGATGTCTTTGCATATTTGCATTTTCTAAGGTAGGAACTGAATTATTTTGGGCAGTTCTCAAGGCTTGCACTTTCTGCTGTATATCATCTCTGATTTTCATGGCTTGTAAGTATTCTAGTTCTGCTCTTAGGCTTTTGATTTCTTCAGCCAATTGCTCATCCTTAGGTCTGGAGGTAGATGGTCTCATACCATTTTGGTCATCATCCTCATCATCCCTCAGAGACTCTGCCTCTTCAAACCTCTCACTTGGGTCTAGAAAAGGGCGTTCTTGGAACACCTCTGACCTCATTCTCATACTACCACCCTGTTGCCTCTCATATGCACCTTGGATATCAGCTTCTGCACTTGAAAAATAAGGAGCATGCTGTCCTGATGGCCTAGGGTTATCTTGTACCTCATCACTTTCTCTGGGGGAGCTCTCATGACTAGCTGAGACAGTTCCCTTTCTTCTATACATCATTCTTTTTGTTAATGGTAACTCTTCAAATAGAGGATTTTGTTGGGATCTTCTCCCCTGCATATAAATTTACTTTGACCGGTTGGGAGATTACCAGCGGAGTCGCCACCTATTGCTAGGAACTGTTTTCTTCTGAAAACCAGGGTTCTTTCACAAGATTCCCCAGTGGAGTAGATTACTATTGCTGACTCAGATGGGTCACATATATATCACTAGAGATGATTAGATAGTCTTTTACTTCTCATTCCCCAGCAGAGTCGCCAATTTCTGTTGACTTTTTCCCAGACTGGATGCTTATTCCCGGAGTCCCTACAAGGTAGCCATCAGTGATCAACAGGATCTCTGGGCCAGGGGGTCAACAGTGTAGGAGATAGACTCTATATTTTATCTCCTCTTCTTCTTCAGGCTCTGCAAGACCTAGGGGGGTATTCCCTATTCAACATCCATAAGGATATGCATGCAAGGCTGGGATGTTGACAGAAAGCAGATGAGTCCTCCTGTATGTAGACCAAAACTGAAAGATAAGGGCAAAGGGGCTAGCTTTGGGCCTATTTGCAGTTGTAGACAGAGGACTGAGGATCCTAAACTAACTCTAATGTCCTAATGTTGGTTTTAGATTTTGCTTTGGAGTTTAAGTGTGGATGCAAAGCTGGATATGGTTATAACACAAAACAAAGCCTGATTGGTGCCTATCCAGGGCCTGGAGTCAATAGACATACACCTGTGAATGATCAGCATAAACAACTAAAACTGGATTTCAAGGGGATCTATGTGATACCTGCCTTACAGGCATCTCCCAATACAAAGTGTTAGGTTATCTCTACTTATGGTATCCCTACTGCAGTATATCCCTCCCAATGTTCAACCTGAAAACAGTTTAATCTACCCCTTGAATAGAAGTTAAAAGATCAGACATTCAACACAGGAATTCTATGCTCTAGAATCTAAACATTACCAAACATCCAGATTCAGAAGAAGGATACATGCAATACTGGAGACAGAATTAACACAACACATGCCAAACAGCATTTCTCATATAAGTTTAATCATGAAATCAGTGGGTTCATGCCAAAAACAAACAACAAGAGATACATAAACTCACAGGTAAGCTGTACAGAGCAACCAGATCAGCTTGTTATGCATTACAGAGCCAAAATCATCAACTTTCAACAACCTCAAATGAACAACACAACCTGCTTATATCAGCCAGGTAGGTGCTCAGCAATTAATTACAATGTTGACCAAAATTTCGCCAGATACACAGTATCATGAAAATGGCGCTCAAACACAACCGGATTGGCGCCCAAACTTGAATGCAGCAGGTGGGGGAGGAGACAGGAAGATTTCTCGAGCCCTGCGCTCCTGCCCGCTGATTGACACCTCCAGTCGGGTACAAGATCGACCCACGCCATCGCCCATACCTCTGCAACAATCGCCATTAATGGCGCACCAACCCGCGGCCTTGGGAAAATCATCAAACAGACTATCGCAAGCATTTCCCGCCGAGATTCATCATCATGATATTTGAAAATGCAGGATAACAATATCCCACATGCACCCCGCGATGACCTCAATAACACCTTATATACTAGGTCATGAGCATATATCATGTCGGTGCTTTTGCTCCTGACGACACTAGTATAGACTTCATCATCATCATCTTCCAGCAGCATGATATCCTGTTGTTCGAAAAATCATCCTGACGTCATCATGATATTTGAAATATAACCTTCATGATAATCGGCACAACCTGATCCTTCGGAGGAACATCCTCCTGCTGAGCTTATAACAAAAGTCTGGCCGATGAACATCCTGATGACGTCATCATCATATCCTGCTGACGTCATCATCATATCCGCCTACTGCGCACCTCCTCACATCCGGATGACGTCATCATCATGTTTGCAAATATCAGGAGGTCTCTTCAAGATGATCAGTTGTTAGAAATATGACCCCCGCGGACCTTGATGACGTCATCATCATATTAACATCATCATGATATTCAGAAGACAACCGGATATTTGGAAATATCCTCCTGACGTTCGAACATCAGGTTGCACTGTAGCTCCTCTGTAAGATCGGGGCGAAAACTGAACATGATGATGCTGCTTGAAAAGATCACCCTCAATAGATAACACGCGAAACCAGCAGGCGGATATCTCCTTGATATCAACATCATCATGATGTTCGAACAAACATATATCCAGGTGATATGAAAATATCACCCCCTCCTTCGCGAATATCATGATGCAGATAGGCAGAAAGAAAAATATCACCCTGATATACGGATGACGTCAGCATCATCAGGATGAGAAACAAAGAACAAGAAGTGATACAACATCATCAGGATGATATTGACTAAGATCATCCTGACGTTCCAAAATATGATGACCCTAGTGAATATCGGGTCGCAATTACAACTCTTCAACAACATCATCAGGATGATGTTAACCAAGATCACCCGATGATAAAAATATCACCCCGGCGAAATATCATGAAGGCAGAAAATATGATGACCTCCGCAAGCAGCAGGATGATAACTGGAAATATGATGATGATGAACACGACCCTTAG
Organism: Cunninghamia lanceolata; assembly: GCA_027924645.1. NCBI lineage: Eukaryota > Viridiplantae > Streptophyta > Pinopsida > Cupressales > Cupressaceae > Cunninghamia > Cunninghamia lanceolata. The sequence goes on from BSBN01000614.1 coordinate 4,401,884, forward strand.
GAAAAAACAAGTTAGGTCGAGCAATTCAAAGAATAAGCAACATCATCATCATGCTCGCGCAAGGTGATAAATGGAAGATCACCGGAGACTTTGAAACATCACCCTCGCAAGCAGATCAGGGCGCACTGTAGCTCGGCAGCATCATCATGATAAAAACCAAACATCACCCGACAGTTGAAATATGATGATGACGTTGAAAAACAAGTCGACGAGGAACATGATGATGCAGATCATCATCGAAGACAAGATGATGATGATGACCTCCTCCTCAGGAAAACATGATGCTGCAGTTGAAAAATGCTGAGGAGGTCCAACACTTAGAAAAATGGACAAGAAGATAAAGGCTTCAAATGAAGAAACCTCCTGATCATGACAAATCAACCCCTGGTCAAAATGAGTGTCAACAGGTCATATGAGGACCTGAAAGATTATAGAGAGGATTTATTTCAGCATGAAATCCCTTTGAAGCCTGAAGCTAAACCATTTAGACAAAAACAAAGACCTATCAACCCAACTTTAGCTCCAAAAATGCAAGAAGAGCTTATGAAGCTTAGGGAGGCTAGAATAATTATGCACATCAGACACTCAACTTGGGTGTCTCACCTTGTCCCAGTTAGAAAAAAGAATGGTGACATAAGACTTTGTGTGGACTTTAGAAATATGAATGTATCTTCTTTGAAGGACAATTATCCATTGCCAAACATGGAAGCCATGTTGCAGAAGGTGACTGGCTGTGAACTTTTATGCATGATGGATGGATTTTCAGGGTACAATTAGGTGAAAGTAAAAGAATCAGAACAGTTCAAAACTGCTTTCACCACTCCATGGGGAACCTATGTATATGTGAGACTGCCATTCAAACTGACAAATGCAGGTGCCACATTTCAGAGGGCTATGGATGTTGCTTTTGCAGGATTAATTGATTCAATCCTAGCTGTATATCAAGATGATTTAACTGCCTATTCAAAAAAGGAGGAGCAACATTGCATGCATCTTGAACAGATATTTATTAGAGCATTGGAATATGGCATCTCACTTAACCCAAAGAAATGTGCTTTTGGGGTAGTGGAAGGAAAATTGCTTGGTCATATTGTTTCCAAGGATGGAGTCAGGATTGACCTTGAAAGGGTTGCTGCAATTGACAAAATTCAGATTCCTAGAATAGTGAAAGGTGTTCAGTCCTTCTTTGGACAAATTAATTTTGTTAGGAGATTTGTTCCTAATTTTTCTAAGCCATTTTAGCTGTTTTCATTTGCTTCTTTCCATACTATTGCTGCATGTTTACTGCAGAAAAATGTAGAAGGTTTTGAACAACCTATAGCTTTTTTTAGCAGGTCATTGCAGGCTGCTGAATTGAAGTATGACATCATGGAAAAGCAAGCATATGCACTGGTTAGAGCAGTCAAAAGTTTCAGGCCATATTTGGTAGGCTCTCAGATAGTTGCATAGTGCCTCATGCAGCAATCAAAGATATTTTTACTCAACAGGAGGTAACTGGAAGAAGATGCAGATGGATGAATAAATTGCAAGAGTTCAACATTGAAATACAGATCACAAAATTGGTAAGAGGGCAAGGTTTGGAAAAGTTGATGACACTGTCAAATCTAGAGGCATGCCAAGTGAATGTAGTGCATAATGAAATTATAAATATGTCAGAATTTGAATGGTATAAGGACATAGTACATTATTTGTAGAATCTAAACTATCCCTCCCATCTCAGTGATAATCAGAAGAGGACCTTGAAGCTACATGCTATTAAATACATCATTGTTCATGGAGAGCTATATTGGAAAAGTTCTTATGGCATGCTACTCAGGTGTGTAGGTGAAAATTAGGCCAGGGATATCCTAAGCGACATGCACAATGGAGTGTGTGGTGGACACTATGCTGCCTAGACTACAACCGACAAAATTCTTAGAGCAGGCTACTGGTGGCCAACTCTCTTCTCAGATGCACAAAGAATGGTAAGAAAGTGTGATCCTTGCCAAAGGTTCTCAGGAAAGCTAAAATATGAAGGTGCATTGCCCCTCAGGACTATAACTGTAGAAGCTCCATTTTAGCAATGGGGAATTGATTTTATAGGGAAAATCTTAGAAAAATCAAGTGGAGGACACAGTTGGATTTTGGTTGCTACTGACTACTTCACCAAATGGATTGAGGCCATTCCAGCTAGAAAGGCTACAAGCAAAGTGGTGATGGATTTCATTCTAGAAAATATTGTTATCAGATTTGGAGTACTAGCCAAAGTGGTCATAGATAATGCAATGTGCTTCAGGTCTGGTGAATTTATTGATTTTTGCAGCAATTATGGAATAAATTTGTTACATGCATCACCATATCATCCACATGGCAATGGTCAAGCAGAGTCAAGCAACAAAAGCCTCATGAAAATTGTCAAAAGGATGGTAGGAAGAAACAAAAGGGGTTGGGATTCAAAGCTGAAAATGGCATTATGGGCTGACAGAATAACAGTGAAGAAAGCAACGAGAAGATTGCCTTTTGAACTGGTGTATGGTGCGGCAGCTAAATTGCCTATGAACAACCTCCTACCAGTTTATAAATTCATACAAGAAAATGAGGAGGAGATTGAGGACTTAATGACTGAAAGGATAAATCAACTGGTTGTACTAGATAAAATGAGAAGGGAGGCACAGAAAATGAACATCAAAAGACAACAAAAGGTAAAATATCTGTTTGATAAAAAGGCTACAAAAAGAAAGTTACAAGTAGGAGATTTGGTCCTTGTATGGAATGCAAGGAACCAGGATAGGGGCAAGCACAGTAAATTTGAGCCCTTATGGGTGGGCCCGTACCAAATCAGCGACACTCATGGAGAAGCTTCCTATTTTCTCCAGGCCCTAAGCAGTGAATTGTTGGAATTGCCTGTGCATGGTCAGTTCCTGAAGCCATACTTCCCATAGACGAATGTATTCTATGCACACTGTAAATTATATGTAAATGTTTTATACATGCCTTGTATAGTCGGTTGCGCTTTGGGTTTTGTGTTTTGTCTGGTTTGCCCCGGAGTAGCTTGGTTCTCGCTGCAGTCTTACGTCTGCACGTCCCCAGTTGGAGCCATTGGTGGTGTTCACCTAGGGTTAGGGTTCTGAATTTGAGTCTGTAGGTTCCTGTATTCATTCCTTCAAACCCTTAGTGCCTGGGTATAAATTGTTCCTCGACCTACATGCAGTGTTTTACCGCTTGTTCCTGTCGCACGTGAGCAAAATGTTGAGTTTTGTATGTGCAAGTGGTCACATATGTTAGTGGGCTTGTGAAATCTCAGTCAGCTTTTGAAAATGGTAAAAATTGAGTTATATGCATTTTTAATGCATATCAGGTTGCATATACAAGAAAGGAATCTTTCACAGATTCCTGGGAATATTCGCTGCTTGTATATAAGGTCTGCTTGTATATCGGGCATGTATGTGCAAACATACAATGACTATATACAAGGGAAAGAGTGCAAAATTGAATGTATGTTTGACATACATTGGAGACATATAAGTGGGAATCTATTGTAGATCCCAGGATTATTCCTGGTTTGTATATCGGCTACATTCAAAGGGCCTTGTATATTCGGTAATATACAAAGCAACAAAGATACAACTGGTGGGGCCCACAGGTCTATACAAACAAGTTTGTATATTTGGCATACAAAGGGAAGATGCGGAGGTGTTTGCATATACAAGGATTGACATGCAAGCGAGATATGCAAGGTGGATGCGACCAAAGGAATTAATAGCGTTTTGAAATATTTTGAGATCCGCTTTGTATGTTTGGGATTGTATATTCCATATATACAATCGAATGTACAAGGTAAGGCTTGCAAACAAGTCAGCGGTGGTCAACATCAGAAACGGGGCCCACCAGTTCTATGTGCATTCGCTTGTATGTTTGCACATACAAGCCAATATACAAAGGAGGATATACAACCCAGACACAGAGGAGGTATCAAATGCAGTGAATGAAGTTTGAAGTCCGTGGATTGTATAAGAGTGCTTGTATATGCCGATATACAAGCCGATGTGCAATGAAAGAGATACAAGCCAGACCCAAATAAGTTTCCAATCTGCTCTATAATAGTTTGGGGTCCGCCTTGTATGTTGATCAGTTGTATATGCATTTGCTTCTGCATAAACAAGGGTGAAACTTAGGGCAAAATGAAGAAGTAAAAAGTTAGCGATAGAAGTGTGAAGTGCCTACGTGGCACGTTTTCACTGGTTGGCAACTCCAAGGGGATTTTGAGCCACAAATTTCAACGATGGAAGCATGATCGACGACTATTTTTCAATTTCGTAGCAGCGAAGGGTTTCTTTGTATGTGGCCACATTTTTAAGTTGGAAAACTTCTGATGCATACATTGCTGCATTTCTGAAGGCCGTGGGTAGCTGGGCATTGATGGCGGGCTTGTAGGGGCACGATGGATGGAATGATAGGCCAACTACCAGATTTAAGATGAAAATCTTTGAGCGGTGGCTCAGATGCCGAAATCACCTACTCCTTCCTCTTTGTCCCTCTGCCGCATTCATTGTTTAGGCGCTATTCTCATGGTACGACACATTTGGCAGAATTTTAATTTTTGTTGATGTGCCATGTAATTAATTTGCTAAGTACACAACCCTGCTATAAGTGGCAAACTGTGTTACTCATTTGGGTTGTTGAAAACTGGACAACTTTTGGCGCTGTAATTGGATAAAATCTCATTGGTGGCTTTGTTCTGGGTATTTTGTGAGTTTATGAGTTGTATGTTGAATGTCTTATATACAGAATTTATCAATTTCATGTTGATTTAAATGATTAATGCTTTATAGCATGTATTTTGTTATTTGTCTCCGAATTGAATGTGTTCTTCTTCTGAATCTAAATAGCTAAGGGGTGTGAGAGATTCTAGGATATGGGTTTCCTATGTTGAATGCTTAGTCTTTTACTTCTACTCAAGGAGTAGATTAAATGTTTTGGGTTAAGTATTGAGAAGAATACATTGCAGTCAGGATGTTTGTAAGCAGAAATAACTAAATACTTTATCTTGGGTATTGTCTGTAAGGCAGACATTGCATAATCCCCTTGAAATCTGATTGTTGTTTTAGGTCTGTGATAAACATTCACATATATATATATATATTTCTAGTGACTCTGAGCCCTAGATAGGCACCGATCTGGTCTTTTTTTTTTTGGTTGCAACCCAAAGTCTCAGTTTTGCATCCAAACATAAAATCAAACTCAAACTTTAAATACAAACCTTTAGGACATTAGAAGTAGTTTTAGGATCAAAATCCTTTGTCTCACAACTGAATATAGGCCCAAAGCTAGCCACTTTGCACTTATTCCACAGTTTTGGCCTGCATAAGAGAGGATTTATCTGCTTTGTATCAACATCCAAGTAAGCTCATGTGCATATGTTATAGATGTTGAATAGGGAATACCCCCCTTGGTTTTGCAGAGCCTAAAGAAGAAGAGGAGATATTTATAGAGTCTATCTCCTGTACTGTTGGCCCTTGGCCCGTGAGTCCTGTTGATCAATGATGGTTACCTTGTAGGGATTATTGGGAATAAGCATCCAGTCTGGGAAAATAACCAACACTCCCTATGGTGAAACACTCGGTCTAATAAACCCTTTAGCCAATCACTCTTGAAGTTGGGCTTTCAATTCCATCAACTCCATAGTAGTCATACAGAATGGCACCTTTGAAATCAGCTCAGATCCTTGAGTATTATATCAATAGAGAAATCAAAAGCTCTCTTTGGAGGTAATCCTGGGAGTTCAACCAGAAAGACATCCTAAAAATCTTTAAGGAAATGATAGTTCTTCTAGGATATCTTCTACATACTAGGATCCTCTTCTACTTGTTCCTTTTTAACTACAAAAAGTTGACATCCTTTTCGCCTAGCTCTCTTCAATTGCATGGTAGAGGTTGGTTTGATGGTCTGATCTTGACTTCTCTTTGAGTACCTTGTAGAAAGACTTTGTTTCCCATATTGTCTAAACACTCAACTATTTTTGTGAAATAATCAACATTGGCCCTATGTCTCTATAACCAATTTATTCCTAAGATAATATCATAGGAACCTAGGGGGGCTACAAACAAATTCACCTCAGTTGAAAAACTAGGAAGATTCAATTTTGGCTTCAAACAAGCATTTCTCTACCTGAGCTTTAGTCTGGTTAGCATGTTCAATTGACCAAGATTTAGCCATATATCCAGCTCTTCTAGGAAATTTATTCAATACTCTTGGAGAAATAAAACTTTCAGTTGCTCCAGTATCAATTAAAATAGAAATAGGAACTCCAAACAAAGTACCTGCCATCTCAATGGGAGTAATTTGGTACTCCACCTGACGATTGTCCAATGCCGCATGGATCCTCTATTAAAAAATTGATTGTTGAGTAGGTAATGCGTTACTACGCTACTGAACTCCTTGGTTCTTGGTTGGACATTGATTTGTGTAATGATCTCCACCACAAGAGAAAAATCCTCCAGGAGGTCCTCACTTTTTATCATATTTAATTGCATTATTATCATTTTTCTAAAAATTGCTGTTGTTTTTCTTCTCATTTCTGGGTCCATTCCTATTATTTCTGAAACCCTTGTCACTTTTCTTATTCACATCCTGTTTGCCATTCCTTTTCTTGAAAGACTGAGAAGTTGGTGACTTATTAAACCTCTTGCGATTCTTCTCGTGATATGTAGAAATTGACTTCAGTTATTGCTCTTGTTTGATTGCCTTCTCAAAAACTTGGTCCATAGTGGTTAGACCATGCACATCCACTTCTCCACCTATCTGGGCATTCAGACCCATGATGAATTTTCTGATTTAGAACCTTTCATGCTTCTGATATTGTGGCACATACTTCAGGAGACGGGTGAACTTTTCCCAATATTCAACCACTGACATTTCTCCTTGTCGCAGATTCTAAAAATCTGTTAATTTTTGGTCGAAGAAAGCTGTGGTAAACCACAAACTAATCCTAGGTTAAGCTTAGAGAACTTAGCCCCAGTTCCATTTTCTTGTTCATCCATGATGCAGGAGCATCCACGGTCAATGGCAATCCTCATCAACCAAAAAAAGAAAATATTTTAATTTTCTATAGTTTGGTAATTTGGAAGTTGGAAAATAAATGCAATACTAGGCCTAATTAATATATTAAATAAATTGGCCTTATTACAATATTGCAAAAATAATAATGTTGCAAAAATCTAGGAGTGGGAGATAGTTTAGGAGACAATTTTGGAGTGTAAAATTACTAGAGGCAATTTGAAGTGGAAAATCAAAAGGCAATCTTGGGAGTGGATTTTTGGGGAGTTGTAAGTGGAGACAACTCATTAAATTCCCTCAATTATAGCATGGTTAATTTGGATGGCCAAGTTGTGTGGCTTTTGTCTTTTTCCAAGTTTGGAGTTATTTTCTAGGAGTGGGAATTTGAGTTGTCACTTATTTTTAGCAAATTGTGGGAGTGGATTTTATTGAGAAATTAATATTATTTTTCCATGATTTTTTTAAAAAAGGATTCTCCCAATTTGGGTGTGGGAGTTGGAGGAGAGAGAAAATGGTGGTTGTGGAGTCATTATAAAAAAGATTTTTGGCAAATTTTGAAGGGGGATTTCTTGCAGATTTTTGGAGGAAGGAAAAAGGGGTTTTAAGAATAAGAAATATGTGAAGGAGAATGATGGAAAAATAAATGAAAAGCTGAGAGCATAAGAAAAGAGAGATATTCTTTTACAAGAAGCCATGGAAGGCCAAATGTAATAAGTTTGTTTTTTTGTAATGTTGCAGATTTATGTAAGTTTTTACAAGTTTGAATTCAATAAAATAAGCATTTATGTTTGTTACATATTTTGCATGTGAGTGCTTGAGTTGTGCTGCATCAATCCACCATGTGGACACTTTTCTTGCCAACTGATAGGCACCCCAAATTGCCTTGGTTATCTTAAAGTAGTTTCTAATCTCAAAATACTTTTCCATCTCTATCAACCAAGATTCTACAGCATCACCACTTATTGTTCCATCAAACTTGGGTGGAGTCACTTTTTCATGTCTCTAGATAGTTATAAGGCAAGTCTACTTCTCTTTTCTTCTTGAGACTTAGTCTTATCAACATCCTCCCTTCATTCACTATGAGAACTGGGTTCATGGATGTAATCATCACCCCCTTGATGCGAGTCCACTTTTTCTCCTTCGGGTCTATCTTGACCCCTTACTTCATATTCCAGGTTTCCAATCCTCTCCTTGGTTTCATTCAGCATGATCAATATCTGATCCAACTTAGTCATTAGGTTTTCAGAAGGATTCGACTCTCCTTGACTATCTTCACTTGATTTGTTCGAGTTTGAACCATGATGATACTCTATATCACACCTGATATTTGTATTAAGTTATAGATTAGAATTTAGAAATAATGCATCTCATTAAATCAAAATTCATCATAAAATCTATTCATAAAACTTAGATTTGTGCAAAACAATCTTATCTTTATTATAATTTATTCTGGGTATAAATACATCCTTATTTAGATAGGTAAATACATCGTCACTTCGAGTTAAAGGATATTCCTCAGGTTCCTCTTCCCCATTAGAATTTAGTCAAACAAACTTAGAGGGTGGATGTACACATAGGTACTCCTCTATCACCTCTTTTCCTAAAAGAGGGGCACCATGACCACACCCAAATGGCATGTCGCGACTAGCAGATGGTTTACTTAGTTTAACTACACGAGTAGGAACAATGGGTTTCTTAGCCAATTTGTTGCATTGTTTCTTTTCTAATCGAATACACTTAAGAGTGTCAGCCAAAGTTTAAGAGTCTTCCAACCATGCACCCTCAAGATAGTTACTATGTTCTTGGAGTTTTACCTCCTTAGTTGGTCCTTTCTTAACCACTATCTTGGGTAAGTTTTGGGGAATAGACTTCCTGAAAATTTTCTTGGTTGTTCTCCATGCCATTCTGGCATAAAACCAATTTTCAAACATTAGCCAATCTGTTGAATGTTGATAAGTTTTCTCGTAGTGAGCTCCTAGGTCCATGTGTTGAACCCAATAGCTTTGATACCATATGTAACACACTATCTCATATTACTTGGAATTACTCATAAAATTTACTAAGAAAGTAAATGAACATGTTAAAAATGAATGATTTTTTTTATCATTTGCATATTCTCAAGAAATAAATGCATATCTTTTTTGAATATTTTTCAACCTTTAAATTACAATAAATTCAAAGATAATATCATAGTGAAAACATTTCACTTTACACCTACAAATATTTTGCACTTGGAAAAAATAATAGTTTTTACATAATTTTGAAAATCATAAGTCAATCATGAAGTATACTGCATTTGGTATCTTGGTGTCTACCTCACAAGTCTCAGCGAGTCTTCTGCTATAGAGAGAGAGCATCATTCGAGTTCTTTACCTCCAACCATAGACCAGCTGTCCCCCGCACACCTTCTTGGAAGTGGCCCTACCCTTCACGAAGAGTATAGACATAAAAAACCAACAGGTTGCCATATGAGTCCTAGTGATGTGTCCTATGTAACTCAATCAACCATACAATTAGACAATCTTCTAGCTAAGTATGATCATTCTGACAGGCCACACAATCTAGACATGGTGAACTGACTAATGCATGCAGAGACAAATGCATCACTTTGGCCTAAGTTTCTATATAAATAGACATTTACAATAAACATAGTCGTGTATTCACACACGACTAACTCAACTTGGTAACTACCTCATCCTACACTTTGACTTGTTTGACTAGTAACTTTAGACATGAATTGTCTTGATTAAACTCAAATCCTAGTCAATCTGACTTAGAATTTAATCCTTAATCTAAGATATGTACAATATATGGGTTTAGGTGACTTTATCCTTTCAGAGAGTCCCTCTTTGCATACTTGCAAATACTAGGGTCTATGACTTCCTGTCATTCTAGTCAATGACTCAAAGATTGGACACTTTTGTGTAATATATCATCTTTTTGCAAACATTTATTTGTTATAAGTACTTCATAGACTCTTCCTAAGTTATAGTTGTCTTGATCTATGGTTTTCTTGACCATTCACTACCGATAAAAAAAAATATTACAATCTATTTAAGAGTTTTCAAGTTTTCCAAACCTTTCTAGGTTCTCATAATTAACTTCTCTACCTCAACACGTTGGAATATCAATACTCTTATTTTCCCAAGAGTATAAGTTTATAATATAGAAATGAAAACCTTTAGTTTTCACTTGACCACTTGAGCATTATTCGAATTCAGATTTCTCATATCATGTATAAATATAAAACAAGAGGTTTATCCTCTTCCAAATAAGATCTTAATGAATACTATCATTATCAAATCCAATCTTTAAACTAAGTCAATCTTTCAACCTAGATAGATTGAGTCGACAATAATAATATGATGTTTTCAACCTCTTGGTCTTCTTAAGTCCATTGAATTTTGATATTGAAGAAGGTTATGAACTCATGTATATCATCCTTTAATATCACGATAATGCTTATCATTGTTGTAAAGATGCATATGTGACATTATAACACTATACTAGAGGTTTTTAATGATAACAAAATCTCTTGTATATATTCTAAAATAAGTGAATATCTATCACAAAATCTTTCAATTGTAAACAATAATACTTATACATATAAATCATTGTGAAATCTATATCTATCTCTATCTAAACTTTTCAACAATCTTGCTCCTCTTGATTCTTAGGGTTCTAACAAAATTCGATCTAAGCACTTGTCTATAACTTAAACTAGTTATAACACAGAGACTATAATAGAATATGTCCACAATACTTTGTGTTAAAAAGAGAAAACATAACTTAGTCTCTTCTCTACATTTACATGGTATCTATCTACTCATATTCATGTTTTGACAGCTAATAGAAAACTATATTAGCTTGAATAAACAAAGTTGGAAGACAAATTACTAACAGACCAAAGTCTCTAAATAAATATGATAATCATATCATTTACATATTTCCTATGTCTAACAAACAACCCAGTCTTCTATAGATTCGATGCTACAACTCAAAGGCATAGAAAAGGTTGTCTTCATAGTATTCCTGCTATTAACAAAGCATTCTAATGTTTACCCTCTACGGTTTCAACTATTATTCAAAGAAATTAACACTTTCAAACAATCGACTCAAATGTCTAATGCACTTTGAGTGCATTTCCAAAGTTAAACAAATTGATTTCTCTACTTCCTATGAGACTGTGTTTTCATAGATTCTATGTTCACAAGATATCTGTTTTGAATAACACTAAATATTTTGAGATATGCAAATATTTCTCTGTGTGATTCTATAGAATACAAATATCACAATGTAAGAATGAAGTAATTTGTTTAAATGAGGTAACCATACCTTTGCTTTCTGAGCTATGCTATGCCTTCTTCTATGTTTCTGTATCTTTTCCCTACAATTTCTACAAGTGAACAAAGCTCTTTGTTCTCCCACTGAGCTCTCTGTTCTCTCACCGAACTCTCTGTGTTCCAACCAAGCTCTATATACTTACTCAGTCCACTGCTTTTTACTACTTCTCTCACTCTTATTGACTGTATCAAAATGCTTGTAACATAACTTAGTGATCGACTATCCTCAGACAATAGCCTCCTGCGATGTGTATGTGTCCCCCATCTCCTCTAAGTTCTACTTCTTAAAGGGGTTAAGATCCTTGTCAGTCCTCCATAACTGCAGAGGTCCTACTCTATTCTTTGCCTATTCTTATGCTACGATGGCATGCATATTGAAGGTGGAGTAACTGGTCATTAAGACCACTCCCTAGTTGGTTAAAAAGCTCCTCCATACTCTCCAAAACAGTTATGGAGTAAAGGAGTTGAGCAACCATAATCATAAAAGTGGTTTGCATTAAATTGCAATCTTTATTACATTCCTCAAGAAGCTTATCGACCACAACACAATAGGTCTAACTCATAAATCATATTAAATATATAACAACATAATGTAGGTGTATAGAACGTATACTTATGTTGTTTCTAACACTCGAAAAAATACAAGAATGGGGTCGAGGTATTCTCCCCTCTATCTTCCGTAAACGCCAAAAAATAGACAAAATAGCAAGATAGAATTTCATCCAAGAATTTTCTGATAATAAAATAATTTATCTACTATCGACCATTTCTTGTCGATGGTCACATACTATCTTGACTTAGTTTTCGACAAAACCTAATTTTAATGAATCTAGTTGACAAATCGACGTTTGTCGAGTTGACACCAAACTTAGACCAATTTGGTCAAACACAACTTACCAAACTCGATGAAGGCTCACTAAACTATGAAAGCATAAGACTTAGATGGCAACAACCTGTTCTTATCCATACATCTATTCTCTTCTCTCCGATGATGCTCTCCCTCTTTCTCGGAGGGTGGAAAACCTATTTCCTGGTTACAACTTACAATCACCAAACTGGGATTAGTGTATCGTTAATCAATCCATAAACCTTATGAATAAATAATCATGACATCATATAATCACATGTCTAAATTCTAAACATATAAACATAAACTCATGATATCATTGATTTATCCTAACATTTTCACATAACGTCAAATCATTAATTCATGCATAATCAACTACTAATTACATACAAGTAAAAAGTAAAACATAGTTAAAATTTGGTATTTGACAAATAGGAAGGAAGATGAGATCTAAATCTAATAGTAGATCTATGTCTCCTAGTAAGTCAAATTTCAAATGTTGGAATTGTGAGAAGACCGGTCACATCAAGAAGAATTGCAAATCAAAGAAGTCTAAGAAAGAATTTAATGATGATTCAAATTTGGAGACCTCTAATGATGAATTTGGAGACGTGTTGCATCTTTTGTTACACATGCATGCAATGATGCATGGTTGATTGAATCTTGAGCGTCATTCCACATGACTCCTAAATGAGTGTTTTTTTTTGTATATGAGAGGTTGCATAATATTTTTTTTGGCTTTCTTGCTTGATTAATTAACTTATTTTCTTGTCTTACTGAAAGTGTAAAAATTAGTGAATTTGTATTAGGAAAAAGACATTTAGGTAACAATCATATAGGAAACTTTTGCACTAGTTATTACATCCCTTCTAGTTGCATTCATCTTGTTATGATAAAAATCTCAAACATTGCATTTCTTTATGCAATTTACTTTCCTAGACCATATATTGTTTTCGCAATGATTGACATAAATTTTGGCATCAAAACAACTACAAAAATTTAAAAACACTAAAATATTTTGAAACATAAAAACATAGGACAATCTTTTGATGAAAAACTTGCTTCTCTTAAGATCATCTCTTGCACATCTCACTTGTTGCCTCATGTGCCCAGTGATTCACTTAGACATAACTTAGGAGTTATGAGAGGACTTTCTCACTATTATTACCCTCGTCCTTCTCCTTGAGCAACTTGATGCGGTTAGAGAACAATTAGAGCTTTCCACAACACCATCAGCTCTGAGAGTTCTTTTATAGCATAGGAAAACACATAGGCACCCTCATTCTATGCCTCCTACTAATCTCCTACTTCCCCACCTTCAAGAACTACAAGATCACCTTGACCGTTTACTTATTCATTTGTGAGACCTCCACTCCACATTTTCTTTCCATGACCTTAGCCTAAACCTCTCCAAGACACTCAAAGGATCAACTTGAATGGAGAACACTAATATGTCCTTCTAGACCTTCTTGACCCGAGTTTTTGTGTGTGACTCATGGGTTAATTTTTTGCAACTTGCTTATTCTAGTCATATGGTGTGGTGTTGCCATATAAGTGCACTTGGTGAACCCTCTTTTCTAGCTAGATCAACTTATCAATCAACAAGTGAACTCCCTGGCCATAAAAGATTTCATTTGATGTCTCTTTTAGGGGCTGTCTTCATCAAGATTCTAAGTCTTGGTTTGGACTTCTCTTTTTGATCCCACATCAAGCCTTTGCATCTTTCTCTAGCCTAACCCCAAGAAGTCATGCTTGAATTTTTTTTGCCTAAGCATAGACATATGTACAACAAGGTAAGGCAATAAAATTTTAGTTATCAAATTCTAATCAATTCACTTATATGGGTCTAGTTTTAGTTTCACACTTCAATTCACTTCCATAGGTGCATATCTGAATTAGAGGACACAATCAGTTTATGGATTTCAAGGCATTCATCTAGAGAAGATCACAAATTTTAACACATTGGCAAATCCATTCTAGCCACCATCTTCATCATTTTATTCCACCATTGAAACTACAACTAAATATCAAATTTAACTTATTTACATTCTAAAAACTTAATTCTACATTTATTATTCAACTCCCACCTTAAAAATATTAGCATATATTAATTGAATTATTTATTCTAAATTAATTGTAGTGAAAGTGTTTATTTTCATTACATTAAAATAGTGAAACTACTTTCTTATGCCCCTAGGTGTTTGTCCTTAGGGTTTATCCTTCATCATTAGGGTTTTAGATCTAACTTTTTTTATTGCATATCTTTCATATTAGACTTGATTAAGGATTAGATCAACCCTCACGTGTTTATTATTGTTTTATCTATCTCTTAGGATTTTAACTTTATTGTGATATCCTCTTTTATACTTACCCTACCCACACTAGGGTTTTGATATTAAGGTTTTCTCCTTGTATTTTAGATTTGATAATTTCTTACATTTTTTATTAGATTAGAAACATATTATGGATACCTTTATACTTTATAGTGATGATCATTCCTATCCATCTTGTGATGATACCATAAGCAATGATTATATTTCTATGTTGATTCCACATATGTTATATTGCTTAGGTTTCCTTGTTATGTGTGTGATTTTCATAATGAATATACGCTTTGCAACCCTAACTACCTATATTTGTTATAATGTTTACACATGTATGTGCCTTAATGAATCTTTCATTTTACATATATGCAATGTTGGATCACTAGCTATATATGTATGATTCCATGATTTATCATATTTTTAGACTAATTAATTGGGGTATCTATAAGAGCCTCTGCTTGAAAAATTAGAAACAACAATACATATATAAATGATTGATAAGCCAAATTAGTAAAATATAAATACATAGAAGATCTACTAGCAACCATAATCATACAAAAATCCCCATCACTCTAAGGTTAGAGTGAACATGCACAAAATAGTGTGCTTCCACATATTAGATTGAAGCATATCAAACTACATCCACAAACTAAACACGAGCAAAAAATAACAGACCACCAACAATAATGAAGTCAACAAAATTGGACTAGGAAAACCTACATAATAGCTAAAATCAACACTTTTCATCATAACCCCACCAAAAACACCTGCACAACCAAAAAAAATGACACTAAAAACATTGCAAGAAAGTGGATTTAGTAGACTCCCCAATATTTCATATTAGATGAAACATCCTCACCGTAACCAACAACCTCATTGATCTGCACCCAATCGCCTCGCTCACCCACTTCCACCTGAGATATTGAGGTTAACACATCTAATAAAGGGAAACACACACCATGGAACACGTCCTTGCATCTATGAGGCTAAATAATTGAATCTATGTAGAACACTTGGATACTAAACTCACTCGAGATCTCTAATAAATAAACCGCTGTTAATGAGTCACCATTAGGCCTTCTATGAGTTTGTAATGTCGTTATAGCAGGTCCAAAGTAGACAACTCATGATGTACATGTTTTTCCTCTCACAACTCCACCTTTCCTTTTGTGGCTATCATATCTATCAGAGGTGGTCGCTCAATTTTAATCACAACTTATCCAACTCCTTAACTCTGACCAACTTAATAGTTGAGGGAAACATCATGTCACCAAATTGCATAGGCAAAAGAAGCCATAATAGCCATAGCATGAGTTATTCATTTAGTAAATCCACCGTCAAATTAGATATGAATTCCTTGCAAATAGAATCCATCGACCTTGATGCTCCATGTAGACTCATTCCTTCTTCACTTAAAATAACTTTTACAAACCCTAACACCACCTAGTTGGAGCATGAGAAAATCGAGTCCAAATTCCTATTAGAGACTTTCCCCTTGTGTTGAGGATCATGAAAAGGGACTCACTTTTTCTAAATCATAAGATACATAAAATGTAATACAAACAACTAGAAACCTCACACTAATCCCAAATGTCAAAGAACTACAAGCCACTGCAACGATGCTACCAATTGAGAGAGCCACATCTTAAAAAGAGGGCATGCCCAAAGCAAAATGAGCATGCCACCAATGAAGAAGTAATTTTGTATCGGCCTTACACATTTATTATCTTTTTAACCTTATACCTTCATCAAACACTTTCAATGAATGTATCCTTCTCCCACATGCGAACAAGCAACCACACTTATAAATCATAATCACAGACCTTAAACTATAAAATCTCCACCATAAAATAATGACTCTAAAGGTCATTAATTAAAAAAACTAAATGAATAGAAATCATGAAGGCTTGAATATTAAATGTTGTAATATACCCTCTTAGGAATTCAAAAGATGGCTATATAGGGTAGTAAGAGGTTCTTAATCAATACCAAAATTAGTCATAATATTTGCCTGTAGACACCTAAATTTGACTACATCCTAACACCACCTAGTTCTTCCCACATTCCTATCTCTTATTATAACCTGATTACCAATTGTCTTCGTAACATTAATTAAATAATTTATGATTATTTAATTAATTATTTAATCAATTAATTATTCATAATTATTTAAACACTAGTTAAATAAAGTAAATATTTATTTAATTAGCTAATTATCCATTCATATATCCCTCTCAATTTCTTTTCATTTCTAACTCATGTACAACTAATTAATTAAAATAATTAGATAAATCCATTAATTAGTCACTAATATCTTATCATATCTTCTTCATGATTTATCCTCAACCTTATCTTGTCTTTTTTAAAAATCTTATCCTTATCCACCTTCAAATCTTATCCTTATCAATCCATCCATAAAAAATCTATAAATTAAACCTCTCGTAGGTCATAATCAATCGAAATTTCAATCCTACTACAATGTTACTCTGTTGATTTAAGCACCTTACATTTATACATTCTCAACTAAATCAATTTTGGAGCATAATCGCTATTGCTGGTGCAACAAGGAAGAGTTGGGTGAGATTTGTGTCATTTCGTTCATTTTTGTTTTCTTTTCCTTATTCTTTATATGAGGTGTGTAATTAGATTTGAAATTAGGATTTAGATATTTTGTTTGTGTCATGCATGTGCATCTCAAATTTACTTGCATATTCTAGTACGCCTGGTAGGACTTTTGTCTCTTATCTAATATTTGTTTGCAAGTTGTAATCTTGATCTTGTAGGTTGAACTCTCTTTTTGAGGAAGATTCGAGGGTGCACTTTTCTAGGAACCCTCCTAAGACAAAATAGACCTCACTGTTGTGTCTAGAAGGCCCAAGAAATGAAGAAAAACATATAACTTGACACATTTCGGTATAGAAAATTTTTTCATTTTTTTTAGCTTTTGTAGGGCAACGCTTAGTGATTCATATGGATCCATACTATATGGATTCACTGTACTGACCTGCATAGGTCTACAACTATAACACAATGGTCGATTAAAAAAAAATCCTTTGGTTTAAAATTATTTTATAGATTTTCAAATATTTTTATTCAATTCATTAAAATCTTTTGAAATCATTTTGGGTGGTTGGTATAATATTTTTTATATGTAGTGTATAGTGCTTTAAATCGCAAGTCCTAAGGTCTAACCATAGTATATATATTTGGTTAGCGACCCTTGATTTTGGCTTCTAGTCACATTGGTGACTAGGGGCTAGCACCTCTTCAAAGGTCGACCAACCCTTGACCTCTAGCTCACGATCACATTAGTGACCAGTCCCTGTCATTGAACCTCCAAGCGCCCTCTCCTCCAACCTGCGTGATCACATTGGTGATTGGGGGTTGCGGCCTTTCACCTAACCACCAGCTAATAGTCGCCTACTCTGATCACACATTTGACCACTTTCACCCAAACTGCTAGTGGTTAGCCTAACCACCAAACCTAGACCCCCCATTTGGTCTTTTAAAGAGTACTTTAAAAGAAAATGCTATAACATTTACGTATGATATCAGATTTTTGTGTTCTTATAAGCATTGGAAAGCTGGTTTGAAATATTGAACGCTGTGGATAAGGTCTTTTCTATAGATTTTACTCCAATATTTAGGTATAATCATTTGAACTTCCTTGCTTTCTTTTGACCTTTAAATCTTCATATCTTTTGCAAACAAAAGCCTTTTTTTGTATTTTTTTTTTAAATTTATCAAAAAATTATAAGGAACATCGTGGTGACATCTATTTTATTATTTGAACACATCATTTCCTAATTTTGTTGGAGATTATTATTAGTGCTAACACCTTGTTTACAACTATCCTCACATGTCAAAGATAAAATTTTCAACTACTAATGCATTGTGTGCAGTACCGTGAGTCAAAGACAAATTATTATCACTAAAATAGTTACGCTATGAACATGCTAAAGGAAATTAATCTTGTATGCTATGTTTGTGATCAAATTTAAGTGTATGCTCTCCCCTCACACCTTCAAGTGATCTTGGAGATCAAAAGCTTCAATTTGATCTATCTTTTTGTTTTCAAACCCAAGGAATTTAGTGTGCGTATTATCTCCCTTCGCACTACAAGACAATCTTAGGGATCAAAAGCACCTAAGTTTCTTTCCTTCTAATGGGCCTACTTAAGGATTTCATCACCTTAGGGGATGACCTGAACCACGTGTTTCAGCGGGGTATATAATGGGGGGAGAGTGAAATCTATTCCTGAAAGGAGTCATCATCATGTCTAGCATAACCTTGGGGCCCCTTTTCATAAGGACACAAGGGAATTTACTTGCACTTATTTAACATGCTTGTAGATGGGCTTCAATTCACAAATTTTGGCCTCACATACCTAGTGTATAACAAGTACATCCCCTAGTTGTTTGTATAGCCTAAATAAGACCTTTCTTCCATCTTTTTTTTTATGGTGCACTGTTAAGCAGTTAGCCCTAGGAAGTTACTCACACTATACTTCTAAGTTTGTAGAGATAGAGCTCATTGTGGGGAGGGCCTTGGCCTCTATGGTAAGGGGTGTATAGGTGGTACATTACCTTGCATTCCCTATCCATCCACAACTTGGTAGAGAGTATATTGGTGATACCATGGAGATTGATACTCCTACTTGAATAAAATAGGCTTGTTCACATGCTTTAAGTGTTTTCTTGTCAAAACCCATGAATTCCTCTTTTCATCCAAGCACATTCTGACTTTTGCAAACTTAAAATTTTTATGTTAAAATCCAAAGACAAACACATCCATTGCTTAAGGTCAAGAAATTTGTAATCCAAACATCCCATCATCCTCAGTCCTCTCCATCATGGACCCTTGGTTTGAAAACTTCATTATGTAAGCTAAAACCCCTATGCCTACTACCTTGCATGAAGCTCATGAAAAATCCAAAATCACAATCAAAGGCAATGCCATGCATCCATTAAATGAGATTTCCCATCCCAAACCAAAAATCATAATCAAAGGCAAGGCCATGCATCCATTAGATGAGCTCCTTTATCCAAATGATGATGATGATAGTCTTGTAGATCAAGAGGAATATTGATGATGATGGTAGTCTTGTGGATTAAGACAAATATCACAATGATGATGAACTTGATGATGAAACCACTGAAAACACATTGCAAGCAAGCTTTCTATAAGCTTTCATCACCCATCCATGAATAATCAAGCACCTTTTGACCAAGAATTGGCTAGCACAAGCTACCCTTCCACTCTTAATCATATATCTATTGGTCATCCTTATGGTACCCTTGACAAGGGAAATCCATTTGATCACTAATCCACATCCCAATGTCCACCCTTGTGTGAGGTCCCCATTACCTCCACCTCCTATCTAAATCCTTCATCTTATTATCAATCAATACATCAATCTAATCCCAAATATAATCCCACCACATACAAATCAACCTTTTTACGTTTTCTCCAAGGAATCCTAGCAAAGGATGTCAAGTCGCATCACAAAAGTGAAATTGTGGAGTCATGCTTCCCCATTTATCCAATACCATCTAAGTGTGTCGTTAATGATGTCGTCACCACATAACACTTATCCAAGTCATCCAACCTTCATAAGAGTCCATCAAATCCATCCAATCCAAAATCCATGCACATAAAACCCCTCACATATCCCTATGCACCACTCAAGGAGTCTATGCAAACAATTAAAGATAAACACTCCTCCCCATTGCATCATCCAACCAAATCCAACTATGTCAAGAGCTTGTTCAAAATCATACCAAAACATCACCCCATCCAAATCAAGATCCAAGCATCCACACCAATCCCTTCCATGATCCCCTACCTATACATATCAACCCCCCTCAAAACCATCACATTATCACCTTGGTCCCAATACCTTTATCCATGGTATTTCTCTTGCAATAAAAGAACACACATCTACCATCAATCCTTCCCCATATCAAACCAGACTCACATCATGTTTCCAAAACAACAAACACCCCATCGCAAACTACATGCTCCAAAACATGAATTATCAAGGAAATGACTTAGGCATTCATAAACAAGGAATATGGGAGCCCATCCATGTCAAAGAAAATCCACATCACATGGCCTTAGCTACATATCCTAAGGAAAATGATCCAAAAATATTGGTACTCCCTTTGTGCCTTCTAAAGAAACTTCTTCTAATCATAAAATAGGTGCCTCCTATCGCACCTCCAAGCCATTTGCTGCCATCCCCCCTCCGTCATAACAATCCAAAACATTTGTCACTATCCCTCCCCCATCTTGTTACACTAATACTTCCATCCACAAATCCACTAATCCTTTCGTCCATAAATCCACAAATCCCTCCATGCATAAATCTACTAATCCTTTCTTCCATAAATCCACTAACCCCTCCATGCATAAATTCACCAATCCTTTTATTTGTAAATCCCCTATCCCAAATACCATCTGATGAGGTATAAATAACCTCATTTTTATCATTAACCATATGACCCTTTTTGTGCCACTAAGCTTCCTAAACCATGCCAATTCATTAGTCTTATATGCAATATTTGTTTATTTTTGAAAGAATGTACAATCTTTGTTTCCGAATTGATTAGAGTTTTTGACTAATGTTGATGTGATTTTGTGAAAAGCTTTGTGTATTTATGTAGGTTTTTCAGTATGGCTTGGTGGGAGGAATAAACTTAAATATCGACTGGAGTCAGCAGCGCCATAATACTAGGGCACCGAAAGTTTAGGGGATACATGATCATGGAATTTGTCTGTTGTTACATTTGACCACCTAGTAGTTTCTATTATTTTCTGTTGTTGGAAGCACTTAAGACATTTTATAGCTCCACTCAGAGCCTTTAATATGTTGTATTTAAAAGACAACTAGTTTAGTTAAAGTCTATTTATCTTGTTAAAGACTTTTTCAGTGGCATTAGTAAGCCACCCAAGTATCTAAGATTTTGGTAGTATAGATTATCTTATTATTCCTCAAAATAGATATGATATAGTTAGTTATGTTCAGTTATGTTATGCTATGCTATGAATGAAGACAATCAAGTTCTGTTCTGAGTAATGTTATTCTGAGTAATGAGTATGCGAATGGAATTTTGGAGCTATTAAATGGTGAATGTGATTTGAATCAATAGAAGATCTCTGGAGAGCTGGCCACTCGAAGGATTTAGGAGTAGATAAGTATCTCAACTTTGTCTAATTGTGTTGTTTATATTCTGTTTTGTGAGTGTTTAGTTTCAAGTTAGTAGAACCTTCTATTTAAAAGTGTTATGGTGGGATAATGTTGTTGTAACCCTGTAGGATAATGTGTTTAGCTATTTTTCTTAAGTTAAAAGTCTTTGAAGTTCTTTGTGTTATGCTTTAATTTCCAGAGCTCTTGCTTAGGTGAAGAAGTTTGAAGTCCAGTTGTTAGTACAAGTTTGATCTAAAGAATTTCCTGCTTTCTTAGATTATCCTATTCCTTTCAAATTCTTAGTTAAAAAGTTTATGTGTTGATTCCTAGTCTAGAGTTCATATGCTTTATAGATTAAGTTCAAATGCTTTGTAGATTAAATTGTATGCTTTCTAGTTTAGATCTATTATGTTAAAAGCTCCCTTAAAAATTTAGAAAACCATTACTGATTTGAGATGTCCAAACCAATCCCCTATTGCATACAACCTTGGACACTGCCTGATCAACAAACATACATCTTTTAACTAAAATGTTAGGACTTAACAACGACCTGTCACCATCCCTAATCCCTCATCCCCTAAAATCCTTAATTATGACCAACAAATGCACACGTCATTAGACCTATTCCAAAATGATGAAGCTATTACAAAACACATGGGACTCAAAGATAACACTTTCCCATGGGACCACACCATTGACTTTGGATGCCTCCACACATAAACCAAAAAATTCCCAAAAGATTAAGGATTATCATACTGTAAAGCATCGATATACAAAATCAAATCCAAATAATTCCAAAAGGCCACAAAAGACCACACATCCAAAAGAAAAAACCAAAACAATATGGCTCCCCAAGAAAAAAGAAGCATCACATCTAAGTGGAACATCCACATGTTCTTTTCCAAAGTCCCACTCCATTTCCAAATTCCACAATCCCTATCTCCCATCTTGTACCCAATCAAAAAATCCCCAAAATCCTAAGTCCATTTGGGTCCATAAATCCCCAAAATAGTAATCCCCAAGTCCATCATCTTGACCCCATGATTAGAAATCATCCACCATCCCTATGCATCCCAAATCCCCATCACCCCAAATCCCCTATCACAACTAAACACTTCTTAATCCAAAATGGTGTGTGCAATTGTTGGTCCTAATGGTAGGAGTTGGCTATGGAGGTAGCCACCCAAGATCCAGGAGCTTCAATGAAAGCACAAGAGAGACCCAAAATGAAAAAATGATTCTACTCTATCAAAGGATGCAAATACAAAATATACATGATTATACATGAATTATGAAATTATAATGATAAGCCCTTGGTTATATAGGCCAAGGTGAAACATAGGACAATATAGGATTATGACAAGTGTCTTAATTTTATATGACATGAGGCACAAAGAGATAACTATCATAAGTGTACCCTAAGTATGCCCTAAGTAAACTTAACTAGACAAGTGTGAATATGACCTAATGTAGAACTAGTTAGGTAATATATCCCGTTCACACCAACACCCCTCCTAAGTGCAAATTAGGGATAATGAGAAAATATGTAAATGATGCAACGATGGATGATGGATGGGTCTTGAATACAAGGCCATGTTAGGTACCCATGTACAAAAGATCTCTCAAAAACAAAGTAAAGGAGAGAAACATGTAAGAAAAAAACCCCTCTCCAAAAGAGAGAAAATATGAAGTCATGGAAGGAGGACTCAATATGACCCCCCAATGACTGCTTCTATCACCCATATACACTCAATAACCCCTCCAGGAGAGAAAGAGTGAAATGGTAGATCTCCCCCCCCCCAGAAAGAAGTAGCTCCTGTGCCAATGGTGAATGCTCGAAGATGAATGATGGAGAGTGTCTAAAACCTACAAACAATATTTCTCCGATTGGGAAGAAACAAATATAATGGAAGATGTAGAAGAAAATTCATCTCCAAGTAGAGAGATGAGGGAATAAGTCTCATGACGTGTGCCTCTAAAATTGCTCAAATGTCCACACATCCATATCAAAGGATGTCATAATGCAATGATGTGTAACCAATCCAAAACCCTATGTAGACTCATGAAGAACAATCTCCAAAGACAAAGAGGATGAGGTAATAATTGTGCTATAATTCTCATCAGATAAGAAATGAATAACCTAAAGTGTGTCCTCCAAATATGCAATATGTGACTCACAAAATAAATCTAATATGCATGTCAAGAATTCATCCTACAAAGCTAAATTTGAAGGATGAGAATGATCCTGCTCAACTAAAGTAAATGAAGCCATGGAAATGCCAATATTTGAATAAGCAAGAGGTGAAGGAGGTGGAATCTCAACACAAGTCTAAAGAACACCAAGGTTCAAGTGACCAAACTACTCAGAAATATGATTCACTTGATGCTTGATTGTGAATATCAGTCAAAGGAACTACATCATCAGGGGAAAAATGGGAAAAATGTACAAGTGAGATGCATGATTGAAATGTCCCTAACTGATATTTTACCATAAACCAAATCTGAAAATGAATTTAACAAATTTAATACTAATAGTCATCAAAACACCAAACTAGTTAACTAGTCTTCACATAAATGAATCCAAAATTACCATAAACACTACAAATCATTTTAATTTATGTTTCCTAATGAAAATGACATAAAACCAAGCCTAAAGCACTGATTTGTAACAGAAGCAACATCAACAACACCTAACAACAAATCTACTGGCAACAACACCAACATATGGTGAAATACACATGGGTATTTCACCTAAAACTGCCTAAAACCCCAAGAACAATGCCTAAATGTATACGAGCTAAACCAAGGATCTTGGGATTGATTAAGAATATAAATACACATAGACACACATCCACAACATAGAAATAAACTCAAACAACACCACTGGAAACACAAGAAAACACACAAATTTCCAAAATCAACTTGCAAACCTAAAATCATTGAAATTGCCAAACCCTTCAACATTGATGCAACCTCTGGATGATATTGCTATCTACAATCCAAGAACACTACCCTCAGATCACCTGAAACTTATGTCCACTGGCCACAAGCTTCAAATTCAATGGTTTCCCTATCCACTGATGAAAACAAAGCATCATCTCTGCAAGAGAAAAAATAACAAATCCGCAATAGCCTCTAAAATCAAAATTACATATTTTTATATGCATGAGAGGCTATCTTGGGTGCCCAAGATTCTCCACACCTTGCTTTGGGAGTTACACCAAGCAATTTCTAAAATTAGGCTCCACTCTTATCATAAGCTCCAACACACCGTTAGTGCCAACTCATAAGATATGCCAAAATCTCTATTTACAAAAACTTGAGATTCCTTCCAAGAATCCCATGCCCAAGGAATCATTAAAACTAATAACATTAAATTTAAATTTAATATTCATTTGTTCATGATATTTGGAGTTGCACCGGAACAAATAAAATATTAAATAATTATCATCTCCCCCAATGCTGTCTTGCAGTCCCAACTTATTATTTCTGGACAGGGGGACTTACTAAAAATAGAAAGTACTATTTTTGGAAAGGGGACATGCCAATGATCAACCATCCCCCCAAAAATGATCTCTCTACTCTCCAAGTCCCTAATGATCATTGAATCAGGTGTGAACTCAACAGTCTTCCCTGTGCCACTGTGTAATCTGATAGATGGAAAGGAAATTAGTTGACAAGGACGGAACACAAAGTACATCATAAAAAGTGCCTTCTCTCATGTCAATAGATCCTTTCCCACAAACACACATATATGTGTTGTTCCCCATCAAGATGTGTGGTAAAGTACAAGGCTCAAATGAAGAGAACATACCCTATGATGAAGCCATATGATGTGAGGCTCCAGAAACAAGAATCCATCTCCCTAAATCAAGACTTGTAGATGCCAAGAGTGCTTTTCCTTTCCAATTTTCTACTCTAGTTGTCCTTGACTATGTAGATGATGATGGTGTCGAAGAAGAGGATGATCTATATGACATGAATGAAGGCAATTAGATATTGTGCTTCTGAAGAAGGTGTGTCAACTCATCAATCCTTTTTTCATAACACTTATGCTCATCATGTGCTAGTTTTTTGCAATATGCACATTTAGTTCTCTCCTTCTTAGATGATTCCTCTTTGGAAGAGGAAGAGAACTTAGGGGTATTATTTGATTCCTTAGCTTGCTAATTTTTCTTGAAGTCCTTATTTTTTTGTTTCTTGCCTTCACTATTTGAAGCCTTTTGATCTTTTGTGCTTTGATTATCAATAAGAGCCTATGGTTTTGAAGACTTCGATGTACCCATGTGCACTAACTTTTCTTTCTCCTTGGTGAGGGATTAGCAAAATCATCAAGTGAAGGTATTTTTAATGTAGTTCCAAGAGCATCCATAGTAGCATAGAATGTAGAAACAAAAACTAAATAATCAGGACCAAGTTTGGCAAGGATGGAAAGAATCAATTGGGTGTCGTCTTTCTCAATACCACATTGTTTCAATTACAATAGAAGTAATTTAAGTTTGGTGAAGAAGTATTGGATGCTATCAAAGTTTGTAGGATTCAAACCAATGAGTTCATTATCCAATTTAAAACCTCTAGTAGTATCTTGCTTGTTAGAATCTGTAAAACAGATTATAACCCATAATCAATTGAAAGAGTTAGAAACATAAATTGTAAATGCAAAAGCAACAACATAACGATACCAAGAGATTGATGTGAAATTCCTGAAAGGCAAAATAGTATCAGATTACTATCTCCAATATCGAACGAAAATACAAGCTAGATTGCATGCTTATATAGACTAGGGAGAGGGAGGAGGTGGCAACACTGACCAATGAAGAGTAACCATCTATTAGACTAAAGATAGAAAAGTATCTTCCCAAGATAGCTAATGGATGCTCACATGTAGGAAGGTGACACCTCATAATCCTCTCACCTAATAAAACATGCTTTATTAACCTAAGCAAGCTTAAATAAATGTGTAGGAAAAAACTTATAAAAAGGAATAAAAAACCTACATAACACCCCCCTTAAGCGTAGCTTAGGTGGGTGAAAAAGATGGGTCCCGACAAATCAAGCTTGATGAGGTACCCATGTAAAATGATTTCCCCCCCAAAAGAGAAGTAGCTCCCCCACAAAAGAGTATATGCCCCCCAGGTAGAGAGAGAAGGAAAGAAGGAGCTAAGAAGCCCCCTCAATGGAGGACACCTGCTGTACCCCAAGTAAAGCTCGCAAATGAATGAACTTGCTCTCAATGAAGGGTTTGGTGAAGATGTCAGCTGTCTGATATGATGTTGAATACTAAAGATCAAGAACTTGCTCATGAATCAACTCCCAAATGTAGTGCATGTGAATCTCAATGTGTTTGGTCCGCTGATGATGGACTGGATTGCGAGAGATCTGAATAACACTCTGGTTGTCACAAAAGATGATTGTAGGCTTCCTAAAGGAAATGCCAAACTTAGTGAGAATGTGTTGAAGCCAAATGAACTTAGTAGTAGCATTAACTACTCCTTGATACTCAGCCTCTGTAGATGAAAGAGCAATAGCAGATTGCTTCTGGCACGACCAAGAAATTAGACTAGAACCAAGAGAGAAGGAATACCCTGAAGTAGACTTGCAATCTTGAGAATCGCCCGCTTAATCTGAATCTGTGTATCCCACCAAGTCAATATCCATGCCTGCTGCATAATGAATCCCATAACTGTGAGTGCCCTGTACATAGTGAAGAATCCGCTTAGCTACTTTCTAATGCGGCTCATGTGGCTCCTGCATGAACCTAGAGACCAGGCCCACAACATATGAAATATCAGGTATCGTGTGAGTCAAGTATATGAGACTCCCAACCAATTGGAGATACAAGGTAGCATCTGCCAAAGGTGAAGAACAAGAAGCCTCAAGTTTGACCCTTGACAGAAATGGAGTTGACGCAGGATTCCAATCAGCCATGCAAAATCTAGAGAGCATATCAAGAGCATACTTGGGTTGAGAAAGAAAGATACCAGCTGAAGACTGTATAATCTCAATGCCTAAGAAGTAGTGAAGAAGACCCAAGTTAGACATCAGAAATTGATCATGAAGGGTAGTTTTCACTGCCTTGATGGTGGATGAAGAACTCCTTGTAATCAACAAGTCATCAACATAGAGAACAAGGAAAGTGAGAGTATCATCCTACTACAAAATGTAGACGTTCAGATCAGAATGGCACTAAGTGAACCCAACTGATAGAAGAAAGGAGTCCATCTTGGCATACCAGGCTCGAGGGGCCTGTTTAAGGCCATAGAGAGACTTTCAAAGTCGGTAGACAAGTGAAGGATCCTGGATGAACCCTTGTGGTTGATCCATACATATTTCCTCCTGAAGGTCACTGTGAAGAAAAGCACTCTTCACATCCATCTGATGAACTTCCCAGCGATGGGCTGTAGTAATGGCAAGGACAAGTTGGATTGAATTCATCTTGGCAATTGGCACAAAAGTCTCAGAGTAGTCAATCCCAGGAACCTGGGAGAATCCTTTTGTGACCAAGTCAGCCTTATGTTTGTCGACTGACCCATCTACAACAAATTTTGTTTGATAGATCCACTTGCATCGAACAAGTTTTCTTCCCTTAGGAAGTGGGACTATTTAATCCCAAGTATGGTTCCTTTCTAAGGAACTGAACTCTTCCTGCATAGAAGCATCCCTCTCGGGGACACTAGAAGTTTCCCTGAAGGACTGTGGATCAGAAGATGAAGCAAAGAAGAGATGAGGAGCCTGCTCAAACTGTGACCTTGTTCTTCTTGCATCTGAAGGGTCACCAACCCAATCACCTGCTGACTCCAAAGTCTAACGAGCCCAAAGAGGCCCAATGGCGGGAGAATTAGGAGAATCTGGAGGTGAATCAACATCCTCTGAATGATGACTAAGAGAGGAGGAAGATTAATCCTCATCATCGCCATTTGAAGTGGAGGAAGAAGACTCCTTAGGAGGATTAAGATCCTCAGAAGAACTATCATCATGAAGTCGCAGTGTCTCCATGGGAATGAATGATGGATAAGTGGTAGAAGTATCCTCCTCAAAATGAACACTCCTCTTAATGAAGAGCTCACGTGTGGTAGGGTGGAGTAGCATGTACCCTTTGACACCATCTGGATAGCCAACAAATATGCAAGGCCTGCTTTGCAGATCCATAGCCTTGCGTTTCTCTGCTAGAATTTGGGCCCATGCAGGAGACTCAAACACTTGGAAGTGCTTGACTGTGGGTTTTCGATCGATCCAATCTTGAAAAGGAGTTACCCCCTTCACAACTTAGTGAGGAACTCAGTTTTGGATATAACACACACAGTTGATAGACTCTGCCCAATACTGAGGTGCCAATGATTTAGAGTGAATCATGCAATTGGCCATTTCCTTCAATGACCAGTTCTTTCATTTTGCAACTCCATTTTTCTATGGACTATAGGGAACTGTGTGCTAAAGATCAATGCCCTCTAAGGCACAAAACTACTCAAACCTTTGGTTGACATATTCCCTGCCATTATCAGTGTGCAACATCTTGACAACCTTCCCAGATTGTTTCTCTACAAAATATTTAAAGTCCTGAAAAGACTTAAAGACTTCAGACTTTTGTTTGAGAAAATATACAAAGGTGTATCGGGAAAGATCATCAATAAAGTTCAATACATATCTAGTTTTGCTGAATGAAGGATGTTGAAATGGTCCAGCCAAATCACTGTGTACTAACTCCAAGAGCTGTGTAGCTCTCCATGCTTTGCCTTTATCAAATTTTTCTTCAGGATGCTTGCCAAGAATGCAGCCTTGACAAACTCTATCAGAGAATCGAATAGAAGACAACCCTGTAACCATGTCATGCTGATTGAGTTGCTGCAAGTAGTGATAGTTCAAGTGGCCAAACCGCTGATGCCACAAATGGTTCACATCATCTAAGTGACTGAGCAATGTCAATGAAGGAGAATCAAGAACAAAATGAGAAAAGTGATAGAGCCATGAATGGTTATCAACTTTTCCTACAACAACTGTAGACCCACTGTGCAGATCACTGACAACCACTGAGTCAGGTGTGAATTCAACTCTCTTGCCGGAACCTGTATGGGTGATATGGTAGACAGATAAGAGATTAGTTGACAAAGAAGGTACATAAAGAACATCATGGAATGTCTCGTCACCAACATCAACAGACCCTCTCCAAAGAACTTCTTCTGGCATATCATTACCCATAGGAATATTAGACACAGAACATGACTCCAAGGATGAGAAACTTTCCTTTGTATTGGCCATGTGGTGAGAAGCACCTGAGTCATTTACCCAACTATCTGGCAGTGTAGCAACTACAACAAGGGCCTTTCCCTTCCCCTTACTATTTTTCATGTCCTTTGAAGATTCTGAAGAATCTTCCTTAGCTGAATCTGGCACTTTGATATTATTATTCTCAAGAAGAGGAGTAAGATGAGTTGTTTGCTTTTTCAAACACTTATGCTCATCGTGACTAGATTTCTTACAAAAGGCACACTTTGTCTTCTCCTTTTTAGACTTGTTGTCTTTAGAGAAAGACTGAGGAGATGCATTAGTTGCAGCTTGTTTTGGACCTTGTTTCTTCTCTCCTTGATCCATTTGTTTCTTATTTTTCTTTCCATTGCCTTTTTGATCTTTAGTGTCCTGATTTGCAACAAGGCATGAGACTTAGAAGGCTTAATAGTGCCCATGTGAACCAATTTATCCTGTTCTTTAGTGAGTTCAGAAGCAAATTCATCTAAAGAAGACATTTTGTAGGTAGCCCCAAGAGCACTTTTAGTGGCATAAAATGTAGAAACAAACACTGAGTAGTTAGGACCAAGCTTAGAAAGAATACTTAAGATCAATTGTGTGTCTTTCTTTTCAATCCCATATTGTTTCAACTCTAATCTAATGGCCTTTGGCTTTGTGAAGAAGTCTTGTATTGTATCAAAATTACATGGATTTAACCCTACTAGCCCATTCTCCAATTGATGTCCCCTTAATTCATCTTGTCTACCAAAGAGATTTTCCAAAGTAGTCCATACATCATTTGGTGTTGTAGCAAATTCAATATGAAAAAGAAGATTAGGAGATACATACATAGAGTTCCAAAAGCTTCATCTAGCCTGTTATGAAATTTAGGCCTTTCTACAATTAAAGTTGGTTCAGTTTCTAAACCCATAGTTACTCTATATAGTCCTAATTTCTTAAGTTGGATAGTCATCTTGGAATTCCACTCATAGTAGTTGTAGGGTGTTAGAACATGCACTGTTAATTGATCCATCTTAATGTAGAAATAGATTGTTGTTATTGTTGTGAGGAAACAAAAGATGCAAGAAAGAACACACAAGACACCCTCCCTTTTCCACTCAATCAAAGAACCCCCATAAGAAAATTTGATTTGACATTTTATATTTAGTGTGTTTACGATTGCCACTAGCAAGAAATACTTAGTGGTCTTGATCTCAATGCATTACAAAACCCTCACAAATTGGGTGTATGTTGAAAGTACAATACTAAAACTCTACCAAACAAAACTAATAACACCACTGTGATCTAATCAAAAAATCATTCACTTTCAAAAAAAAATCGCCTTGATACGAGGGCGTATGTGAAAGTTATGATCCTCTGAAGTTCCAAAAATGAGAACTGTACAATGTCACGGGTGAGAATCTGTAATTTCTAGAAATTTTTTGCATCAAAATAAAAAAAAACATCTACACTAGTGCATAGAGCACAAAAATAGTGAAAATAAAAATTTTTTCGTGAGAAACGGAGTCCTTATGAGCAAGAACGGAGCATTTGAAAACTACCTTCAAATCTGCAACTACTAATGCAGAGGAGTTTTGCTATAGCTTTTCGAGTTTATTTTTGCAAAATATACAGACTGCATGCAAAAAATAAAAGATACCCAGATATTTTTTTGATTCTGCGAACAAAACCCAGAAGGCATTTTTCTTGCTGATGTACAGAAGATGCAAATCTAATGTAAAACATACGCCTTTAGCAACAAAAAATGACCCCAGCAACCAAAAAACAACATGCAAAGGATGAATCAACTACCTAAGACAAGCAAAGACATGTTGCAACCTGCAATACTGATTAAAACACAAAATATGAAAGCTGATTGACATATTTGAGCTTAAAAATATTGGATCTTCATAAATCCTTTATGATTCTCCAAATCATTCTAAAAACGTAGGAGAAGAGCATACGAGATTTTGCAAGATCTCTACAAAGAATCTAACCTTACAAAACTTGCTCTGATACCATGTTAGAAAGAGTTAGAAACATAAATTGTAAATGCAAAAGCAACAACATAACGATACCAAGAGATTGATGTGAAATGCTCGAAAGGAAAAATAGCATCAGATTACTATCTCCAATATCGAATGAAAATACAAGCTAGGTAGCATGCTTATATAGACCGGGGAGAGGGAGGAGGTGGCAACATTGACCAATGAGGAGCAACCATCTATCAGACTAAAGATATCAAAGTATCTTCCCAAGATAGCTAATGGATGCTCACATGTAGGAAGATGACACCTCATAATCCTCTCACCTAATAAAACATGCTTTATTAACCTAAGCAAGATTAAATAAATGTGTAGGAAAAACCTTATAAAAAGGAATAAAAAACCTACACTAACATTGCTTTCCAAATGGGTTCTCTAATGTAGTCCATATTTGATTTGGTGTAGTGCAAGATTCAATGTGAAAAAGGAGATAAAGAGAACTAGACATGCATAATGTTCCATAGGATTCATCACATCTATTATGCCACTTTGTCTTTTTTATAGCAACTGTTGATTCAATTTATATACCCATTGTAACTCATTATAAGCCTAATTTCTTTAGATGTATCTTCATTTTTTTTCCACCCATGATAATTGTATGGGGTGAGTGGAGCAATTTGGGTTTGATCCATGATGTATATACAAGAATACAAAAAATGAACAATTCAAGTACACCCCCGTAACTCGATCAATGAGACCCCCCCAACAAATTATGATCTTGGAACTTTATATTTAGTACAATTATAGTTGCCACTAGCTAAAACAACAAAGTGGTATTTGATCTTAGTACATTGTAAATGCCAAATTAGGCCATAAATAGAAAGTGCAATTTTTATATAGAATTAGATCAATCTAATTAAATAAATGTGAAGTACAAAAAAAATTATGCACTTAAAAAAAATCATCCAAAAATGTTACTGTATGAGCCCAAATAGAGGCCCAAAAGTTCCCAAAATGAGAATTGCTCAGTAATAGGTGTTAAAATCTACAATTTATGGAAAAAAAACACAAAAATAAAAATTTGATTACACCACTATGAAACCTACAAATTCTACCCCAAATAAAAAAAAATGCTCGCAATAAGGAGCCCTTATGACTGAGAATGAGGCCTGTAAAGTTCAGGTGTCAAAATTAAAACTGCATGCGTGAGGGGGCTTAGTTGGAGGAAGAAAAATATGATGACACCGTGACATCATGATAATGTTAGCATCAGCGGTGATAAAATATTCTGGAATCGATAGAATATGCTTTACAAATATCGATACCACCCTTGGAATGCCTAAAAACTACCATCTAATTTGAAAACCACTGTTTTGAAATAAAAACTACCTATCTACGGGTGGGAAACCACTTTTAGATTAACCTATAGTTTTGCAAGCCATTGTCAGTGGTATTTGAGGGAATATTCCCTACTGCTAGGTGGTAAGCAGGGATCATTGAAATTTTTTATTGCCACTGGTAGTTGTTTCGTAGCATGTATTTACCAGCGACCAATTTAAATGGCACCAAAGGTTTGGAGGGGGCTACTAAGTGGGGGCCATCCTATGCAGTGCCCCCAGAGTGGTACCATACCCTATGACACTTGCGGGGATCCTACCTACCACAAGTACAAACCTGTGAAGAAAAATTAATCTGTAGAAAAAAGAATTAAACCATTGCGAAGAAAAAATAATCCACAGAAAAAATAATTAAACCAGTGGTTAATACAAAGACCTAGTGAAGAAAAAAACTTTTTTTTTGTCCAACGGATAATAACTAATGGCCTAAATTTTGATGATGTAGGCACTGTACAAGTAGATTCCACAAAATATTTTATAGAATATTATCTATGATCCATATGACCAAGGAGGGAATTTTTTTCTGATCGCCTAGGAGAAAAGTGTTTGATTTTGATGAATTGACAGTCGATAATTAAGTTCTTGGGCCTTTTGGATGTGATGGAAAGGTCAGATTTGACCCAAAATACTCTAAAAGTGTAGATATCTTCTAGATTTGGCAACCACCTCTCAACTTCAAACCCTTGTAGATCTTGCCTCCAATGTCCAATTTGGACAAATCAAAAGGCTAAATTGACTTTGTTGGACACCTTGAAGTCAATGATGAGCTCATATTTGCACCAATATGCTTCAAAATGAACCTACAATACAAAGCCACAAAGAAGAAACCCTCCCAAATCTAGTATTTCTATCAAGTTTTTCTACTTCTCTAGGTCATCATATGATGCAAGAGAAGAGCATACTTAACTTTTCAAGAGAAACCAAGATTTGCATCCTGGATTTGTCAAAAAATGACCAACATAAAGCAATCCTACAAGCTCTGCTACCTATTGAACACCCAAAGTACTGAGAGGGGGGTGAATCAGTACTTTATTAAACTTCTTGTTTATTAAACTAGTAATCCATTTACCGCATGCAATAACAAAGCAAATTAAACACAGAAGAAACAACCACAAACTATCACACATGAACACCAGGATTTTTACATGGAAAACCTAAAACTGGGAAAAACCACGGTGAGTGTTCGCTCATAATATATTACATAGGAACAATACTGAATTATAATAAAGGCTCACTGTGTTAGGGCTTACTGCCCAAAGAAGTGCTCATTGCAAGAAGGCTCACTTCGTAGAGAAATAAAGAAGAAAGAAGATGGCTCACTACCAAAATGAACTGCTCAGATTGCATCCACACATGCATGAATGCAGCTCCAATGAATGCTTAAAATATTGTCTCAAAACTCTTCATCTTGATTGCTCTATTTTTACATTAGACAAGATCTCTCTTCTTCTGCTTCTTGTTGGTTGCTCTGCACTTTCACATATTCCTTATATTCACATTCGTAAATCACATCTCAAACATGGAATTTAATCTCATGTTTATATCTGCAACAAACAAAATCTTCATATTAGGTCAGCCTAATAAAGTGTATCGTTTAACCATGCATTATGTACTCTGTCAGCCAAATTCATTCTCCAAAATCTATAGTATACCCAAACAATATTTGAAACACCTTCACACATGTCAACCTCAATTGTTTCATCACTTAGAATTAAGTTCCAAACACCAAACCTTACCGTACACACATCATATTGTTATGTCGGCCTTATCCACAGACTGTTCACTATTTCAGTTCAACTATCAGACAACATCTTCTACTGTAGACCACAAGACTTGCTCAAATCCATATCAGAGACTCTTCACCCATCATAGATCATACCTCCAGAACTGTGAAGAAAAATATTCTTTTGCAGTAGAATACGAACCATTGGAACACATACCCTGTCACAATCAAACTGCACCAAACCAAGTAGTGATACTTAGACATTTATAACTGACTCTCTGGTGGAACTCAAAACTTGCAACTCTAGATTTAGATACTTCATACTTGCAAGATAAATAATGATGGAGGAATGTGGACCAAAATAAATGAGTGTTCTGCTCTGAATCACAATGTACTCCGTCTTTCTAGACTTAGTCTGTTAGAGTGTGCACTTACAGTACTTGTTAGGAGATAAAAACTTAGATATAAGACCATCAAAGGAATACAAATAACATACCAAAACCGCATGATCAGATCTCCAACTGCGGACCAATGCCAATCATTATACTACCACTCTGTCACTGCCTCTTGTGTACTACCAACACTTAACCAAACATGGTTAAGTCTTTTTCACTGGACCAAAACTTCTATTCTAACCTTGTTCCTTTTCTTTGTTGCCATCAATGACAACATATTCAAACATCATACACAAGTTGCCAACAATCTCCCCATTTGGCATTGATGGCAACACTTGATGTGAAAAACTGTTACAACTCCCCCTATCTTCATGCTTCTTTTATTGTTTTTCAAAAGTTTTTCACATACCTTTTCTTCTCCCCCTTTGACATCAATGACAAGGTGTATGATACATAGACATGTACAAGTTGCCAAAAATTCAAAACTGTCCTACTTTGCCTCATATATACAAGTGATGTATATATATATATATAAAGAATGCTTACTGTTGTTGTTTTGGGAGAACATCTTTATAGATCTATTTCAGCTACACCATTTCTTCATTCCAACTGGTCTTAGCATCACTCAACATTAGTATGTGCCCATTAATCTAGGACACCAAGTCTTCTACTTTTTTCACTGTATCAGTGACTTCAGTGCTTTGCCTTGTTTTTCCTACAGCTGCTATTAACTTGGTTAGGGATGCAATTTTGAAACTTGTTACTTCCCGCAGATGACCCATTCTATGCATTATGATATCCCTCTACGTCTACAACTTATGTTTATTGGAATGAATAGTTTCTGTTGGCAAGAGACACTATATGGATTCATGGTTGTTGTCATTGATGGCAACAAAGGTCATCCCACATATCCGCAAGTCATGGTGTGTCTCTACCGGAAGTCAGAATGAAGATTGTTGTGGTCTGGTGAACAAGAACAGAGCATGTGGCAAGGTCCGATAGATTGGTCCGGATCTCTCAGAGGAAGTGTCTTGGTACAGTACGGATTTGGGGAAGTCAAGAGGACTACCTTGAGTAGTATATTCCAAGGATTTAGCCTCTGGTGATGAACAAAGAAAAAGATATGAATAGTTGAGTACCGGATTCCTGAGAGACAATGAGAACAGAGGAAGAACTGACTGACAGAGCATCAGAATATTTTTCGGATGTGTTACTGTTGATGGTAAAGGTTGTGAAGGCACGAATCATGTTTGGCCAACATGATTAATGATATCTACAAGTATATGCTTGATCCGCATTGCTTGGTGAGCAAGGATTCAGCCGACAGAACAGAGTTTGTAAGAAACTAGACTGTTCCGGATGCCGACTAGAAAGGTGATGAAATTACTTGTGCGGATATATATAGAGGATGGATTTAGTTGTGAAGAGAGAAATTGTGTGATGGTGTATGCGAATAAGTGCAGAACAGAGCAGAAGTAGTAAGAAAGATCCGGTATGTGAAAGGATAGCAGAATAAAGAACAGAGGAAAGATGAAGTGCAGCAGATCAGTGTACTGAGCCTAACCGGAACTGAACTCCAGCATATGTAGATGCTTCCAATCAGTTCAAGACTGTGATTCTTATCACTTTGTAGACAGTGTGTCTCCTTGTAGGCAGTGGGCCTCTTTGTGAGCAGTGTGCTCGGGCAGTGAGCCCTAATTGGCAAGTGCCATTTTGTAATTCCTTATTCTTCTAACAGAGAATAATCTTTAGGTTAATCACCCCGTGGTTTTCTCCCTTAACAGGGTTTCCACGTCAAAAATACTGTGTCATGTGTTTTTCATTTCATGGTAATGTTTGTTTGTTTGATTCAATGCTGCATTGATTAATAAGAAAGTTCAAAAGAAGAAATAATTAGGATAACTGATTCACCCCCCCCTCTCAGTTATCAACAATTGGTATCAGAGCAAGGTTCCTCCTAATAGAGCCTAACAGCTTGAGGAAGATCTGGGAGTTCAAATGGATGCATATGGTTTAAGGGAGCAACTCAAGACTGCCCTTGAGGATCTTGAACAGTCAAATTCTGAAGTCAATGAATTAAAGGAAAGACTCAAACAGGCTGATGAATTCATGAGAGAATTAAAGGACAAATTAAGTCTCTCTATGAAAAAGAGAAAGGAGCTGCTCCAACAATTGGCAAGACAAAGTGAAGAAAGCAATACAAATGAAGAATTGACTGAGCAAACCAAGTTATGTGAAAAGTTATCAAAAGAAGTCATTATGTTAAGACATGAAATGGAATCAGGAACTATAAAGTTTACTCAAGAGATTGAAGAAAAAAGAAAAGCTGAAGACAATCTAAGACAATCTCTCAAAGAGAAATCAGAAGAATGCCACCAGATGGACAGGATTATCAGACATCTTGAATCTGATCTTGAAGATGCCAAAGATAATGAAGAAAAACTTGAGGATCAAATTGCCTCTCTCAAAAGAGATCTTCAAATAGCAAATGAATATAAAGAAAAATTCAAGATAAGTTCTGCCCAACTTGAAGTACTTCTTGGAAGTCAAAAGAGGACAGATGACAAGTATGGTTTGGGATATGAGAAAGGAGAAAGCTCCGGATCCGGTCAAAAGAATTTTGGATCAGAAAATCCAAGGAATAGGCCTAGAAGACCTCCGGTAAGACAGCCCAATGCTCAAAGATATCCATCCTTCAATGGATACTGCCACAGCTGCAATCACTTTGGTCACAAAGCTAATCAGTGCAGAAAGAGAATGAATCAGACTAATTCATCCTTCTCCGGACAGTGCTTTAACTGCAAAAGGTATGGACACAAGTCTCATGAATGCAGAAATATGCAAATAAACAAATCATTCAATGGTAGATGCTTTGCATGCAATAGAGTAGGTCATATGGCTAATCAATGCATATCAAGAGGTTATCAGTCAAATATGCAAAGAAATGTTATTTGCCAAATCTGTAATAGGTCCGGTCATAATGCAAAAGTCTGCAGAAGCAAGAATCAGGACAAAAGAGGTCCGGTATATAATCAGAATCAAGACAAGGGTAAACAAAAGATGAATGTGGATGAAGTTAGGAATCAGATGAACAAGATTTGGGTGAAGAAAAGTTCAGAGAATGTAGAGGTTGGATCCACACCAGACTCTGGTGCTGATATTTCTTCCAGAAATTAAAAAGTGAGCTCTGGC
Organism: Cunninghamia lanceolata; assembly: GCA_027924645.1. Lineage (NCBI taxonomy): Eukaryota > Viridiplantae > Streptophyta > Pinopsida > Cupressales > Cupressaceae > Cunninghamia > Cunninghamia lanceolata. The sequence continues at coordinate 4,440,537 of BSBN01000614.1, forward strand.
TCAGGGGGAGACTCAAAGAAAATCCTGTTCCCCCAGCCAATCAAGTGGTGCTGGATGTGATACAAGATGCGGAGTAAAGGGTTTGTAGATATGAGTCTTGAGATGCTTCAGTTAAGATTTCAGAGGTCCGCATGAAGATCTGAAGGAGTTGTGGCTGTCGGTGTAGAACCGGTTCCAGCAAGTATTCAGAGGTGACAGAGGATCACAAAAAGGTCCGGTGAGGTCCAGAACTGTATAATCCTAATCTGTGGATTGGAAGGAATGTTTGGGATGTTCTTGTAATGTGTCATCTCGATTTATTCATGATTGAAAGATCCGCATGATGTTCATAGATCAGGACTGATCCAGGATACTCCAAGCTATCCGGACAAGGCAAACCGGAATAATATAGGTGGAGCATTTATTGCAAACAGATATTAGGCTTTGCAAAATGATATAAGGGATTTCTCAACAATCACTTGATCATTCCACATCCAAGAAGAAGCGAAAAGCGGAGCTCTGAAACAAAATTCATCAAGTTCACCGAAGATCTCCTGCCGAAGTCATTACATACAGAAATCAATCCAGCCACTCCGTGCAACCGAAGACGCAAAAGGTATTTTCCACTTTCAATATCTTGCTACAAATCTTTTGAAGAAATGGCTACTCCAAATATAGTAAAAATCTCAGATAGGCCCCGACCTGAATTTAAGAAACATCCATACAAGTCATTGGAGGTAGATCCCTTAGGAGCATTTTCCAGTGTTCCTCATGGAGTTTTACACACAGAAGACATTAGGGTTTACATACATGCAAGCATTGAGGAATTTGGGGAATTCAAATTGAGAGATCTCTATCACAAACAACTGATAGACAATGCTTTTGAGCTTAAACCAGAGTATAAGGGTATCCAGAAGAAACAATTTGATCAATTCATTCATTTCCCCTACTTTGAAGAAGATGAATGGGTCTGGTATATACTGAGCAGGATGCATGACAACTTCCTATGGCTGGATAGACCCTGCAAGATCACAAAAGAGGCAATTAGGGCAGTAACTGGTCTATACTCTTCCGGAGGGATACCTATCCTCAAATCTGTCAAAAATAACATTGTAACTGAGGCCACCGGATCAAAATTTGATAAGAGGGCAATGACCATTGAAGATATTTCTGATCTGGATATCAAGTATGCGTCCATGATAATAGGATACAAGATCTATCACTCCAGCAGGGAGAATTCTGTATCCGGAACTGCAGTGTATACTGCCTATGAAATGCTAAGGAAGAATGCAGAATATGATCTCTGCGAACTGCTCTTAAGCCAATTAATGGAAAATATACAGAAAATCAAGAAGGACAAGAAGAATTCCTTTAAGTATGGTACTCTTATATTATGTCTATTCTTCTACTTCATGAATGAGCTGCCCGGATCAAGTGGATGGGCATGGCAGAATGACAAACCTGTTGCAGTCCAAATAAGAGACTATCTACATGGGCTTGGGGATGCCAAAGCAAGAAATACATCCCTATGGGGATACTTCAAAAACCTCCAAAGCATGATGCAAGCAAGAGAAAGAATTCCCCAGTCTCTTGTTGAAAAATACAAAGACTCAGTGTGCTTTATGGTGGACACTGATCAGTGCCTAATGGAGGCAGTGGAGCCAAGGACTGTCTAGATCATGCCCATGGGGTATGAAGTGGATGAACAAATAGTGGAGCTGCATGTTCAACACATGCTAAGTCAGCCCAAAGATCCAAAGGCAGAAAGGTTTGGAACCTTTGAGGAGCTGAGTGTAAAGATACATGTAGAACTCAGGGAACCTGAGATAAAGAGGAAGGTGAGAAAAGAAGTAGAGCATATTGCTCAAGGCCTAGGCATCTCAAAAGAGGCACTTGATGCCAGCCGGGAAAAGAGAAGAAAATCTGAGGAAGAAAAGAAAGAGGCAGAAAAGAAAAGCAAGAAAAGTGCTCCGGTGGAATCCTCAACCCGGACCAGATCATCTAAAGGATCCACACCTATCAAAACCAAAAGCTCAAAACCGGAAGTCCAGGGATCCGGTAAGAGATCCAAGACAAAAGCCTCAAGAGCTTATCAAAGCCAAAAGGATGAATAAGAAACTGAGTCAGATGAGGGAGTGAAAGAAATAAAGAAACAGAAAAGGAAAGGATCCGGTAAACCCTCTACTGGTCGAGACAAGGAAGAAATGACAGAAGAATTTTTTGAAAAGCCCACCCTGTCTCTAGACAGTGTAGTCAAATCAGTCACTGTGGATGGGAACCTTCAACCGGTGGCTGAATTCTATGATGACTACAATGAGGCAGATCAAAAGATCCTGCAAGAAGCTATAATAAGGTACTTGAACATCTACAATAAAGCTTTTATTGAGATTATCTCTGAAATCCCAAAGAGCCTAGAGATGGAATTAGAGATAAGAAAGAACAATGCCATGGCAAAAGACCTTGAGATCAGGGAACAGATAGCTATTCAGCTATATCCTTCAATTGATCACAAAACCATGAACATGATATTCAAGGACTGCAAGGATGAATTCAGAAGCAAAGCAAGGATGAATCTGCTTATGCTTGGTGAGACCAACAAAGTAGCCAAGGACACTGAAGAGATCCTCTGGAATACATACAAAAGGTTTAATATTCCTATTACAGAGGACTCAGGTGCAGAAACAGCTGCGGATTTGGAATCATCTGCTCCGGAAGAAGTGCCACTAGAACAGACTAACATCACTTCTCCGGCTTCTCCTACAGTCTCTGGATCCCAAGAAGAAGAGAAATTACAGGAGAAAGAAGCAGCAGTTAAAGAAAAAGAGGTTGACAGCACCAAGGATGCAGAGAAAGAGAAGACCCCAACAGAGAAAACCACAACTGAAAGTGGTAAGAGTAAGGAAGGAGAAAAGATTCCAAAGGACAAAACTGCAGAAGAGAAGAAACATCTGTCTCCGGCAAGAGACACTGCACAAACTGTTCAAGAATTCTTGACAAAAGCCACTATAGAAATTGATGAACCGGACCTGCTAAAAGGACCATTAGATTTTGACTCTTTGTCACCGGTGCAAACAATGAAAATAGCCTCATTTGCAAATGAGAAAGTCAAAGAGAAACTACTAAAATCTCACATGGAAGACTGTGAGCTTATGGAGGTAGCATCTGGAGTGCTGGAAAAGATCATGCCATCTTTTCAGAAGGATCCCACAGCCTCCTCTTCCGGTAATCTCAAAACCTTAGTCAGCAGTGTTAGTACACATTTTGAATCTCTAGAAAAATCAGCTGAAGAAAAGGTCCGGAAGGAGTTTTTGGATAAAAGGTTCTCCGAGGTTCAGGGTTTGATCATTAATGATAGGAGAAACATGAACATTGGGATAAAGAGCTTAGAAAATGCTCTTAAGGATGGCGGTGAAATATACAAATTTTGTATCTCCTGGTCCAAGGTAATAGTGGACATTGAGAAGAAAATAAAAGAACAAGAGGACACACTACTAAGCTTGTCTCAAAGTTTTGATCCTCTTTCTTCCTCTATAACAAATCAAGAATGTCAGACTATTGCAGTCTTGAGTGAAATCAAGAAATTGGAGAAGGAAAGGAAAAATAGAATAAGCAGGTTGAGTGAGCTCAGGGGGTTAATTGTCCCTAAGCTAGAGGCCATGCATGAGGCCATAGCAGAAGCTCAAATCACAGCCCAGACAAGTGATCCGAAAGATCTAAAAAGGGCAGATGCATTTGCATTTTTGTTGAGTGGTCACATTTCAATTTTAGATAGAATGAAGCAAAGTTGGGCTACAGAACTGATCCAACTGAAGACATCTTTTGCAGACATTCTTCAATTCATGTGAGTATGTAAATATGCAGCTATGTATAGAAAATTTTTGAAAATTTTGGTGTGCGGACCCTACCCTTTGCCATTGATGTCAAAGGGGGAGTGAGGAGCAGTGAAAAATGAGGAATCCAACTAAGGGGGAGTTCCAGAAATTGTATATAAAGATAGAGCATCAGCCAAGGGGGAGCATAGTGTAAACACTTAGTCATTTTTCACTAAATGTTGCCATCAATGCCAAAGGGGGAGATTGTTGGCAAGAGACACTATATGGATTCATGGTTGTTGTCATTGATGGCAACAAAGGTCATCCCACATATCCGCAAGTTATGGTGTGTCTCTACCGGAAGTCAGAATGAAGATTGTTGTGGTCCGGTGAACAAGAACAGAGCATGTGGCAAGGTCCGACAGATTGGTCCGGATCTCTCAGAGGAAGTGTCTTGGTGCAGTGCGGATTTGGGGAAGTCAAGAGGACTACCTTGAGTAGTATATTCCAAGGATTTAGCCTCCGGTGATGAACAAAGAAAAAGATATGAATAGTTGAGTATCAGATTCCTGAGAGACAGTGAGAACAGAGGAAGAACTGACTGACAGAGTATCAGACTATTTTCCAGATGTGTTACTGTTGATGGTAAAGGTTGTGAAGGCATGAATCATGTTTGGCTGACATGATTAATGATATCTACAAGTATATGCTTGATCTACATTGCTTGGTGAGCAAGGATTCAGCCGACAGAACAGAGTTTGTAAGAAACTAGACTGTTCCGGATGCCGACTAGAAAGGTGATGAAATTACTTGTGCGGATATATATAGAGGATGGATTTAGTTGTGAAGAGAGAAATTGTGTGATGGTGTATGCGAATAAGTGCAGAACAGAGCAGAAGTAGTAAGAAAGATCCGGTATGTGAAAGGATAGCAGAATAAAGAGCAGAGGAAAGATGAAGTGCAGCAGATCAGTGTACTGAGCCTAACCGGAACTGAACTCCAGCATATGTAGATGCTTCCAATCAGTTCAAGACTGTGATTCTTATCACTTTGTAGACAGTGTGTCTCCTTGTAGGCAGTGGGCCTCTTTGTGAGCAGTGTGCTCGGGCAGTGAGCCCTAATTGGTAAGTGCCATTTTGTAATTCCTTATTCTTCTAACAGAGAATAATCTTTGGGTTAATCACCCTGTGGTTTTCTCCCTTAACAGGGTTTCCACGTCAAAAATACTGTGTCATGTGTTTTTCATTTCATGGTAATGTTTGTTTGTTTGATTCAATGCTGCATTGATTAATAAGAAAGTTCAAAAGAAGAAATAATTAGGATAACTGATTCACCCCCCCCTCTTAGTTATCAACAGTTTCTACTTGTGCCCTTAGATTGCCAATTGCATCTTTTGTCGGGTCATAAGTTCTAGATATCTTCAATATCTGAGCTTCCCATTTATCTATTTTATCTTTTATATACTTAGTCTTAATCAGCCATGTAAGACAAAATTGGTACATTTCACTGGCTTCTTTAAGAGCTAACTGTGCATATTCTATACTTTTGTCTAACAAAATTTTATCTTGAGAGGCTTTATCTTTTAGCTCAACCAATCTCTTACTATCTATTTCAGCTCTTACCTTTTTCTTAGCAACCTTTTCAAGAGACTCAAAATGAATGTTGATGGATTCCATTAACTTCTTTACTTGTGCAGCAGGACCCAAGGATGTGTCTCTCTTGTTCCAGGCATTAGTTTTTCAAAAATTGCTAATGCATCTTCTAACAACTCGCTATCCTCTATATGAGATTTTAGTACTTCCTCTTGTGCATTAGTTTGTAGAATTGTCCCAAGTCTTAACTTCTATAAAGGGGACATAGAAGCAAGGTTAATAGGCCCTTGCAAAAGCTCAGGAGCAGTCAAATTTTGAGTTTCTTTCTGCTTCTCTAAGAACTCTCTTAAGGAGTTAGCAGTGTCTCTCTTCTCTTCACCATGAGATACTTCAGCTTCTTGTCTTTCCGGAGGCAATTCTTGGCTGTGTTCTTGTTCATTTCTTTCTGACTCTAGAGTAGGAACATCCATCATATGTTTATTTGTCTCTTCTCTCTGCTCTTCTTGTTCCACTGAGATATTCTATTCAGGATTGTCCCTGCCTCTTCAGACTCCTCTTCTTCAGTTTCTTTCATTTCTTTAACCTTTTTTGAACTCTCCAGAGGTGTAATTGTGCCTTGGTCCATGCTCTTCTCAACATTTGCTTCTGGAGTAGCATTGGAAGTGTCACCATTGTTAACTAGCTCTTCCTCATGAGTGTCTGCAACAGTTGTAATTTAAAATTCATGCAATAGACTCAAGGTTGTTTCCTTTGTCTCTTTTACTAGCTTCTCAGTGTCATTGGCCACAAGTGTATTAACTCTTCTTTTTGTTCTGACTTTATCATTGAGTATCTTTGTGACTTTTGCTTTTTCTTCCTTTTTTATGGTTGGACAGAGACTCAACAAGAGATATTCTCTTATCTCCACATCTTTGGCCATAGCCACTTCCTTTCTTACTGACATGATGCTGACTAGGCTATCCAGTAATTGATCTATGATTTCAATTATGGCTTTGCTAAACATTTCTAGATATTTGACAACTGCAGTTTCAATAATTATCTTATTTGCATCAGATCTTTCATCATACATTTCAGCAATGGGTTTCAAATTTCCATGCTGTGCAAATGCATTGACTCAGGTTTCCAAGGAGAGTCTTGCTTCACTTTCAGTCTTCTCATCTTCTTTCTTCTTCCTGGTCTTTCTTGAGGTCTTCTCATTCTTACAGAAGTGGTTTCATTTGTTCTTGTCCATTTTGCTTCAGTCTCATTATCTATCTCTACTTTTTCTTCTTCTTCTACTTCACCCAGGCGTACATATACTCTTTTTGTTGCCTTTGTTTTATTTCTTGTCTTCTTCTCTGTTGTTTTCTCTATCGGTACTTGTTCTTCAGGTTCAACCTCTTTCTTAGGTGTTTCTTTCTCAGTACTTGTAGCCATTGTTTCTGCCATAGAGGGTCCAGAACTCTTTGAAGAAGCTGCAAAGGTGGATGCTCTTGTCCTTCTTGCAGGGCCAAATGCAGGCTTCTCCTTTTAAATTTTCTCCTCTTCCTTTTTCTCCAGGGCTTTTGATGTTTGCCCTTTCGAAGTACTTGCAGTTTTTGATGCCTCTACCTTTGCTCTTATTGGCAAGAGACACTATATGGATTCATGAATGTTGTCATTGATGGCAACAAAGTTCATCCCACACATCCGCAGGACTTGGTATGTCTTTACCGGAAGTTAGAGTGAAGAATGTTGTGGTCCAGTAAACAAGAACAGAGCATGTGGTGAGGTCCGACAGATAGGTCCCGATCTCTTAGAGGAAGTATCTTGGTGAAGTGTGGATTTGGGGAAGTCAAGAGGACTATCTTTACTGATAGATTCGAAGGTTTGAGCCTCCGGTGTGAAAAGGATAAAGAGATAGGAATGTTTGAGTGTCAGGTTCTCATGTGGCAGTGTAAACAGAGGAAGAATTGACTGGCAGAACACCAGACATTATTTCGGATGTGTTACTGATGTTGGTGAAGGTTATGAAGGCATGAGTTATGTTTAGCCAACATGATTAATAATTTCCACAAGTATATCATTGATCCGCATTACTTGGTGTGCAAGGATTCAGCCGATAGATCAAAGTTTGTGAAAAGATTGACTATTCCAGGTGTCGACTAGAAAGGTGATGAAATCACTTGTACGGATATATATACACGATGGATTTAGTTGTGAGAGGTGTCGTGGTTGTTTGTGATGTGCGAATAAAAGCAGAAGAGCAGAGTAGAAGCAGTAAGGAAGGTCCGGTATGTGAAAGGAAAACAACATAAGAGAAGAGGAAAGATGAAGTGCAGCAGATTAGTATACTAAGCCTAACCGGAACTGAACTCCAGCATATGTAGATGCTTCCAATCAGTTCAAGTATTGTATAACACTCTTTTTGTAGATAGTGTGTCTCTTGTAGGCAGTGTGCCTCCTTGTGAGCAGTGTGCTCGGGTAGTGAGCCCTAATTGGCAAGTGCCATTTTGTATTTCCATTCTTCTAACAAAGAATACAATCTTAGGTTAATCACCTCGTGGTTTTCTCCCTTAACAGGGTTTCCACGTCAAAAATATTGTGTCATGTGTATTTCCATTTCATGATTATGTTTGCTCATTTGGATTAATGTTACATTGATTATTAATAAAGTTCAGAAAGTATAAATAATTAGGATAACTAATTCACCCCCCTCTTAGTTATCAACAATTGGTATCAGAGCCAAGTTCCTCCTAACAGAGTCTAACATCTTGAGGAAGATTTGGGAATTCAAATGGATGCATATGGTTTAAGGGAGCAACTCAAGACTGCCCTTGATGATCTTGAACAGTCAAACTCTGAAGTCAATGAATTAAAGGAAAGACTCAAACAGGCTGATGATTTCATGAGAGAACTAAAAGACAAATTAAGTCTCTCTATGAAAAAGAGAAAAGAGCTGCTTCAGCAATTGGCAAGACAAGGTGAAGTAAATGATGCAAATGAAGAACTGAAGGAGAAAACTGAGTTGTGTGAAAAGCTATCAAAAGAAATCATTATGGTAAGACATGAAATGGAATCAAGAGTCATGAAGTTTACCCAAGAAGTTGAAGAGAAAAGAAAAACTGAAGATAATCTAAGACAATCTCTCAAGGAGAAATCAGAAGATTGCCACCAGATGGATAGAATTATCAGACATCTTGAATTTGATCTTGAAGATGCTAAAGATAATGAAGAAAAACTTGAGGATCAAATTGTCTCTCTCAAAAGGGATCTTCAAACAACAAATGAGTATAAAGAGAAATTCAAGATAAGTTCTGCTCAACTTGAAGTTCTTCTTGGAAGTCAAAAGAAGGTAGATGACAAGTGTGTTTTGGGATATGAGAAAGGAGAAAGCTCTGGATCCGGTCAGAAGAATTTTGGATCAGAAAATCCAAGGAACAGACCTAGAAGACCTTCGGTAAGATAGCCTAATGCTCAAAGATATCCATCCTTCAATGGATACTACCACAACTGCAATCACTTTGGTCACAAAGCTAATCAGTGCAGAAAAGAGAATGAATCAGACTAATTCATCCTTCTCCAGACAGTGTTTTAACTGCAAAAGGTATGGTCACAAATCTCATGAATGTAGAAATATGCAAATGAACAAATCATTCAATGGTAGATGCTTTGCATGCAATAGAATAGGTCATATGGCTAATCAATGCAGATCAAGAGGATATCAATCAAATATGCAAAGAAATGTTGTTTGCCAAATTTGCAATAGATCCGGTCATATTATAAAATTTTGTAGAAGCAAGAATTAGGACAAAAGAGGTCTAGTATATCATAATTAGAATCAAGATAAGGGGAAACAAAAAGTGAATGCGGATGAAGTTAAAAGTGAGATGAACAAGATTTGGGTAAAGAAAAGTACAGAGAATGTAGAGGTTGGATCCGCACCAGACTCTGGTGCTGATATTCCTTCCAAAAATTAAAAAGTGAGCTCTGGCTCAGGGGGAGACACAAAGAAAACCTTGTTCCCCCAGCCAGTCAATTGGTGCTGGAACTAGCACAAGAAGAGTTGCGGATTGAAGGATTCATAAGGGAAACATCCAAACAAACTATGGTTAATATTTGGAAGATCCGCATGATGTTTAAAGATCAGGACTGATCCGGGTTCTTCAAGTCATCCAAATAAGGCCAACCGGAATAACTTAGGTTGAGCATTTATTGCAACCTGACAATAGGGTTTGTAGAGCAATATAAGGGTTTTCTCATTAATCACTTGTTCATTCTGCATTCAAGAAGAAGAGAGAAAAGGAGCTCTGCAACTACTTCTCCCAAAGATCAAGACGATTCTTCATACAACTCGATCCAGATCTCATCGTGTGTGCCCTAAACAGTGTAAAAGGTATTCTTCATTCTTGATATCTCTCAGTAAGATTCCTTAATGATGGGTACTCCGAATATAGTAAAGATTTCTGATAGACCTCGCCCCACTTTTAAGAAACATCCATACAAGTCCTTGGAGGTAGATCCCCTAGGAGCCTTTTCTAGTGTTCCGTATGGCGTATCGCATACAAAAGACATTAGGGTTTACATACATGCAAGTATTGAAGAATTTGGTGAATCAAAGTTAGTAGATATCTATCACAAACAGTTGATAGATGATTCTTTTGAGATTAAACCTCAGTATAAAGCCATCCGGGATAAGCATTTTGCACAGTGCATTCATTTCCCCTACTTTGAAGAAGATGAATGGGTCTGGTATGTGTTGAGTAGAGTGCATGACAATTTCCTATGGTTGAATCAACCATTTAAGATCACCAAAGATGCAATTAGGGCAGTAACTGGTCTACACTCATCCGGTGGAATATCTATTCTCAAGTCTGTCAAGAATCAGACAATAAGTGATGCAACCAGATCTAAATTTGATAAGAGAGCTATGACAATTGAAGACATCATTGAACCGGATGTCAAATTTGCATCCATGATAATTGGTTACAAGATTTATCACTCCAGTAGGGAAAATTCAGTACCAGGAACTGCAGTTTACATAGCCTATCAAATGCTGAAAGAAAATTTTGACTATGATTTGTATGAGCTTCTTCTCAGCCAACTGTTGGAAAATCTGCAAAAGATTAAGAAGGATAAGAGGAACTCCTTCAAGTATGGTGGTTTGATACTCTGCTTATTCTTTTATTACATGAATGAGCTTCCCGGATCCAATGGATGGGTATGGTAGAATGACAGACCAGTTGCCATCCAAATCAGAGACTATTTGCATGGGTTTAGGGATGCTAAAGCAAGAAATACAGCTCTGTGGGGATACTTCAAGAATTTTCAGAACATGATGCAAGCAAGAGAAAGATTTCCCTAGTCTCTTGTTGAGAAGTACAAAGACACAGTATGCTTTATGGTTGAAACTGATCAGTGCCTAATGGAGGCAGTAGAACCAAGAACTATGTGGATCATGCCTATGGGGTATGAAGTCGATGGACAAATTGTAGAACTGCATGTTCAACACATGCTCAGTCAGCCAAAGGACCCAAAAGCAGAAAGATTTGGAACCTTTGAAGAGCTAAGTGTAAAAATTTATGTGGAACTCAGACAACCAGAAATGAAGAGGAAAGTAAGAAAAGAAATTGAAGAAATTGCCAAAGGTTTAGGCATCTCAAAGGAGGCACTTGATGCCCACAAGAAAAAGATGGAAAGGGCTGAGGAAGAAAAGAAAGAGGCAGTAAAGAAAAGCAAGGAAAGTGTTCCGGTAGAAACCTCCACCCGGACTAGATCATCAAAGAGATCTGCACCTGCCACTGCCAAAAGCTCAAGGGCATCTACACCGGAAGCAAAATCATCCGGAAAAGGAGAAAAGAGAACAAAGAAAAAGGCAACAAGGTCCTATGTTAGCCTAAAGGATGATGAGGAAACCGAATCAGATGAGGAGATAAGGAAACTGAAGAAGAAGAAGAAATTATCTGGTGAACACTCTACCGGTCAAGGAGAAGAAGAGAAGGAAGAGGAATTTGTTGAAAAACCCACTCTATCCTTAGATGTTGTAGTAAAAGCAGTCACTGTGGATGGAAACCTATAACCTTTAATAGAATTCTATGATGATTATAATGAAGCAGATAAATAGATTCTGGAGGAAGCCATAGTTCAATTTTTGAACACTTACAACAAAGCTTTTATTGAAATTATCTCTCTAATTCCCAAAAGCTTAGAGAAAAGGCTTGAAATGAGGAAGAATAATGCTCGAGCAAAAGATCTCAAGATCTGGGAACAGATAGCAATTCAGCTATTTCCTTCAATCGATCTCAAGACAATGAATATGGTATTCAAAGATTGCAAGGATGAGTTCCGGAGTAAATCCAGGATGAATCAGCTAATGCTTGGTGAAACTGACAAAGTGGCAAAAGAGACCGAAGAGATCCTCCAGAATGCTTTTAAGAAATTCAACATTCCAATTATAGAGGACTTGGGTACTGACCCCTCGACCACTGGTGTTGCAGAAGAATCTACTGAGAAAATGACAGAAGAGGTGGGCCCTGAACAGACTAACATTTCTCCTCTGGTTTCACCTACAGTCTCTGGATCTAAAGGAGAAGAAAGAATACAGGAGAAAGAAGCAGAGGTGAAGGAATAAGAGGTTGACAGTACCAAGGCTGCAGAAGGAGAAAAGACTTCAACAGAGAAAACCACAACTGCTAGTGGTAAGAATGTAGAAGGAGAGAAAGCTCCAAGGGATAGCTCTAAGAATGCAGAAGAGAAGAAACATCTGTCTCCGACAAGAGACACTGCAAAAACTGTCCAAGAATTCCTGAACAAAGAAACAATGGAGATTGATGAACCAGAGCTTCTACAAGGAGCATTTAATTTTGATTCTCTTTCTTCGGTACAGACAATGAAGATTGCTTCATTTGCTAATGCTAAGGCTAAAGAAAAACTCCTAAAGTCTCACATGGAAGACTGTGAGTTGATAGAAGCTACTTTCAGACTGCTAGAAAGATTATGCCATCGTTTCAGAAGGATCCCACAGCCTCCTCCTCTGGTAATCTCAAGACTCTAGTTAGTAGTGTTAGCACACATTTTGATTCTCTTGAGAAGTCAGCTGAAGAAAAGGTCCGGAAGGAGTTTTTGGATAAGAGATTATCAGAGGTACAAGGATTGATAATTAATGATAGGAAAAATTTAAAAATTGGGATAAAGAGCTTAGAAAATGCTCTTAAAGATGGCGGAGAAATATACAAATTTTGTATATCCTGGTCCAAAGCAACAGTAGAGATTGAGAAGAAAGTAAAAGAGCAAGAGGATAAACTACTAAGTTTGTCTCAAAGTTTTGATTCTCTCTCATCCTCCATAGTAAATCAAGAGTGTCAGACTATTGCAATCACAAATGCAATAAAGAATTTTGAGAAGGAAAGGAAGAACATAATTAGCCTGATGGGTGAACTTAGAAGGATCATTATCCCTAAGTTAGAGGCCATGCATGAGGCCATAAGCGATGCTCAGACTACAGCCCGGACCAATGATCCGACAGATCTTAAGAAGGCAGAAAATTTTGCATTCCTGTTGAGTGGTCACATCTCAATTTTGGACAGGATGAAGCAGAGTTGGGTGACAGAAGTAGTACAGCTGAAGAATACTTTTGCAGACATGCTTAAGTATATGTAAGTGCAACTTGTATATATACTTATGCGGATATGTATGGACTGTTTTGGAAATTTTGGTGTGCTGACCCTACCCTTTGCCATTGAGGTCAAAGGGGGAGTGAAGAGCAGTGAAAAATGAGGAATCCAACTAAGGGGGAGCTCCAAAAAATGTATATAAAAATAGAGCATCAGCCAAGGGGGAGCATAGTGTAAACACTTAGTCATTTTTCACTAAGTGTTGCCATCAATGCCAAAGGGGGAGATTGTTGGCAAGAGACACTATATGGATTCATGAATGTTGTCATTGATGGAAACAAAGTTCATCCCACACATCCACAGGACTTGGTATGTCTTTACTGGAAGTCAGAGTGAAGAATGTTGTGGTCCGGTAAACAAGAATAGAGCATGTGGTGAGGTCCGACAGACAGGTCTGGATCTCTCAGAGGAAGTATCTTGGTGAAGTACAGATTTGGGGAAGTTAAGAGGACTATCTTTACTAATATATTCCAAGGTTTGAGCCTCCGGTGTGAAAAGGATAAAGAGATAGGAATGTTTGAGTGTCGGGTTCTCATGTGACAGTGTAAACAGAGGAAGAACTGATTGGCAGAACATCAGACATTGTTCTGGATGTGTTACTGATGTTGGTGAAGGTTATGAAGGCATGAATTATGTTTAGCTGACATGATTAGTAATTTCCACAAGTATATTATTGATCCGCATTACTTGGTGTGCAAGGATTCAGCTGACAGATCAAAGTTTGTGAAAAGATTGACTATTCCGGGTGCCGGCTAGAAAGGTGATGAAATCACTTGTGCGGATATATATACACGATGGATTTAGTTGTGAGAGGTTTTGTGGTTGTTTGTGATGTGCAAATAAAAGTAGAAGAGCAGAGCAGAAGTAGTAAGGAAGGTCCGGTATGTGAAAGGAAAGCAGCATAAGAGAAGAGGAAAGATGAAGTGCAGCAGATCAGTATACTGAGCCTAACTGGAACTGAACTCCAGCATATGTAGATGCTTCCAATCAGTTCAAGTATTGTATACCACTCTTTTTGTAGATAGTGTGTCTCTTGTAGGCAGTGTGCCTCCTTGTGAGCAGTGTGCTCGGGTAGTGAGCCCTAATTGGCAAGTGCCATTTTGTATTTCCATTATTCTAACAGAGAATACAATCTTGGGTTAATCACCCCATGGTTTTCTCCCTTAACAGGGTTTCCACATCAAAAATATTGTGTCATGTGTATTTCCATTTCATGATTATGTTTGCTCATTTGGATTAATGTTACATTGATTATTAATAAAGTTTAGAAAGCATAAATAATTAGGATAACTGATTCACCCCCCCTCTCAGTTATCAACAACTCTTACTTTACTTATTTCTTCTTTTGTGAACCCATGTCTTTTGGTAATTTCTTCTACATACTTCTTGACCTTTCTTTGGGTCTCTGATTGTGTTTGCTCTAGATGTACTTTGAGAAAGAGTTCCTCAAAAGTACCAAACCCTTCCTCTTTGGGGTCTCTTGGTTTTCTCAAGATAAGATCTGCCAAACCAATTAATACATCCTCTGAGACTTCATATCTCATTGTTGGGACCCATACAATTCTAGGTTCAACAGCCTCCATGAGGCATTTATCCTTGTCAATCATGAACACAATCTCCTTTTCATACTTCTTTACAACTGTTCCAGGGATTCTAGTCCTGGCTTGCATTTTCTTTTGAATTTTTTTGAAGTAACCCCATAAAGTTGCATTCTATTTGTTAGCATTTCCCAAACTGTGCAAATGATTTCTGATTTGAGCAGCTATAGCTGTATGATCAAGCCAACCTATATTGTCCATACCAGGTAACTCTTTCAAAAAGTAAAAGAATAGACAAATAATCAAAGTTCCATACTTAAAGGGATATTTTGTTTCCTTTGTTCTTTTTAGATTTTCCATTAGTTGTTCCCAGAGCAACTCACATAGGTCATAGTTAGTGTTACTCTTGACCATATCATATGTTGTGTATATAACAGTTGTAGACACTAAATTCTCCCTGTTGGAGAAATATACTTTATACCCAATAACCATCGATGCAAATCTAACTACCAAATCCTCAATGTCATTCACAGTTAACTTGCCCTCTTATCAAATTTCATATTGGTTAACTGCATTACTACATTGTTCTTCATGGTTTTTAGGGTTGGAACCCTTTTGGTAGAGCTCATGCTAGTCACTGCTTTGATAGCTTCCTTTGTTATTGTATACACCTAAAAATGACATGACTCTGTCTAAATAAATATTCTTAATATTTATTCCATTCTAATTCTTCTATCAATAAATAAATAAACAAATTTATTTATTCAATTCATATTCTTCTAAGTTAATTAAATATCAAAATATTTAATTACCTCTTCTAAAGTCAAAATTAAATAAAATCTTTTATTTAATTTAATTCTTCCAAACAATTAAATAATTTTTAATTATTTAATTAAATCATTTCTTCTTCCAAATTTAAATAAATCAATCAAATTTATTTAAATTCTCTCAGTCTCTAAAAATAAAATACAATCAAATATTTTATTTATTCTTCCAAAGCATGCACAAATAATTAAATAAATTTATTTATTTTCTAAAAATCTTCCAAATCTTCTAAAAATAAGTCTTCTTCTTCATGCACACAAAATTAAATAATTTATTATTTAATTTCTCTCAAATCATGCAAAATCAAATCACAAGTTGAGTTAACTGACTCAATCAATCTTGTTTTTATCAATATCTCTTAAATTAGAAAAAAACATTCTAATTTATGAAATCAAATCATATCTTTATAAAAGAAAGTAGTTAACTCAAACAAAATAGCTTTTGTGTGACATTTGTCTTCTTTCTATTCGCGCACGTTCTTTCAAGTCTTCTATACTATTGATTTCTCATTCTTTCTATATCGTTGATCTTCTCTCTCACAAGTCTATAAATTAAACCCTATTCTTTTATTTCAATCATCCAAGCTTTTAGTAACGTTACTCTGTAGAATTAACAGCGCGCCTTTGGCACCGAAATCCATCCATAGCTTGTGATCACCCTTTTATTGTATTGAAGGTCATCTTCATTACAAAAAGTATCATAGCCATCTCTCCATCGTCATCTTGAAAAACAAAGCAAGGAAGTACGCTTCTGAGGGCTTCATTCATACAAGATCGATTGAGACTAGGCGACAATGGAAGCAACAAAGTAACAAGGTTTGCACGGTTTGTTCTTTGTTATTTGAATATTTGTTATTTACAAATTCTATTGAGATTATTGGTTTATTGATTGAGTTTAATAAATTTGACAATATTTCTGGTAACATTTTTGGCACCCACCGTGGGGCCCTGCCCCAATTTAACCCAAAAACTAAGTTTTTTGTGCTAAGGTTCTGTACACAGGAGGATTCGACGCATCTGATCCATTCTAACGTGCATCTACTATTAGTTTTGGCACATTTGATCTTTTGGTGCATTTACCTCTTGAAGCTGCACATCTGTGTTTTGTTACGGTGCATCTACTAAAACTATGCATATACTCTCTGTTTCCGCACTTTTGACCTTTGTCTCAGCATTTTTGTAATAGCTGCACATTTGATCTCTGTCTCTACGCATCTAATCTCTGTACCTATGCATATGATTTTGATAGTAACTTTTAGGGTTTTCTTGTGATTTTGCTAACGTTGACACTTTTCACAGGAAAATTCTCTAATCTACTTGCAAGTTAGGGGCCGGTTTAGACATTCTAGTTGCATTGTTAACACACATCGTCTTTTCTAAAGGATAGTAATCAGATGTTCATGCAAAATCACATCTAGATCTAACTAGGAAGGGAGTAACTTGATCTTATTGCATCAACAAATTGAATATAGTCCCAATGCTAGGAGGATAAAATTGAACCATTGCTATCTTGCTTTCAAAGTTAACAACTTGCTTGTGTGCCCAAGTAGCTAGCTCATATAGTCTTCTTCATTTTAACTAGGGGAAAAGAACCATTGTCTTTTATGTTTTTGGGAATGATACTAGGCCTATGCTCTCCCCTATCTTGGGTGACCAAAATGCTAGACATATCATTTCCGCATGTGTTAAACCCTTAGAGAGGCCTGCCCTTGGATATCCTTCTGTCCAAGCGGGAACGACCTTAAGTGGTAACTAGCTAAAGACAAGCTCTGCCAAGCCACTATAAATAAATTGTGTTTGGAGCGGAAGCTTCAAATGAGTGAAGTTGTGTTATACCGACAGCCAACCTCCTCCAAAACCCTCCAAGGCGCAACCCTTGCAGGCTGGGATACTCCATAATAGAGAGTAGTGCTGCCATATGTATAACCACTCAAACGGTTGCACTTATTAATCATCCTTTGTTTTTAGTAGCCAAAAACCTCTATAAGCCGATGTAGGGAAGGGAGATTATCACCTCCCAAAGATGCCTCATCTAGAAATAGTGAGAATTCGGTTTATATTGTCCCATCTAGCCTAGGATTTGTACTTGCTTGAGTCAAAAAGAGTCCAAAAAATTACAAAAAAAAATAAAAAATCATGAAAACTTCTGTGTTTACTTGCCGTAATTGAGAAATCAGAGCAAAAACACCAAATTGCAACCAAGAAACCAAAAACATTGAAAAATGTGCCAAAATTTTTTTGCAAAAATAATCAGAAAACCAGAGCTGTGCATATACTCTCTAAAATTGCACTTTTGCATTGACCTGCGGTGCATTTGCATCAACTTTCTACGCATCTATCACCTATTATTGCACTTTTACTATTTACCAAAGCTGCACTTTTGCATCGACTTATTACGCATATATCCTTTGTTTCAGCACATTTAGTGCTGTGTATCCGCAACAATGAGCATTTCCACATCTTTTGAGAGAATTTTTAGCATTTCTGGATACCCATTTCATCCTTGCTCTAGTTTCTGAGATCAGATTTACCGTGCAGTCACCTCTTCCATCCATTTCCATAGCATACCCTCTCTTTTGTCAGTCATCTCGTCCGCCTTCTACCAGGTCTTCTTGTTAACAAGTCAAAAGTTCCTATATCAGATTAGTGCAAGACCTTTTCAGATCATTTCGGATTCAAGTAACCTTAGGAGGTCACATAACTTCACTAGTGGTCTTGGTGCAAGACTAGTCTCTACATAGTAAATGGGTAGTGAATATCCTTACTCGTGGCTATCGTCTTGTGTCAACCAACTTACTTAGAATCATTGATCAAAAGAGTCCCTTGTTTGAATCTCATCACAAGTATCCTCTTCTCAACAATCTCCACCAACACCTTACCAAATTCTCTAGTTTCACCCCGCTTCTTCCCATGTTGCCTTGCATGGTCTTAACTAGATCT
Organism: Cunninghamia lanceolata; assembly: GCA_027924645.1. Taxonomy (NCBI): domain Eukaryota; kingdom Viridiplantae; phylum Streptophyta; class Pinopsida; order Cupressales; family Cupressaceae; genus Cunninghamia; species Cunninghamia lanceolata. The sequence continues at coordinate 4,458,853 of BSBN01000614.1, forward strand.
CAATACCAAAAGCAACTTGAAATAGCCAAGACATCCAACTGCATTGTGTCCTCTCATGACAGTGATGAGGAAATCTCTCATGAAGATTACCAAGGAACCCTCCAAGATCAGAAATTTCAACACATGCTAGAAAAAGTGCTCAAAGAGGACCCTCCAAGGTACTTTCTTCATCTTACAAACTTAGGACTTAAACTCCTCACTAACTTTGATCTCAACAAATTGAAAGAGACTGTAGAGGAAACTCAAGAAAACCACACTAGTGAGGATAAAGGAAAGAAAATCGCAAACCCAAATGCACCTATGGAAACATTGTAGGAACAAATCGAGAGCCTAACGCAACAAATGATGGATTTCAAAACAGGAACAACCACTAAAACTTATTCCTTGGAAGACATCGCACCGTATCCCTTTGACAAAAGTTTGAACATGGTACCCTTCCCCTTTTGGTTCGAAGTTCCTAAGTTTGACAAATACAAAGGGAAAGGAGACCCAAGAGACCACATTAGGGAATTTAATGCTGCATGCTTAGAAGTGGCTCACAACAAAACTTTCCTAATGAGACTATTCCCTAGATCTCTAGATGGTTAAGCCATGGATTGGTTCTAATGACTTCCCCCGGGTATCAAAACATTTGATTATTTAGTAAACAAGTTCGTCACACACTTCTCATATAACGTTGAACACGAAGTCTCCATGCTTGATCTATGCAATACAAAGAAAAAAGGTGGCAAATCCTTCACCTCTCTCTTACAAAGGTGGAGACAACTCACCAGAAAATGCTCATATGACATGCCTGAGAAGCAATTGACAGAGATGTTTGTCCACAACCTTAACCCTGATCTCAGTTACCAAATCCAAATTCAATGCCCTACCTCATTTACGAAAGTCATTGAGATGGGATTATTTATCGAGAAAGCTATGATCGCCAAGGGGCAAATAAAGTTGTACAAGGACACCCCTAACTCTAACTACACCACGGACAAGTTGAAGTTTTGGACAAAGAACAAAAATATCATCAATGATGGAGTAGTTGATGCCAAAGTAGCGGCTCCCAAACAACAACCAATCTTCACTCTCAAAGGAGAAGCAAACAATGCTACACCAAACAAAACCTTCTCTTGCAAGCCAAAGCCATGGTTCACCTCTAATCCTAGATGAAAATTCACACCACTAGGGGAGTCCCAAGAGTCTGCATTAAGAAAACTATTGGCCAATAGTGAGATCACTCTTCCACCCACTAGCGACTATGAACCTCAAGTGAAACCTCATTATTGGAAAGATACTGATTTCGCGAATATCATAGAGGAAGAGGCCACAAGACCAACGACTATATCCATCTCAAACACGTCATTCAAGACATACTTGACCAAAATTAGGTAGGCACTAAAGAACATACCTCTAATGAGATACATGTGGCATACAAGGATCCACTCCTCAACCACGACAAGCCATACAACAACAACAACAACAACAACAACAACAACAACAACAACCGCAACAAGCAGAATCAAAACAACGGACACAACAATGCTAACTATGCGAGCGTGCCATTCAATTATACCATCAACTACATACCAAAACACATCCCACAAGTCATTGTGGTCACATTCAACCAACAATCAGGACCCAACAAAACTGATTGCAGCATCATCACCCATAGTGGTAAGGTCACGTTGAACACGCTTTCTCCAAGGTCATCACCTTCTCCGTCTAACTCCCATACATATAGTGTCATAGACTAACTTTGGAAAACTCCTGCCCACATATCTATCTTAGAGTTGTTGCGTCTGTCTCCCTCCCACAAGGAAATTCTTGATAAAGCCTTAGTGGAAACAATTGTACCCACGAACCTAGCCCAGGAGAAGTTTCAAGCCATGGTAGGAAATCTAACCTCCTCTAGCACCATCTCGTTTACTGAATAGGATGACCTTTCAATGTCTCAGCCTCATAACACCCCCTTGCATATCATCGCCTTCATTCATAAACACTGTGTCAAAAGAGTTCTCATTGATGGAGGAGCCGGTTTAAATATTTGTACGCTCAAGCTAGTCCTTACATTGGGGTTCTCTGAAACTGTAGTGGATCCTAGGAAAAAGATCACTATCAAGGCCTATGATGAAGAGGAAAGAACTACTAAAGGAATAGTGGTGTTACCAATACAAGTTGGACCAGTGATAAAGGACATTGTTTGCCAGGTCCTCGATAGGGAGCTAGCCTATAATATCCTCCTAGGTAGACCCTGGATCCATGCCATGAAAGCTGTGCCTTCTACCTACCACCAATGCACCAAATTACCTCATAACAGAAAGCAGATCACCATCCAAGGTGATCCTGATCCTTTCCAGCACTGCAACACTATTTGCTCAAAGCCTAATTGCATCATTCCCAACAATAGAGCTTCTACATCCCACAACCCACTGCATGATTCTACCATGGGTAGGGGAATACTCCATCGAGCATAGCCTCAACTTAGCCAAAATGCCTCTATCTCCAAGATCCTTTGGTGACCTACACCTAAGTACATTCCAAAACCTTCTGCTTCTCCCGAACCTCCCACAGTTCCCTTTGTAAAATGGGGGACCCTATCAGATGAGAGTGAGGAAAGAGATGTCTTGCAATGGCTCTACATAGAGTAAGATAACACACAACAAGAACCACCTAAGCTCCCAACGAGAATCTATGGGCGTGGTGAGTCTATCCTACAATGGGTTATGACGGACAAGGTCCCATTGGCCTATGAAAAGAAGGAATAATAGAACCCATCCAACCCTCTTCATCCTCATTGGCAAGAAATACAAAAGGACTAGGATACAAGGACAAAGGCAAAGCTAAGGCAAATGCTTGTTTTGTGGAGCAGATCCATGCCCTACAAGAAGACAGTGACATAGATTCTAACGAATATGAGTGGGATGAACTCACAAAGCACTCCTATGAAGACAAATGAATTGACACCATTCAAACCTATAGCCCCTACCGTGAGGGACAAATGCTAACGTATAGACCATTAGAGTCTGATTCGTGAACTCTTGAGAGTATGACTTTCGAGGAAGGTCAGAGTTCCATCGTAATAAATAATCTAGAGGAAAGTACCATCTCAGATCCTATCCCTACCAATCTGAATCCTAACTGTATATCCATTCCAACTATCACACCCAACGAATTAGATCTATCTTTCGAGCCCCTTCCCCTTGTGCATCCTGAACTTATCGACTGGGATTTACAAGGAACCCCGCAACTAGACATGTTCCAAATGATGATGCCCATATTGATTACATGGAACTTAGGGACCACCTACCTATAGGAGATCATAAAGATGGCTTCGCCATTGAACCCAACACTGTGGCTTATTTTGGAGAGGGTGCCAAGCCTTCTAGTCACAAAAACATAAAAATAAAAAATGGATCTGATGATGAAAACTAATCTGTGGCAGGTCAGATCCCAAAATAGTAAAAAGAAAGGACGCATCAAATGGTGAAAACCTCTCTAAGGTGCTAGATGATGGAAGGCTTGACACTCTCCCCACCGACATGTATCAGGTGAAGTCTTAGATTGTTGTGGAACCTACAAAACCTATCAACATTGGAATAGAGGATAATCCTAAGATCATTCACTTTGCAAAGTCTCTATTTCCACTAGAAAAGACCAAATTTGTACCATTCTTCAAGAAAAAGCAAGTCAACTTTGCTTGGTCATATGCAGATATGCCCGGTTTAGATCTAGATTTCATTCTACATCATCTTCCACTCGATCCAGGAGTCAAACTAGTCAAGCAGAAGCTTAGAAAGATGCATCCACACATTGCATTACTAGTAAAAGAGGAACTCAAGAAACTGCTGGATGTAGGGTTCATCAGGGCAATAGACTATCCAGAGTGGGTATCCAACATAGTACCAGTATCAAAACTTGATGGCAGAGTTAGATTGTGTAATGATTTTTGAGATCTAAACAAAGCTTGCCGCAGGATGACTTTCCATTGCCTAATATTGATATCATAGTCAACTTGACAACAAGACATATCATGTTATCTCTCATGAATGGCTTCTCTGGGTACAATCAAATCAGGATAGCACCAGAATACCAACATAAAACAACTTTCACTTGTCCATGGGGCACCTTCTGCTAGAATGTCATGCCATTTGGGTTAAAGAATGCAGGGGCAACATATCAACGTGCCATGACCACTATCTTCCATGATATGATGCATGTCACAATGGAGGACTATGTAGATGACATCCTTGCAAAGTCACTCACAAGAGAATCCCACCTAGATGTACTAGAGAAGGTCTTTTAGAGACTGGAACACTTCAAAGTCAGGTTGAACCTAAAGAAATGTGTGTTTGGAGTCACCTCCGGTAAGCTCTTAGGCTTCATTGTATCAACAAACACGATCAAAGTGGATCCTACCAAAGTCAAAGCTATCATGGATATGCCATCGCCAAAGAACATCACTCAATTGCAGTCTCTATAGGGCAAGTTACAGGCAATTCTTTGGTTCATATCACAACTGGCAGACAAGTGCCAACCTTTCAGTCATCTCTTACATAAAAACATTCCATTTAGATGGGACGAGAAATGTGAAGAAGCATTTGGCAAACTAAAGAAATACCTCATGAACCCTCCTATCTTGATGCCTCCTATACAAGGTAAGCCGCTATTACTTTACATATCTTCTACACAGATAGCTCTGGATGCCCTATTAGCACAACAGGATTATGAAGGCAAAGAAAGAGCTATCTACTATATCAGTTGCACATTGGTGAGCTACAAACTACAATATTCCCAAATAGAAAGATCATGTCTTGCTGTGGTTTTTTGCTTCCCAAAAACTATGACATTACATGCTAGCACATTTAGTCAAGCTTATTGCAAAGATAGATCCGCTAAAATACCTATTAAGCAAAGCAGCTCTCACAGGTTGCCTAGCTAAGTGGGTAATGCTCCTAAGCGAATACAACATTGAGTATGTAGAAAGGAAGGCTATCAAAGGTCAAATATTTGCCGATCAGTTAGTATAAGCACCATTATAGGATACCACACCAATGACATTTGAGTTTCTAGATGAAGTCATATTCAGTATCACAACACACTCATAGAAACTCTACTTTGATGGATCCTATACAAACCATGGATCAGGGGCAAGAATCTTATCATCTGCTATTCCCATGCACAAACAACATAGAAGAGTATGAGGCCTTGGTCATTGGTCTCAAAATGGTAGAAAAATAGAAAATAAAAGAGCTACATGTCTATGGCGACTCCCAACTGGTAATCAATCAAGTCAACGATGACTATCAGACCAAAGATGACAAGTTAATACCATCCAAGTGTATGGTCGATGACTTTAAAGAGTACTTTGTGATCATCTCCTTTAAGCATATACCTCACATTGAAAACAAAGCAGCAGATGCCATGGAAACCATTGCCTCGCTCCTCGAGATCCTAGAGAATGAATCATGGTATGAGTTCTTGGTAGAGTCAATTATGCAACCAGCTTATGATCTTCCTGAAACACACTCCATATGCCTATTAGTCAGATTTGGTTCACCTTGGTATAGTAAGATTTACACTTACCTCAAGGATAACACCCTACCACCTGACTTGTCTTCTAACCAATGCCGAACCTTCATTCACCAAACCTCCTATTACACCATTATCGTTGACACCCTATACCGTCGAGGTCTGGATGGTACTTTATTCCGATGGTTAGAATGGGAAGAATCTCAAACCACCTTATGAGACGTACACAAAGGAATTTGTGGAACACACTCTAGCAGTCCTTCTTTAGCTAAGAAACTCATGCGTTTGGGATACTATTGGCCGAACATGGAAACTGATTCATATCAGTTTGTGAAGAAGTGCAAGCAGTGCTAGATACATGGAAACCTCATCCATGCACCAGCTCAAGAGCTCTGACCTTTAATGACACCTTGGCCCTTTTGTCAATGGGGACTCGACCTTGTGGGCAAAATTCACCCTCCATCCTCCAACAGCCACAAGTTCATAATAACCGCCACTGAATGTTTTACCAAGTGGATTGAAGTCGTTCCACTCACTAATGTCACAGGCAAACAGATTGCCTCCTTCATCCTCAATTACCTCATCTGTAGATATAGAATTCTCTCATCCATAGTCACGGATAAACGAAGACCTTTCAAGAACCAGGATGTACAAGAGCTTTGTGACAAATTTAAAATCCAACACTATTTCTCTACCCCCTACTATCCACAAGGTAACGACCAAGCAGAGGCATCCAACAAAACAATCTTGAAAATCCTCAAGAAAATTGTCAACGATGCTGGCCGTGATTGGCACATACAACTCAATCCTTCTCTATGGGCCTATCGAACCAGTATATGCAATCCCACAGGTGCTACCCCATACGCCCTTGTCTATGGATCAGAAGCCATTTTGCCCATCAAGGTCGAGTTACCATCTCTAAGGGTGTCGTTAAAAGGTCTTATTACTGATGAAGACTACAAAGTTTCTAGATTGCAAGAGTTAGAGCTGTTAGAAGAGAAGAGACAGAATGCTTTTAACCATCTCAAGGCATATCAGCAAAGGATGTCACAAAGATACAATCACAGGGTCCGTCCAAGGGTCTTCAATGTTGGTGATCTAGTACTTAAGGAAAATCCCCACAATCAATAGGATCGGGAAAAGAAAGGTAAGTTCGAACCCAACTGGCTTGGTCCTTATGTAATCATTGCTACTTATGGATCAGGAGCATATCAGTTAGAAACATTAGAGGGTGAGCTGTTCGATGACCCAATCAACAGTATGCATCTTCGCCGATTCTATACCTAAGAGAACCCCAATGTAAGGGGGGCAAAAATTCAAAAAAACAAAAAAGTCAAAAAATCAGAAAAGAGAGAAAAAAAATGAAAAAATGGAAAAACAACAAAAAAATCATCCTTTGGTGAAAACCTAGCAAACAGGCACCTTGGATAGGTACCATGATGAAAATGTGGCAAACAGGCGTCATGTGTACTTTTAGCTTTCATGCAAATAAAAACAAGTGGTGAAAACTTGGTGAATAGGTGCTACTTGTGATAAACTGCCTTCTCCATCTTTGGGAAACTAATCCCCTTGTGTCCATTCTTCCTACCATCATTTCTCATCCGATCCATATCTCCCTCATAATAAAAACCTAACGATAACGTATCATGGCTTGATACTCTATCTCCTTTTGTTGCCTTATCAACTAAGGTCTTATCCAGTATCATATCCACAGTGTTAGCCTAGCATAGCGTTTGTCGTCAGTATCATTGGGTCTACCTCAAACTATGTTGCCTCTGCATTGTCACGTAGGCAAGGCCATTATCAATGCACCCCCGAGGCTCCACTTCCCGTCCATCCCATACCTTGTCGTCTATCCTCTAGTCCATCCGCATGGTCCAGGTCCCTGAACTACGTTGCATCTGCGTCGTCACGTAGGAAAGGCCATTTAGCAATGCACCCCCAAGGCACTAGGTCAGTCCCTTAGGGTCCATTTTACCAGGCTGGTAAGTGCAAACAAAGCCCACTTCCAAAATAGAAATTTTGACGCAAGACATCACCCAATCTGAAGCAAAGAAAACAAGTATCTAAATACTCAAACTGATTCTATCTAAATTATGGCAAGAAAAACACATCTAAATGCAAGGATGTTTTGTGTTTGTGATCAGGTTAACTTATAGAGTCTTGATTTTTGTTAGTATATCTTTCTATGCTACTCAAGGATGTCAAAAAATAGAGATGCTATGATGGGGGAATAATCATTTTCTTTGCCTGTTGTTTGTGGATTAATCTTTAGTAATGAGAAGCCTTGTCTAACGACATGATCGACAAAAGATCGTCGAGGACATTCAAAGGTCTAACATGAAAGGGGGCAATCCTTGTCTATTGATATGCAAGAAATACTCAGGTCATCTCGATTCAATTATACCTAGATGCTTATATTAACTTGCTAAATCACAATTCATGTAAGAAATACTCAGGTCATCTCAGTCCAATTATACCTAGATGCTTGTATTAACTTACAACATTTGGAAAAAGTACCAAACAAATTTTCCAATGATGAAATAAGCACTTCAAAATACTTGCATTATCAAGATGGCAAAACCATTTTCCATCCATTATACATCCATAAAAGCATTCATATCCCATGCAATAAAAATTCCTATGCAGAGTATCAATGTTTACAAACAAAAGCTTGTGATTCCTTCAGTCGAGTCATTCTTCTATCAATCAAATTTCTATCGTATTGTAGCAATGATCCAAATGCAAGTCCATCCTTAATTCATACCAATCAAGTCAAGTCAATCTTGTCAGCTGATCTGATCACAATCAGTGGTCTTGATCCTTGTCTGGTCATAAACCATATCAGATAATCATAAGTATCAGTGGGAGATACACTTCCCACGCCTATCGTGTTGCTCTAGAGACCTATCATTCCCCGCCATGACAACACTATCCTTTGTGTTGCTCTAGGGATCTATTGTTCCCTACCATGACAACACTATTGTCAATCAATATCGATCTTAATCATTGGTTTACCGCTTGACAGGGGCAATACCTTGTTTGTTCTTGTATCATTTGTGCATACTTGCTTACTTGCTTGTGTGTGTTATCATTTTATCTTGCATCGTGTATCATTTGACTCTTTCTTCAACCATTTTCTTCACCCTAACCTATTTTTCCCCTTCTTCATCGTGAGATTGTCCGTCTCACATCCTTCTGCCTTCTTCCTGTCCAATCTCCCAAGGGGGCATCCTACCGTCATTAAACCTGTACCAGGGGCAAACTGGGGCATGTATCATTATCAGAAAATTTATTCTTTGAAGCAACGTTGTAAACTGCATTACATCAAAGAGGGGCAAAATGTATACACCTAAAAATGACACGACTCTGTCTAAATAAATATTCTTAATATTTATTCCATTCTAATTCCTCTATCAATAAATAAATAAACAAATTTATTTATTCGATTCATATTCTTCTAAGTTAATTAAATATCAAAATATTTAATTACCTCTTCTAAAGTCAAAATTAAATAAAATCCTTTATTTAATTTAATTTAATTCTTCCAAACAATTAAATAATTCTTAATTATTTAATTAAATAATTTCTTCTTCCAAATTTAAATAAATAAATCAAATTTATTTAAATTCTCTCAGTCTCTAAAAATAAAATACAATCAAATATTTTATTTATTCTCCAAAGAATGCTCAAACAATTAAATAAATTTATTTATTTAATTTGCTTTCTTATCTTCTAAAAATCTTCCAAATCTTCTAAAAATAAGTCTTCTTCTTCATGCACACAAAATTAAATAATTTATTATTTAATTTCTCTCAAATCATGCAAAAGCAAATCACAAGTTGAGTTAACTAACTCAATCAATCTTGTTTTTATCAATCTCTTAAATTAGAAAAAAACATCCTAATTTATGAAATCAAATCATATCTTTATAAAAGAAAGTAGTTAACTCAAACAAAATAGCTTTTGTGTGACACTTGTCTTCTTTCTATTCGCGCACATTCTCTCAAGTCTTCTATACCGTTGATCTTCTCTCTCACAAGTCTATAAATTGAACCCTATTCTTTCATTTCAATCATCCAAGCTTTTAGTAATGTCACTCTGCAGAATTAATAGCGCGCCTTTGGCACCCAAATCCATCCATAGCTTGCAATCACCCTTTTATTGTATTGAAGCTCATCTTCATTACAAAAAGTATCATAGCCATCTCTCCATCGTCATCTTGAAAAACAAAGCAAGGAAGTACGCTTCTGAGGGCTTCATTCATACAAAGATCGATTGAGACTAGGCAAACAATGGAAGTAGCAAAGTAACAAGGTTTGCATGGTTTGTTCTTTGTTATTTGAATCTTTTTTATTTGCAAATTCTATTGAAATTATTGGTTTATCGATTGAGTTTAATAAATTTGACAATATTTCTAGTAACTGGGGTATATCAAGCCAAAAGAATTCATCATGAATTTTGCTCATAACATATCTAATCCATGCATGATCTGAAAATACCAAAAAATCTAACCATGTATCCAAGTTCTTCTCATGCAGGACATTGTATTCTTCTTTCAACGCAAGGTTAATAGTGGTAAGCTCATCCAATTACAATTTCCCTAATTTTATGTGATCATATTCCTCTAGGTTTGCATGGATGTATGCCCTAACATCCTCTATGTGCATAACACCGTGTGGAATCTCAGAAAATACTCCATCTGGATTAGTTATTAATGATTTAAATGGATGTTTCTTAAACTTAGGGTGGGGCCTCTTTGTTATCTCAACTACTTGAGGGGTATTCATCTTTACAAACTCAAAACAAGAAATTTTTCAACAGAGAGAGTGGTAAATACCTTTTTGCCTTTGTTAGGCTTTCTTCATCGGATGTCTGATTTTTCCCTAGCTTGCTTCTCAGGTTTCTTTAGTCACTTGAAAATATGAATGCAAAGTAATTTTTCCTTCAAATGGATCCCTTATATTCTCTTTTAATTGCAATAAATGCTTTATTCAAAAAGCTGTCAAACCCTTTCTCTGCTACTCGCAGTCAACCAAGATTGCTCCGTAATTTACCTCATTAGCTTCTTTTCTGCCATAATCTTCTCCATAAGCTCTATCATTCAGTCTTATACCCTTATCTCTTTGCGCTGGATATCAGCACCACAATTCTGGTTGGGGGAACAGGATTTTGCATTAAGCTCCCCCTAAGCCAGAGCTCTCAATTTACTTCCCAGAGGAAGTACCAACACTAGAGTCTGGTGAGGACTCATCCTTGACTTCCTATACTCCCTTCTTGACCCACATTTGATCCATCTCTTTCTTGATCCCTGCTAGATCTTCCTTTTGTGCCAGCTTCTTCATTTCTACCTGATTATCCTTCTTTGTATTCCTGCTTCTATAGAATCTTCAAAAATGTCTAGGCCTGTTGCAGTTGAAGCATACAATATTTCTCTATCCATTGTTCCTTTCATTCATCCTTGATCTGGGTTGGTTAGCCTTGTGACCATATCTATTGCATGCAAAACAATTCCCATTGAAAGATTGAATATTCCTTTCATTATTATAATTGTTCCTTATCTAACTTCTGCAAATGTCACTAGCTCTATGATCGAACCTCTTGCAATTAAAGTAGTTACCTTTGAAAGTTTGAACATTCCTTCCGTTGTTGTAACCATTTCTTATCTAACTTCTGCATTCATTAGCTTTGTAACCTACTTTGTTGCAAGAGAAACACTAACCAGAGAATGATGGAACATTTTGATTCATTATGCTCCTACACTAGGTAGCTTTATGACCAAATTTATTGCATGCATTACAATAACCATTGAAAGAAGGGTACCTTTGAGAATTTGGTTTCCTGATCGGTGGTCTTCTAGGTCTATTCCTTTGATTCTGAATCTATTTCCCTTTGTCCTTCTTGATCCCTACATTCTTTTCTTGACCAGTTTTGGAACTTTCACCTTTCTCAAATCCCAAGCCTTCTTTATCATCAGGACTCTTCTGACTAGCAAGTATTCTGTCAATTTGGGCAGTGCACTTATTATGAATTTTTCTTCCTGAATCCAAGCATGTTTCGGATTAGCTTTCAGATCCACAACTTCTTGTTCAAGCTTTGTGTACTCTTCAGTTTTGATTTTCACCAATTAATTTAGGTCTTCTTCTACTTTTGCTCTTTTTACAACTTCCACTTTCAGATTACTCAAGTTGTTTTCTGTAAATATCAATTGTTCACTAACCTCCTTGTATTTTTCCTTGAACTTCTTAACTTGCTCCCTCAATTTGTTTATACACTCATCTACTTCCTTGACATTATCTTTCAAATCCCTATTTTCTATTTCAGCCTTTTCAAGATCTGCTAGTGCAAGTTTGAGTTCTTCTTCATTGACAAGTGTGCAATCTTCTTCAGTCTCAGTTGCATCAATTTCTTCAGGAGGAGTAGGATGTTTTTTACCTACCATGTGTTTAGTCTCCAAGATCTTCCTCAAGCTGTTAGACTTCTTCTGAGGAACCAGAGTCTAATACCAATTGTTGAACACCCAAAGTACTGAGAGGGGGGGTGAATCAGTACTTTATTAAACTTCTTGTTTATTAAACTAGTAATCCATTTACCACATACAATAACAAAGAAAATTAAACACATAAGAAACAACCACAAACCATTACACATGAACACCAAGATTTTTACGTAGAAAATCCAAAACTGGGAAAAACCACGGTGAGTGTTAGCTCACAATATATTATGTAGGAACAATACCGAATTACAATAAAGGCTCATTGCCCAAACAAGTGCTCACTGCAAGAAGGCTCACTTCCTAGAGAAAGAAAGAAGAAAGAATATGGCTCATTGCCAAAATGAACTACTCAGATTGCATCTACACATGCATGAATGTAACTCCAATGAATGCTCAAAATACTGTCTCAAAACTTTTCATCTTGACTGCTCTGTTTCACTGCTCTATTTTTACATTAGACAAGATCTCTCTTCTTCTGCTTCTTGTCACCTACTCTACACTTTCACATATTCCTTACATTCACATTCATAAATCACATCTCAAACATGGAATTCAATCTCATATTTATATCCGCACCAAATAAAATCTTCATATTAGGTCGGCCTAATAAAGTGTATCGTGTAGTCATGCATTATGTACTGTGTCAGCCAAATTCATTCTCCAAAATCTATAGCGGACCCAAACAATATTTGAAACACCTTCACACATGTCAGCCTCAACTGTTTCATCACTTAGAATTAAGTTCCAAACCCAAATACTTACCGCACACACATCATATTGTCATGTCAGCCTTATCCACAGACTGTTCACTATTTCAGTTCAACTATCAGACAACATCTTCTACTGCAAACCACAAGACTTGCTCAAATCCATATCAGAGACTCTTCACCCATCATAGATCATACCTCCAAAACCACAAAGTAAAATATTCTTTTGCGGTAGAATGCGGACCACTGGAACACATACTCTGTCACAGTCAAACTGCACCAAACCAAGTAGCGATACTCAGACATTTATAATTGACTCTCTGGTGGAACTCAAAACTTGTAACTCTGGATTTAGATACTTCATAATTGTGTTTACAAAACCTCAAAACCACACAACAATATATATAACAGTAGAGGAATGCGGACCAAAAAATGAGTGTTTTGCTTTGAATTGCAATGTACTCTGTCTTTCTGGATTTAGTCTATTAGAGTGTGCACTTCTGGTACTTGTTAGGAGCTAAAAAATTGGATATAGGACCATCAAAGGAATGCAAATAACATACCAGAACTATATGATTAGATCTCCAACTGCAGACCAATGCTAATCATTATACTACCACTCTGTCACTATCTCTTGTGTACTGCCAACACTTAACCAAAAATGGCTAAGTCTTTTTCACCAGACCAAAACTTTTGTTCTAACCTTGTTCCTTTTCTTTGTTCCCATCAATGAAAACAACTTCAAACATCATACACAAGTTGCCAACACTACTATGTAAGAGTTGTCTATGGAGGTAGACACACAAGATCTAGGAGCTTCAATGAAAGCACAAGAGAGACCCAACATGAAAGAATGATTCTATTCTATCAAAGAATGACAATACACAATATACATGATTATACATGAATTATGAAATTACCATGAGAAACTCTTGGTTATATAAGCCAAGGTGAAATATAGGAAAACATAGGATTATGACATGTGCCTTAATCTTATGACATGAGACACAAAGAGATAACTATCATAAGTGTACCCTAAGTATGCCTTAAGTAAATTTAACTAGAAAGTGTGAATTCAACCTAATGTGGAACCAATTAGGCAATATACCCTATTCACATGAACATTGATTCCCCTTGACCCCATAACATTCCCTCTCGTATCCATCACCCCATCCTTCCATAATCACATCCATTATCCAACATATATCCACCATCATCCCCCTCTAATCCAAGATTTCACATAATCTAGATCCATCCTCCATTGCAGTTGCCTTCCACTCCATTTCCCTCAATACCATCCTCTATCATCAAAGCTACCGTGCCACCTTGTTTACATCTGGGAGATGTCCACTTAGCCATCACTAAGGTCTCTACCAACATCTATGAGTGCAATGACAATTGACATGGTTTGAGTGTAGTAGTTATTTAGAATGGGATCCTATCATCTCCTCATGGAAACATTTACCTAAGTTTGAAAAATTCCCCATCCATTAATCCATCCACTCTCATCCCAACATCCCAAATCTAGAAAATCTAAAAACACTTAAAAAATTAAAACATTAAAATAAATTAAAAAATAGAAAAAAAATCAAAATAGTAAAGAGAAAAATCATTCATCCAATGGTGAAAACTATTTCATGATACCTTGGATAAGTACCATGATGAAAACCCATTTGTGGGTGTCATGCATAAATTTACCATCTATGAGCACCCTCCACTTAGGGGCAAGCCTTTCCTATCCCATCATTCCTATTCTCTCATTCCTATCCTATCATCCCCATCCATTATATCTGTATGTCTATCCCATTATCTCCCTAATCCATCCTCCCTTCCCACTTTTGACTTTGATAAGGACAGGGGCCTAATGTTAAAACATGCTTTGGACACATCTTGGTACACCCAATCTTTTACAACATATCCTACCACCCTATCGTCACAAGCATTACAATGTAACATCATGAGTGACATATCTAAAGTGGGGCATGCTATTCCTATGTAACATAGTCCTTGGAGGTCACATCCTGAACCCCTCCATCCATCCATCACAACTCTCCCATCCATCCCATCCACTATTGACAATCCCTTAATCCATCCATCCAATCCTCTTTTCATCCTTGTTCCCAATCCTTGGTTTTCTCTTGTCATTGGTATCCAACAAAAGGATATCCAATGCAGCCATCCCAAAGAAAAGAAACATAATAAATATATGTACAAGCAATCCTTAATCCACACCAATCTAGCTAGACAATCATCCAAAATCATCCAAAAGCATTCATTGGTTTTGTTCCCAACCTTGTTGTAAAACCGATCAACTTAAAACTGATCAACTCAAATTATTGTCATTGAGACATATCATTCCCAATCCTCGTATTATTTTAGGATACATCATTCCCACATCAAAACCGCTATCATCATCAATCATCATCGAGATATATTGTTCCCAATCCTCATGTTGTTTTCAAGATATATCGTTCCCACATCAACAACACTATCCTCATCATCAATCAATTAGTCATTAGTTTTCAACTTGACTAGGGGAAATAAATCTTGTTTTTCTTTGCATCATTTTGTGCATGCATGCTTGCTTTTTTGTGTGCATTATCATTTTATCTTGCATCTAAATCAGTCCTCATAGCCTACTTATTGCAATGGTATCATGGTCTTCCATATCCTGGTGCTATACAGTATAAGGTTGCTTACAGCCTTTTTTGTGAGTCAGTCTTATGCATGGGATACATCGTCACCTTGGTCTTTATACCCTAGTGTATAACATCTCATGATACATTAAAATAGGTGCTCACCATGTATCAACATAATACTTGCATTCAAAATCACTCACTAATTATCCCAAAAAAAACACATTATCCATTATCATTCATCCTTTATCACTTAGTTCTATCCTTCTATGTACCCTCTTATCTAATCCAAATTATCTTTTCATAATCCATCTGTTCATATGTCATTCTCTAGTTGCTTATTATCAACATTCATCATTCATCTTTAATTTTCATATCTCTCTTTTCAATTGCCCCTTTAATCACTTCTATCTATTAACTTTTAATTCATTTCCCCCATCCAATCTTCTATCTTCATCTTTTTGTTCCATTCATCATTAAGAATTTCTACTAACATCTTTTTCATCCATTTCAAGAGCACACACGTGTTCTTCAAACCCATTTTCCCTCTTGAGGAGGCATCATCCCTAGTTAATTCCTTCCTCCAAGTGATTGGGGCATCTCCTTTCTAAATCCTCATATTTTACTCTTCTTTGAGACGACATCACTTCAACATCTTCTCAAATCAGGGCAAATTGTAGACACCTAGCATAACCTAATTCCTCCCACATTCCCATGTCTTATTATCACCTCATTACCGATTGTCTTCCTAGCATTAATTAAATAATTTATGATTATTTAATTAATTATTTAATCAATTCATTATTCATCATTATTTAAACACTAATTAAATAACTTAAATATTTATTTAATTAGCTAATTATCCATTCATATACCCCTCTTGATTTCATTCCATTTCTAACTCATGCACATCTAATTAATTAAATTAATTAGATAAAACCATTAATTATTAACTAATATCTTATCATATCTTCTTCATGATTTATCCTCATCCTTATCTTGCCTTTTCTAAAAACATTATCCTTATCCATCTTCAAATCTCATCCTTATCAATCCATCCATCAAAAATTTGTAAATTGAACCTTTCACATGTCATAATCAATCAAAATCTCAATCCTGAATGTAATGTTATGCTATTGATTTAAGCACCTTACATCTATACATTCTCAACCAAATCAATCTTGGAGCACAACCACCATTGCTGGTGCAAAAAAGAATAGTTGGGTGAGATTTGTGTCATTTTATTTGTTTTTGTTTAATTTTCCTTACACTTTATGTGTAATTAGATTTGAAATTAGGATTTAGATCTTTTGATTTGCATCTTGCATGTGCATTTTAAATTTACTTGCATATATTGCCATAGTATTCAAACTGCATCTATAATGTTGATAGCTTACACTAGAAAATTTAGAGCCCAACACTAAGGCCTCTTCTACATAACACATTAGTCTCCAATAAGGGTGGGAGCCTTTGTGTATGCCATTAATCAAAATATGGGAATCTCCTTCTACAATAAGGTTATCAATCCCTTTAAATGCTGTAGTTTCCATGCCTACCACCAACATTTCTCCTTTAGCCTTGCTATTTGATCTCACTCCTAGGAAGAGGGAACAATATATATATTCTTCATTTGCATCTCTCAACACAAAACCAACCCCAATATTTATTGGGTTAGCTTGGGAGACACTATCATAATTTAATTTCAAAAAATCCACTAGAGTGACCTTCTCACCGATTCTTTGGCACTATAGATTCACTTTAGTGATTATTATTGCTACTAATATTATTTTCTCTTACCCCATGAATAGGGAATTCAATGATTTATCATGTTATGATAGGTTATTCCATGTTTATTCTTATTCTTATAATTGAATTTATGACTTAAGGTAATGTATACTAGTGCTTTATTTCTTTATTTTGTCAGTGGTTATCTATTTGAGTGCCTTAGGGAGTTATCCATACCATTGAATGATGTTATTTATTTTGATGCTCCTCCCTCCAATAATGTTTTACCTTTTAGCTCTTATTTATATACCCTACTATTCATATAGCTTATACATCTCCATATTCTACCTTTCTTGTTGAGCTATCTCCTCCTCGAGGCATACCTAATTTTCATGCCCTTATTAGTCCATAGAGTTATCATACATATGGGTATACATATTGTTGAATATAAGGAATAATGAGAGGGGGGGTGAATCAATAGTCCACAAAACCACTTCTTAATATGTTCATTAATCTAATTTCCAAAATCAATTACATGAAAGCAGAATAAGCATAAGAATAGAAACCATAAAGACATAACACATGGACACTAGGATTTTTACATGGAAAACCCAAAAAGGGAAAAACCACGGTGAGTGTTAGCTCACAATATATTAGAATAACAATATTAGATTATAAAAGGCTCACTACCCAAAGAAATGCTCACTGCAGGTGGACTCACTATCCACAGAGAAAGAAAGATAGAAGATAGAAGAAAGATTGGTTCACCGCCAGGAGATGAACTGCTGTAAATACATCTACCATATGCTGGATCATAGTTCCATTGAAGGTTCAATACATAAATTCAAAGGTCTTCATTTATTTTCCCCTGCTTCTCAACTTTACTACATATACTCTATTTTCTGCCCTTGTTTGCTTTTTCGGCTTTGCACTCTACTCATAATCCTTCACACTTTGAATTCACACACATATCACATTTTTCCACACTTCATATCTTAATCCATCAATTATTTATATCTGCAACAAGGTTCATCTCATATTCAAGTCGGCAAGCCAGACATGAAGCGTGTATACAATGTATTCTACCTTGTTGGTTTGATCATGTAAACAAATAGTAATGCTGACCCAAACAATTATTGAGTAATCTTCATATAAGTTGGCACCAATAATTCAACCACTTAGATTGATAGTTTAAACAATATATCTTCTCTGCATAAAGATCTAACATGCATGTTGGCTTGTCTCTTAAGAACATCCTTTACCCAATTCATCTGTCACATCAAAACTCTCACTGCGGACCACAAGAGACTCAAGGATTCATAACCAACATTCATTCTTCACCTCTTAGCATACCTTCAGAATTGTAAGACAAAATATACAACTACGGAGAAATGCAGACCCTTTTTCTCAGGCACTATGCACTATTCTTGTCTTGGCTCTGTTCACCAGGGCTTAGACATTTCATAGTATAACTTCCGGAGGAAGTCAGGTCTTGATCATTAGAACATATCATCATCAAATATCTATAAACAACATACCTAAACCGCATATAATGATCTTCTACTATAGAGGCATACTGACCCAATCTCTGTCACTTACTCTATATACTGTCTATAGTCATTTTAGCCTTCCAGACCAGAATACTTTTGTGCCTTGTTGCCAAAACAAGTTGATCTTCTGGAGTAATATCTCTTTGTCATGCCAGTGGAATCCCTTTGCCTTGTTTCCATCAATGACAACATGCAATTCTTCATCAGAGCAGTGTCTCTTGCCAACACATATTAACAGATGGTTAGGGGCCAAAATATTACATCTTATTAACACATTTTGCCATCTAGTGATCTAGTTTTTCTACCTCTTCCTAAGTTGACAAAAAAGATCATAAGAGATATGATTCAATTGGTCAACTTAAGAATACCACAACTAAAATATATATTTTTGATTTAATGCATTAATCTAAGACATATACAAATGTTTTGAGGCAATACTTAGCTAAAATCAATATTCCATTTGATGTTACTCATATAGAGGTAGTAATTATTCTAGAGCCTATTTATTAGAATAACTCTAAGATTTAATTTTCACCTCATGAGTTGCCTCCTCCCTATGTTACTCAAGAGCATAGACTGTTATATATTGCAGTTAAATATAGGGACATTTAGATCAAACAAGATTTTGTTGATAATGGATCTGGTTTAAATATTTATAGCAAAGACTTCTTAGATATAATCGAGTCTAATTTTTACTAATTTACCAAAATCCAAGGTCACTACCAAAGGGTTTGATAATGCGGACCATTTGAATCCCTTGGTTTGTCACTTTTCTTACTACTTGACCTATTACACTCGATACTATGTTCCATACGCAATGCTTAGTTCTTTAATATATAATATTCTTTTGGGTCATCCTTGGATTCATGCCATGGGCATTATACCTTCTACACTTCATAGGTCTTTGAAGTTTATTCATAATAATAAAAGTTGTGTAGTTACAACTAACGATTATCCTTATCAATATTGTCAAGTGGCTGAAAAACAAAATATTTTGGTTCCTCCTAATTTATTGATTACACCTTCATTACCATTGAGAACTTTCTCTCCATATACAACTCATGTTGATATGGAGGATGATTGGGGTTCTCTTGATTTTACAACTCCATGTTCTAAAGAAAATAAAGTGAATGATAAATATTATAGTATTCTTCTATATATGGATTTTGCTATATATGGTCACTCACCTTCATATTTTCATGAGGATATTACTATAGTTGAGGGTGATTTTATTCATGGATCTGAGTCTAGTTCTAATTCTCATTATAGCTTACGCTCTTATTAGTTACTTCATTAATATGGTAAATGTTTTTCTATTCTACAAAAAACCGGTATACTAGAAAAGTTTTAGGCTTAAGGGAGTAGGGTACATTTGAACCTATTTAACCACCTTGTACAATTAATCATGACAGACCAATAGTGGATACATCTTGAGTTAATTTCTATAGATTTGTATGAGATTTTGTTACTCCATATACTTTTTCCAATGATGAATATTTTGTTGAATTATTGGGTGTTATGAGGATTTCTTAAGGTTCATTATGATAGAGATTTCCCACATGCTCATTAGGTTTATTCTTATTTTGCTAAAACCTCTCCTTATTAGGCGATTCTTGTTGGTTAACTTGTTCTGCACCATCCTATTTCAAGGGGTCGATGTACCATGTGCGAACAATCCAATAATGAAAAGCCTTACTGGTATCAATGTTGTTATCAATGAGGGTGATCTCAATAAGTCAATCTCTGGGATTAGAGGTTGTTTCCCTTCCTACCAAATGGAGCAAGCCTAAAGTTGTTCATGCTATGTGTGTGGGGTGAAAAATAGTTAGAGATTGTTGAATGTAATACACTAAAGCAAAAGGATCACACTAAATAGATTTAACTATTTTTACAAGGTCAGAGTAAAGATGAGTAACTCACAATACAATAATTAACAAGAAAACATGCATGCAACAACCACAAGGTGAACAAAGACAAGAGAATGATAGTCAAAGACTTGCTTATTATTAAGTCCTTTGATTGTATGGTAGTTACAAAGACAACATTGTTGGAAACATACATAGAGGGTCCTTTATTACAAGAAAAAAGAGAGTAGATTCAACTGTCATAGTAGGATCTTCATCTCAACTATGACAAGTAACCTCCTTGGATAAACAATCAATGCATTAGGATCTTTAGGTTAGCTGCTAAAAATA
This sequence comes from Cunninghamia lanceolata, assembly GCA_027924645.1. Classification (NCBI taxonomy): domain Eukaryota; kingdom Viridiplantae; phylum Streptophyta; class Pinopsida; order Cupressales; family Cupressaceae; genus Cunninghamia; species Cunninghamia lanceolata. The sequence goes on from BSBN01000614.1 coordinate 4,479,679, forward strand.
CTCCCATGTAAAAGGCACATAGGCTAGTATACATATGGGATTACTCTACCCAACCCACAATAGTTCCCCCCTAAAATTATATTTGAAATTCAAATCTATAGAGGGAAGACAATTCTTTAACCTTTGGTGCCTTAAAATTGTTCCTATCAGTAGTTGAGTGTAGTTGCATAGCCTTATGTACCTGGTCTATGGAGTTTTCTACCTAGCTCTTGCACTTACTAAGACACTGGTAGGTCAAACTTTCTATTTGGGTACTATTCCTATGCTAGCCATGAATGATAGACCTTACTATTCTAGGAGTTTTGAATTTTCAATGTAGTAGATCCTACTTGTGCTACTTTAGTGTTGTAGACTCTCTTAGGATGATGTAGGGGAGTTGCAAACACCAAAATTGCATAGCTAGGTTGCAAGAGGAAGTTGTTCTATATTACCATGGTCACAGATCATGTAGGCTATCAGATGAGATATTCATAGATCAGATTGCTTGTGTTATTTTAAGAAACCTTGACTTTTACCTTTTTGTAAAACCCGAAGAGTGCACCATGTGTCTCTAGTAAAGAAATGCCTTAGATTATACCAAAGTTAGAGGTGCGGCTCACCAATATTTCATAAGGCACCTTTTGTCTTTTACTTCTTTGTAGCCTAGCCATGTGTCATCACATTGGGGCTTCCTAGGAAAAATGGCTCCACTTCTTTCTAAATTTTTCATGAGATGTTAGATTGAATCTACTCTAGAGCATTGGATAGTGTGCATTCGATGGGACTTGGAACTTAATTGAATTGCAATAGAAAACCAAAATTCTAATACTGGATTAGAGTGGGGAGGCCTGTGGATGACATTCATAAAAAATAAGGTAGGATGGATCCACCACTGATAGTGAAGAATTGATTATAGTCTTGGTGATTCTCAGGGGTTATTTCACTTGTGGAAGGAAAGGAACCCATATATGCTTATCCATTGAATATAGAGTTAGCCAACACAAAAATAAATTTTCCAAAATTTTAAAATTCACACAATTCCTACCCACTTACAAATGGCTTAGATAATCCATGAGTTTGCCCCATTCTTTGTCCTTGGGTAGGTTGATTTTGGTAAGTATGATGTACTTCTATTCTAGCTCTAGCATGTGTTCATACAATTGTAGGCTGACTGATGCAGAGAAAATTTGCAGTTCATCCAAACTCCTCAAAATACTTGTGCTTTGAAATTTTCCTCTGCACGCCTAATTTCAAACTCAAATCACATAAATCACAAGTCACCCTATTCCATATATTGTGCACCATTTATCTGTTATTTAGTGTTTCACTCAACTCATTGTAACGAATTGTGCATGTTCGACCAATTGTGTATTAATAGAATAAACTTACCCTTATTTCGTTGCTCACTAATATCTTTATATTCTCCCTCAACTATTTATCTTTACACAACTCTTTCATTATAATTATTGGGCATTTTTAATTGACATGCACATCTATTAACTCACCCAATATTTAAATCCACCAAATTATTAGATAATTCTATTGAAACAATAAACATCTCTCTTATAGTGTAACATCTTACACTACAATTTTACCAGATCCAACACATTCACTTGAAACTCAGATTTTATTGTCAATCTCAAACCTTGCACACTCTCATCCTTAAAATATCTTATTAGCATGGAATAATTTCAAATGGAAATATAAAAACATTTCACCCCTACACTATTTAACTCTAATCCATTTTATTTATTAATCACACTATCAAGACATGCATTACAAGATCAATACATACCATTAGACTTATCAATTTGAGAAGACTCTTAATAGATCTTTGTTTTACCAACCATGAATCTGGAACATTACAAACTCTGTATATCCTTCCAATCTCCTTCTACATAATGCTTTCTCTCACAGAGAGAGAGATATGACCACACACACACCACAAAAACTAGCCTGTATGGATTTTGTAAACATTTACAATTCTTCTCAAATCCCTAACTAATTTATAACTTCCTCTCAACGAAAACTATTTATTCTTTTTTATTTTTTCTTAATTTCTCAAAATACTAAGTTAAAGACATTATTAACCCATAAACGAAATGGGTGACAATGATAGAACTTTAAATAATTTAATTGACCTACACAAAATTGCTCAAATAACTAACTTAGACTCAAAATTGACAAAATTGGAATTTAATCTCAAATTGAAATTTTATGGCTCCAATACCCTTGCATCATACTCTCTAGGTGGGAGAATTTGAGATCTAACTCAAATATTTCTTCTGCTTTTTCCAATCATAAATCAAATTTAAAAAATGATTTCTTCCACCTGTGCTTTGTTCATTTGCAAGATTCACAATTTTGATTTGCATCCCACCATGCTTCTGCTGCTTCTTCATAGTGTTCTGCCAAATATCTTTTATTATCTTCTTTTGAATCCTTTTGTTTGCTTCTTTCTCAATCATTTGTATTTCCTCATTCAATATATCATTCCACTGGTTCATTGTTTCAACCGCTTCATCTACTGCACCTGTAAACACATACTCACGAATATTGTTAGAAATAAAATTTTGAGTCTCAATGGACTCATTTTCTTCATCTTTTTCCTCTTTCTTGGATGGCTCTGGCTCTTCCATCATCTTGACTAATTTTTTTTTATCTTTCTTCTTAATTTCTACCTCTTTCTTCTTTCCGCAATTTCCTTTATCGGCCACTTGACAATTTTGTTACTGGTGATCTTCCAACTCCCCACACTTATTACTATACTCTATATTCTTTCTTCAAATTTTTGCATTTGTTCCAAAGCTTGTCTCAGCTCTATTATCTCTTGCTAAATATTTATTTGTTTTAACTTCTCATCTGTTTTCCTCATCTCACTTCTCTCTCTTCTCATCTCTTGTTGCTCGCTTGGCAACTTCTTACTCTTCAAGTCTCCATGGACTATTCTCCTCAACACTTCCATTCTCAATGTGTTATTTCTCCTTTTTCAAGCAAGTCTCTTTCACCTTGCTTCTTCTCAATGCCTTCAAATGGCCTGCAACAATTTTCTTCAGACCAAATAAAATTTAGCAAAGTATCAAATATTTTACCTCACCAATAATATGCCCAATCTTCCCGTCCAACATTGTAACTCACAACTATTCAAATCATCAATACCATTAGCATTCACTCAAATCAGAGAAACATCAATTACTAGCAATCACCAAAAATCATGCAAGCACCAAATTGTACACAAGGTTGAACAACAATATTGAAAAATTTATTTCTCTTAAAAATCATCTAGGTTTTTTTGAAAATTGGACAGTATGATCACAATATGATCAATACTCATAAATCTAAAAACCCATTAAATTTTAGGGAAACCCAGATCATCAATATGGAGATATGACATGATCTTCAGATCGATTTAGCTAGATTTTTACAATACCAACAATCTTCTGGCTCTGATACCAAAAATAATGCAAAGCAAATATGAAGTTCATCCAAACTCCTCAAAATACTTGTGCTTTGAAATTTTCCTCTGTGCCTAATTTCAAACTCAAATCACAAAAATCACAAGTCACCCTATTCCATATATTGCGCACCATTTATCTATTATTTAGTGTTTCACTCAACTCATTGTAACGAATTGTGCATATTCGACCAATTGTGTATTAATAGAATAAACTTACCCTTATTTCGCTGCTCACTAATATCTTTATATTCTCCCTCAACTATTTATATTTACACAACTCTTTCATTATAATTACTGAGCATTTTTAATTGACATGCACATCTGTTAACTCACCCAATATTTACCACCAAATTATTAAATAATTCTATTGAAACAATAAACATCTCTCTTGTAGTGTAACGTCTTACATTGCAATTTTACCAGATCCAGCACATTCACTTGAAGCTCAGATTTTATTATCAATCTCAAACCTTGCACACTCTCATCCTTAAAATATCTTATTAGCATGGAATAATTTCAAATGGAAATATAAAAACATTTCACCCCTACACCATTTAACTCTAATCCATTTTTTTTATTAATCACACTATCAAGACATGCATTACAAGATCAATACGTACCATTAGACTTATCAATATGAGAGAAGACTCTTACTAGATCTTCGTTTTACCAGCCATGAATCTAGAACATTACAAACTCTGTATATCCTTCCAATCTCCTTCTACATAATGCTTTCTCTCACACAGAGAGATATGACCACACACACATACACCACAAAAACCAACCTGTACGGCTTTTGTAAACATTTACAATTCTTCTCAAATCCCTAACTAATTTATAACTTCCTCTCAATAGAAACTATTTATTCTTTTTTATTTTCTCTTGATTTCTCAAAATACTAAGTTAAATACATTATTAACCCATAAACAAAGTGGGTGACAATGATAGAACTTTAAATATTTTAATTGACCCACACAAAATTTCTCAAATAACTAACTTAGACTCAAAATTGACAAAATTGGAATTTAATCTCGAATTGAAATTTTACGGCTCCGATGCCCCTGCATCACTAACATTTTGTACAAGGGCTCCCAAGTTAGTAGTTGGCTTAATTATGGCCAACATTACCTCTATTGTTAATGAAGGGGATATCCCACCTAACTTAGACTTATCTAGGCCTTTATTTTTGATAGCCTCTTGGAAATCACTTGGGGAAAACACCTTGCCATTTATGTCCATTGGGGAGGGGACACCACATTTTATCAACATCTTTATGTAGCCCTAGATCTCCACTACTACATTATCCATGATTTCTAGCTATGCCTTTTACTCTTGTATCATTTTATCCTTATCTAGGACAACATTGATTTGCTGGGAAACAACAAATTGAATGTGAATTTTAGTGGTAGTTAGCTTGAGGGGATCTGCACTATAGATTCATGTGATGGTAGTGTGGGAATCATTGAGCATTGATGCGAAAGTTGGTTCCATTGCATCAATATCCTTTTGCACCATGGAGTAAAGATTTTGTGCATATTCTATGAAGTGGATGGTTAGAGTGAAGGCAAGTAAAATTTACTTAATCTCCTTCTAGTAAGCTCTACAAAGGGTATGAATCAACTCAAGGGATCACATGAAGAGCTTGAGCTTCTCCATCTTGGTGTTGATTTTCTGGATTTCTTCTTTTGCTTCTTCAAGATTTTGTTCTAGATCATTGCTCTTCTCTGTGAGCCCCTTGATGCTCCACTTCCATGTCTTCCTTTGGGTCTCAAGCTTGGAAAGCTGGTTGTCTTGTGTGCTCAACTTTAACTTCATGTCTCCCATCTCCTTTGCTGATGCCTACTATTGTGCCACTTGAGCCTTAAGGTCATCCACTTGCTTGGTGAGGAAGTTGATAGTGGCCTACTTGATGAGACTTTCTCCTTTAGTAGTTATGAGATCCATCTTGGATTTGGTGAGTTGTGTTTTAGTCTCTATGACATGCTTCTTGACATCTCAAGTCTACACATCTTCTACCCTAGTAGCCATGTTAGACACAATGGATACTTGTCCTTCAAGGCCTTTATTTTCACTTTGGAAGTCTCCATTGTCTGCTTCAACTCCTCTCTCTTCTTTAGTTTTCTCTCTAACTTGATAAGGGATGAACCAACTACCTAGGCTCCCTTTGAGAGGAATTTATCCCTAGCATGTGCCCTAGCATCTTTGATGCTTATTTTGATTGCCTCCATTTGGTAGATTATGGGTTATATTTATCCTTTAGGCTTATCTACTAGGGATTGAAGTAGGCAAAGTGAAGAACTTATTGCACTAGATCATACTTTGTGCACACTCTTTTGGATGATTGGGTGGCATCTTGTCTAGCCTTTCTCTTGTCTTCCTTTTGCTAAGATGTAGTCTTGATTTGCACCATTTGTTGTTGGTACAAAGTGAGATCTCACATGACATTGATTTATTGAGAAGGTCTGGTAGCCTCTAGGGATGGTGTGGAAGTGGGTGGGGCTACTGCCTATGTAGTTCTGTATGGGGTTGATGTTTGGGATGCAAGGATCTACATAGAATGGAGGGAAGGTGAGGGTGGTAGTAACTACTGTGAGTTGAATATTAGTTGGAATGGAATGGTAGGTGGTTAAAAAGTTGGGAGATGGTAACCACTATTTGCTAGTGGGAATTGTCCAACAAAAGATGGCTATTATGGGTAATAGTATGAAGGATAGGGTATTGTTGTAGGAGCTATAGATATTTTTGTTGTGTTTAGGAAGCAATGCTAGTGGGAATGTGAGGGGGGAAAATGGAGGCAATGGAGGGTATTGGGAATACAATGATTGTGTCATAAGAGGAATAGGTGGTAATGAGGGGATAGCTTTAGGAGAAGCAAGAGGAAGTGATTGATGTGAAGTGGAATGTGAGGAGGTTACATACTATCCAGTGGGATAGGGAGAGTAGTAATGAGAATAGAAGAAGGAAGAGAAGAGGGAAGATAAGTACTTACAATAGGAGTCATGAGAGCTTATTGCTAGGGTGCACCAGATATTGACTACTCTTTAGTTTATTTCTTCTTCTTTTCTATTCTTTTCATTTTGGGCAACTGATCCATGTTTTCAATCTTCCTCTTCTTTTGATCCTCGGGGTCATCGTCATGCCCAATAATTGTCTAGAATAAGCTTTGATTTACCTTGCTAGTTCTTTGTGATGGCTGATATGAGGTCTTGACCCAACCTTGTGTCCTGGGAGATCTCCTTGATGTTTGGTTGGATATTTTTCTTATAATTGTATGGATAATGATCTGAGCTCTTGTTGCTTGTGTTGGTGTTTAGATAGTAGCCTAACCCCTGATGTCGGTATGCATATCTGTGCCTTGATGTGCATAGTTGATGTTGATGGTTTTGAGCTAGTAACAAATGCTACCTCTTGTTCCACAACATGAGTTGCTTCTGTTGTCTCAAAGCCAAGTGTAATTTACTCTATTCTTTCACTTTCTAGAGAAGAAACCTCTTGGTGTGGTTGGATTTCTAATATGTTGTGTGAAGAGGTGGGTCTGTCACAAACTTTATCACAACCCTTCTCCCAGATATGATCCTTAGTGATGTCATTTGGTTTCTATTTGGCATGGCTTATCTCTTAATGAAAGTTCTACCAAACCATGATCTTCTCCTTGCTCCATTGCTATCTTCTAAGTAGTGTTGACACCCAATTGGTTAACATCTTGGGGTTGTATTATTGCACATTCTTGTAAAATCTCATATGGTTGAAGTGGTTGGGGATCTTGGGGCACTATTGACCACTTGTCAACATTTTCTTCAAGTGGGTTCCTCTTGGATTTGATTTCTAACTAGGATTGGTGCACTAACTTGCCTTCCTCACTACTCTTTATCTTTTCTAGCCATAACCCAAATAAACCAATGGGATTGAAATCCCAATGGTCATGGATCTTATTGAGCTGGATCATCCTCAGTTTGATGTCAAGGACATTCGTATTCTTCTGCTTCATGATAACAATATTACATGTCTGTGGGAGGGTGTGGATTGCAGCTTTGCCCCTTTCATTACCAAATTGTAGGTCAATTGTGTCCACATACTTCAAACACTCTAGCGTAAATATCCTTGATGGAAATAGTATTGGAGACTTGTATATAGATCCACTATATCCTCAAATTCTTATGATGGTGTGGTCAACACTATAGAACCAATCTCCCTTGTGCAACAATCATAAAGTAGTCATATAGGCCTTGTTGAGCTTGAGCATTTCTTTGTTTACTAGGAGAGAGAGGGTAGGTATTCCAAACTACTCCATGAAGGTGTAGTATTTGTTGCTTTGATGGAGAATAGGTGTCTAGACAATGACTTGGCCACTCCCCTTTGTTGTGTGGGAAACCTTGGGATGAATATTTGGGTAGAGTAGGTTGCATTGGTGGAGTAGCATGTGAGCAAGCATGGAGGGGTAATTGAAATTCTAGGCAACTTCTAGTTTTGCAATTATGTGCTTATTTGGTCTTTTAGGTGTTGGGAGAAGTCCATATAGAGGACCTTTGTGGGAGGGGTTCTAACAAGTAGATGGGCAACAACAAGCTACTTAGGGTAGACTATTTTATCATCACACATGCTGATCATATATGCCACCATGCTACATACATCCTATGTGTCTGATTTGAATTGATTAAGGTAGAGTGAGAACTTGATAGGTTTTGAGAATGTGAATTGATTAGAATGATGCTTTATGAGATTTTTTATCTGGAAGGATTTTCACCATATATATATATATATATTGTGTAATGTGTTGAATCTATGCATCTTATAATTCTCATTTCATTTTATATTTTATTTGTGATGATTAGTAACCTAAGATCCTAATTTCTAACATGGTATCACGATATGCTAATTATTCCAAAGTTCATTAACTATAGTTTTGATTGCAAGTGTGAGTTTTACTCTCCTTCCATCTAATCTTTTCACATTTATAAATTTCCATTGGTCTGTAGATTCCCTCATTTAAACCACAATTTGGTTGTCTATTCAAAAGGCATTTTCCCTTAGCTATTACACTGTATTATACAAGTTGCAATAACTTCTTATGCCCGAGGTAAATACCCTTCTATGAAATAGTGTACATGGCCAGATATATGGCCATAATCTCATTTAAAAAATCAAACCATTCTTCTTGATTAAAAGACAAAATGGACGGAAGCCTAAGTTTGTGCCATTTTCAATCTCCTTTTAGGTTGTTTCATTTAACAAATTTTAAAATTCATAGGTCTCTCTTAGATCATGGTTTGTGACATGGTAGATCATAGAGAAAACAATACAATCAAGATACAAGAGTCTAAAAGAAAAGAATTTTAATTTGGAAAAAGATGGTTTACATTAACACTAAGGAAGAAACTTGAATCACAAGAAAACATAGTGGATGTTTAATTGAAAAGGTAAAGTTAAGAATGGTTTATCTTTTTCATTGGGGTTGATGAGATGATTATTGTTACATTTAAAAAAAACTAAATTTTGCTTGTAAATTCCATATCTTTTTTTAACAAATGAAATTTTGATCATTATATTTCAACCAAAAAAAATACTAGTGTGATTTTCTCTTCCAAAAACCAACATCACATCTCATTTTGTTTAAAAAGATCAAATATTAAATTCCCTTTTCAATGCACTACCTATTTTTTTTAGGTATCCCTACTTTATAACCATTCAAATCTCTATTTCAAATATCATAACCTTCCATGAATTAACACCACTCTATACATAAGTCTCTAAGAGCTACTAATTTTTTAATTCTACTTAAAGCTATGTTAATTTTTTAGTTTAGAGAAAGAAACTTAAAATTACTCTAAAGGGTAGCACAAATCATTCATTCTCTTTCTAGGACACCTATAAAATAATGTTTTAGCATTCTCTTTTGGAGACATCACTTACCCAAACAAATCCATTGGTATTGAGGAGGCGTGTTTTTGAAGGAAATATAGCTATGCTATTTATTATAACAACTGTGGAGAGATATATTTGCTGAAACAACCTCATCATTAACATATATTTATTGAATTATATCTATCAAATTAAAAAATGAGTTTTGTTGATGGTTTTGATACTTTTTTTTAAACTTTTATCTAGCTGCATGTGCTGCATATTTGACTTGTAACTCTTGTAAACAATTATATAAATAGTTGAGGCCATTCACACATTCATCATAAGGAGTTTTATATTCTACTTACCAATGCCACTCATTCAATTGTATTTATTTTGATGTTCTCTACTTTTAAATCCCAAATCTTACAACACATTTGTAATGACAAAGTTTATATGATAATCACTACAAGGTATTCATAGTTTATCTACATTAAAAAAGGCAAAATTTTTATTTTCATTAATTGGATTTTCTACTCCCTTTTGGATAGACAACAATTCTAATAAGGAGTTTTTATATATCTACTTATGTTTTTCATTCTATTTTGTTGTTGTGATATTGGTAGTAGTTTACAATTAGGTAATTGTTCTTTCAATAAAATTGAGGAATGTTTAAGGAAGAGGGGTGTATTCCTATATATCTAATAACATTTTTTTATATTTAGAAATTTTTAAGCAATTAAAAAATTATTTAAAAGAATTAAGATTTTAAAGTCTGGGGAAGATTTAAGCTTTTAAGATAGGTTAAGTATGCATACATTGTGTCAATTGGTGATTTCACCTTTCCTTACAGATAAGTTATATTTTATCATAGCACTAACTTCTCTAACACATGGCCATTTGATCATTTACATGTCTTCATCTTCTAACTCCACATGCATTTTTAGTTACTCCTCTTTGTTGTACCCATAAGAATTTTTTTAATATAGTTTCATGTTTTGAATCAAAATATTATCATTACATGGGGCACTCAGAAGGCCCTTTAAGTAATTAATATTGGAAGAGAAAATAATTATAAAAACAAAATCAAAGGAAACACGTTAGATTATAGGTTTGATAATGAGTTTGCATAATGATTTAGTCTACCACTCCATGGTTAACATTATGTCACAACTCAAATATGATAATTTTTTCATAATTATCATTTTAATTGTGTTACTAAATTATGTTCACACCTAATTTAGCAAGGCCTAGCTAGTAGTTGTCACAAAAGGAGTTAAAAAAGAAAAAACTTTAAGTGTATGATCACTCAATCAAATGCCTGACATCTTGGCAAGAGAACATTGGAAGATCATTTATCAGGATAATGTGATAGTTCAATCAGAACTATCAAACCATCATGATAGATGAAGTTGGTCCAATGACGAGAGAAGACATTCAAGGAATGACAGGTATCTAACTGGTTTTATCTTGTAGTTATGATGTTGTTAAATTATTCATATATCACAGTTTAGTGCAAAGAAAAGGTATTTATATACTGTCATTTCATTATGTTTTAAACATATGTTTCAAATCAATTTTAGTTGTTCTTGTAAGGTCAAAATGTCGAATCAATCAAATGAATTAAATAAGACCCAAACATCAACAGAATAGAGAAACAAAGAAGATTCAAATGAACAAAGCAATGAACAAACATAGCAAACCTCTTCCGTTTCGAAACTTCTATTGTTCACCTATCACAAATCGTCCTTTCGCAGATGAGATGAGCCCTCAGAGAGTGCAATCTTTCAAAGCTGTTTGAGGAAGTCGATGGTGAACGGCTATGGTGTGATATGCAATGAAGGTGAGCTCCAATGCAACAATGGTGATCTCAAGCTTGTAGATGACAAGTGGGTGCCAAAGACGCGCTGGTGATATTTTTGCAGAGTAACGATGTCAAAAGCCTGGATGATTAGAATGGAAGGATGAAGCTTCATTTATAGACTCGGAGGAACAAGAATCAACGGTTGAGAGAAGATATGAAGATCAACGGCTGAGGATGGTTGAGGAATGTGCAACCAGTGGAAACGTGCCAAGTGTCCCAGCTCCATCATGAAAGGTGGGATGTGACAAAACTGATTGGAGAGTTAACTCCATTGACTGGTCTGTTAACAGAATTGACTGATCAGCTAGAAGAGTGGATTGTGGAACTAACTGGATTGATTGAGGATTTGACTCAACTGACAGGTTAGTTAACAGATTTGATTGATTGGTTAACTGACCTCTGATTGGAGAAGAAATAGGCCATGTGGGTGAGGGAAAATAAGGCAATTAAATATTAAATATATTTAATTACATGTGCAACCTGATGAGGTGGACAAGGTGAGGTGGAAAAGGTGAGGTGTAAAGGTGATGTGGAATTTTGAATTTAGAACTTAGGATAGAGGAATTTGGATTAATTAAATAATTTATGATTATTTAATTGTGAAGGACAAATAGAAGAATTTTAATTAAATAAATAGAATTTATTTAATTATGGAACAGTGAATCGATTAAATAAATTTAGAATATTTATTTAATTGGTAGAAGAATGGAATAAATATTTAGAATATTTATTTAGGATGATTCGTGTCATTTTTAGGCGTATACAGTTCTATCCTATGCATTTGATTCAGAAAGAAAACATACATAAATCATTGCATAAGGTAAAATAACTGATCATATTTAAGAGAATGTTTAAATATGTCCCACACAAGCCATGGGAATGACTAAACTGAGCCAATGCAAACATTATGCAAGCTATACATCTGATGATAAAGAAAAGGAAAAGAACACATAAGGAAAATGGATATCCATCATTGCCTTATCAAAGGTTGATTCTCCTGTCTGGCAGCTTGATCTTCATATCTTCATCTTCTTGTTCCTGATCAAGATAGTTGACCTGCAAGGTTGGAGAAAAGTTTTGTTAGAAGCTCCAGATATGCAAATTCATCATATGCTTTATCAACAAACATATAAACTTGCAAACATTATGCATTAATGAATAGTTGGATCAAAGTCAGACATGTGCAATAAATCAGATCATCATGAGAGAGATCAATCAACCTCCAAGAGGTATGTTTTTATGCTAACTTGTTTGTTCATTGTGTAGGTATAGGAAAAGTTATGTTGCAGATTTGAAGACATTAAAGCATGTCGAGAAAATAGGCTCCCACAAGGGTTGAGCCCAGCATGATTCCTTCTTTATTCATTCAAGAAGGATATCAGATTGTGATAAATAGAGTACATTATCATGTAATGCATGGAATAGTCAACACATCAAGTGAAGCATAAAGGATATCATAGAGAGGTAAAAAGGAGTAGTTTCTCCTATAAACTATGCTCACTTCAGAAAGAACTTGTCAAGGTGAAGCACCATGTTCAAAATACTTTGTAAGAGACAGAAGATGCTTAATTTAATAACATTAATGAAATAAGCAGTGAAGGTATGATCTTCATACAATGGATGCATCATAAAACTAGATAGAGCATACAATAGAACAACATATTCCCTAAATAAGGAGTACAAGAAGGAGGTACAGTGATCAAAAGAATGAAGTACAACCATAACAACATGAGGGACAGTTGCCATTGAATGTCATAAAAGTGCTACAGATTAATAAAGAATAACAGTGTAAAGGATGTCATTGTCTTAATCAACTGAAGAGATACATCATGCCTCAAGTCTTACATCATAGCAAGAGAAGCCAAGTCTTATTAAAGAAATTATCTTAAGAGGAGTTACAAGAACCATATGTGTAGGAGTGACAAGAATCTACATCATATATTACTGTCCCTGTGTCATCATGAACCTACATTCTTATCAGAAGCAACAACAAATGAAGATACATTCATAGTTCTCAAGAGGAGCAGTAGGTGTATGAAGGAGTAAATAGTTTTCATGACCCTACCCTGAGATGATAGGAAAAAACACAAGGTATTGTTCCATTCTTTATCATAAATGAAGTGTGATGTTTTATTGAATAAGATAGCAGTCCTATATCATCAATAGGTACAAACATAAATGATAGGAATGAACAACCATACCATGGAACTAAATGAGCAAGTATATACAAATGCCAAGGAGATGATGAGCACAGTGGCCCTTATCACTATGATGGATGCATAAGATAAAAAAGATCTAAAAAACATAAATGATGTATTCAAGATGATGCAACAATGCAAGACAAGGTACAAGTCTCAAGTTCATGAAAGAAACAACCATATATTGATGAAGTAATGGAGCAACATGCATCTATAACATCCTTATGCTAAATTGGAACAACAATATAAGGTACAGGCCAAAAATAGATCAAAAGAGTAATCCAATGTTATGCCTAAGGTACAAAAGATGGATAGAAGAACAGTGTAGCTTTATTACAAGAATGTTTATGCTTTCTGTGTAGTGCATCATTCATGTGGAACATCACATCTCATCATGGTAAAGAGGCAGTAAAAGTGCAGCAATATCATTATCTAGAAACAAATTATCAAAAGGAGGATATAAGACATGCCCACTCATACATAGTCATATGATAATGCAAAGAGAAAATGTAGTTGCACATTCATGAAAGAAACAACCAAGAATGTATCAAGTAGTGCATATACAGAAGCCAATGGGTGTGCAAAAGAACCAATAAATGCCACAATCAAAGAGATAAACTAATATGATGTATTTTTATGCTTCAGGTAGAACATCATCTTCTGTTTTATGATAAAGATATGCTTCAAAAAACCTTATCATATATGGAAATACAATCATCTTCTATTTATATCTACAAGAAAGAGGAAAAGAACAACAAATGACAGGTCTATCTACAGGAAATGACAAGAGCAAATAGACATGATACAGGTATATAGTAGCTCAGAAAGAAAATAGTTCATTTTTCATCATTTTGCAGAATAACGGAACATCATAAGCCATGGAAGGGAGAGAAGAATACAGTTGTTGCTGTTACAGAAAGGAGGAAAAGTCTTGTGAAAACCCTTATATCTCATATAGTGACCAAAGAAAACACATGTTCTTCCTTCACAATGAATGAAAGCCCATTTCATTACCAAAAAGATAAAATACAAAAGAAATGAAGATACAGTTAACTACTGCTACAAGAGGAGACCTCTTATAAGAAAGCCCTCATTTTCTTTTGTAGAAAGATTGAAAAGATAGAAAGTGTCCATGTGTCTATTTTCACAAAGGGTTTTCAAGGACCAATAGCAGATATGAAGGAGATAAATACATAGAAAAGGAGAGGAGCTACAGGCTATAGCCAGAAAGAGGGATTTCTTCAAGAAAAATGCAAACCCATAAATGTCTTCCAAACCCTCATAATATTTTCATATCTGTAGAAGCTTTAGTTCTTCTTTCTTGCAAAGAATAAACCAGAATGTCTTTTCAAAATAACAAAAGCTACACTCTATAGGATTGCTGAGTTCTTTTCTAACAAAACAAGAGTATATGTATACAGTAGTCATGGCCGTGGCCAGAAAGAGAGATTCCTTCAAAGAAAATGTAGATCCATATATATTTTTTCAAAAACCTTGTCATATCAAAAAATATAGTCAAAGAAGCCCAAATGACAAGATAGAATGAGACATTACCTTGGGTTTTTGCAAGGATAAAGAGCTATAGGCCATGGGTGTGCCATTTTGATAGAGTTCTTGAAATGCAGGAGAAGTCACCATGAAAGAGGAAATGCCATGAAACAAAGAGTCACAGTAAGAGAATGAAGCATGAGAGAAAAATGCATAAGGTATGCTACCTCAGAAGCCGCGGCATGTAGGCCTTCTTATCCAGCAGAAGTCAAGAAGTGTCTCAAAACTATGAAAAAATGAGCTTACCTCTTCCTCTTGTTGAGTTTTAGAAGAGAAAATACAGTCAAGAAGCCTTCAAAAGTTGCAGAGAAACATGGAAACATCATCGAACCCTAGCAACATGGTGGCGGGTAGAGCTCTCCATCGAGAGTCAAAAGACAAAATGATGATAGCTTTTAGGTTTTGCCTTCTTTTGGACACAATGCCCTAAGCCACGATGGGCTTTTTCATTATTTCTTGACTTTCTTTTTGTTATCATTGTTATCCATTACAAAGGATCGTGGTCAAGAATTAACAAGTTAATGATACCTAATGATGCCACAGGGGCCCGTGAGGGCCATGATACCTTCCTTTCATTTTTTCCTTCAAAGTCAACAAAAATCAAATAATAAGAAGGTAAGGTATGATGTGATATATCTGCATGGAGTTATAAGGAGCTTTATATGTTGAATAATGATGCTAGAGGCAATAATGCATGATGCATATGTATTGCATGGGGAGTCAAAATGGTCTTTTCACATGTCAAAAGTAATACATAGTGATGATATGCATTATGTAAGGAGTAATAAGGTATGTATGTGATGTATTATTTTTTGTATGCAAAGGGAGTTATAAGGCACCATTACATGATGATGCATGACACAACACATCAAATATGGCATGATGTATGCATGGGAGATATAAGGGATATGCCTTTTCTTTTTCCTTGTATTGAAAATAAGGTTTGCACGATGAATCTATGTATGCATGGAGCTATAAGGAGGAAGATTTTTATTTTTTTGCATGCATGATGGCCTAAGTTTTCTTGGCATCATTATTAATGCAATTATGCAATTCATGTATATCAAAGAGAGAGATAAGGTGTTGTTTTGTTCTATATATCCAAATTTGCATGATTTTACAACTAATCTAATGTAAACAAATAATAAAGTAATATCATTATAAATTACTTTATTGTTTTGTCACAAGTTGTAGAATCAAAGAGATAAGACAAATTGAAACTCATAGTAAAGTAATCATGCAAGGATTACTTTATTACTTGTTCACACATCCCAAAATCATTGAAAATTGAGAGAATAGTTAACTGAAGACTTTTGGAGCTTTTGCATGGTTTTTGGGGTCAAAATTGGAGAGTTTGGTCAAATTTTTGGTCAAACATATGGAGGAGAGCAGTTTCGACCTATTTTTGCTCGATTTGAGGCAGTTATAACCCTTATTTTTAGGGATTTTATTGTTTGCTCATGGATCAATTTTGAGGGCTTATTTTTAGAGGTAGTTGACCACAGTTGACCTTCTAGGTCTCTTGGAGAGAGCATATTATATATTGTATGAAAAACTTAGGTTTTTCTAGTTCTTGCCTTTTTTGCTCTTTACACTTTGAGAGAGAAAGAAGGTTTTGTAACTCATTATTGCAGATTTATAGAGATTACAACAGGTTACAAGTTCTATAGTTTGTCTTTTATGAAATTATTTCTTTTATTTTTCAGTTGAATCAAGTGTCTACCTTTCCATTAATGTTGCTTTTGTGAATGATTTGATGAGATTTTATTGTGTTTAAATATTAGAACCTTTAAAATCATTGTCTCATTTATACTTGCATGTGTTAGATAGCATTGAAAATCAAGGTCTTAGGCTGTGCAATTGGAGAAGTTTCCTTTTATGTTGTGAAAAACCCCTTTTCCTTCAAGAAGAAAATCTTTTCCAGCCTACCTTAGAATTATTTATGTGATCAAATTGCCAAGAGTGGTTTGTGTGGATAGATTTTATGAAATCTATTGTGAGTTAGATTGTCAATTTTCCATCAAAATTAGGTGCATCACCATTTTTAGATTATAGTTTTAGTGTTTTAGTAGCCCTTTTTAACCCTTTTCCACATCAAAGTCATAGATCCAATTGAATATTTTAAGGGAACCAGCCCATAATCTAGAGGTTCAAACTCATCATAGGTCACCCATAGCCTGAGTTTGATCCCATGTTACACAGGATTGCCAAGCCTCACAGCTCTACATAATGGGTGCAATCCTGCTTGTTAACAAGTTTATGACATTAGATATTTACAATTTTTTGTTTCATCATGGATGATAAGGAACAAGAGATTTTGATTCTTATATTTAAATCCAAGAAAGAGTTTTGTCACACTAGAAACATGTCCTAACATTTCCATCCAGAAACTCCATAGTACAACCTTAATATATTTATATTGGTTCCTTGTAAATTATGAAACCTAAAGGTCTATTAAAAATCTCATAGTATCTAATTTATGCTATTATTTTATTTCCATCATTGAAATTGAGGAAGAAGATGTATCTTTGTCGTCAACATTGTTTTACCACCAAAATATTCTCATCAAATCCAAAGGTTCATGTTGTGTTCTATGCCTTATTCCATATGAGACTTAAGTAGATATTTATTGCCTCTTTAATATTATTGTTATTGCTAAGTAAGTATAGAAGGCTTTGACCACTATTTATCTTGGTCAAATTTTACTTCAACAACATTATGATAATGGATATTATTTTTCTCATACAAAAACACATTGCTGAACTACAGATGTTTGCATACAGAGAAGTTTCAATTCCTCTCGAGTATTTTTTCAAAGGATGCTGGCCAAATTTGTAGGATTTGTCTCTACACCTTCCAATTACATTTTCTTGGAAGTTTCTAAATCCTTTTTTTCAACAAATCCATTTTGAGCATATCCTACAATCATTATAGTCCATGAGATTGCACATCTTAAGGCAATTTGTCAAAAAAAATTGTACCTTGTCTATAATTCCACATTTAAGATACACGTCTATTAGGGTAGTAGCAACTACAACATCTAAAAAATTCCTCTATCTTTTATGCTTTGGTGGATGCTCCTATCTTATTCCAAAGATTCCATTTTCACAAAAGATATGAGTATGCTAACAAATGTAAATTAATTAGGTTGGAAACTTTTTTGTTACATATGGTGAAACTAGTGTGGTTGTATTATAAGGATTCCCATGGCTTTTGTATGCTATAACAACCATATTCTATGAGATGTTGTCTCATTCTTTCATATGGTCAATTTTTTTGAGCATCCACCAAACTTACACTTGACATGCATATAAATAAGCTTATCATGATAAATTGTGTGTTTAACAAAAGCAAGTCACCTGAGAGCAATGAATGGTTATAATTTTCTTGTGAAAGCATGTTCTTCAGAATACAAGTCTACAATAATTAAAGATATGTAGAGATGTCTTCAAGGGGATTGTGTGTAGTAATTCGAATGTGCTACCCCTCCTTCCATAATGTTGTGAAAGATGGTGTAAACTTGTAATTTCTAAAATCATATGTTGTAAGTGAATAATTCTCTAAAATATTTGTTTTACATCCATTACATCATAAACTTCAAGATTGTTACATATTTATAATTATCACTATGATGAATAACATTTATGAGTTATAAATATCCATATACACCTATTTGAACTTCATAGAGTTCAAAAGCCATTACTTGATTAGAGATGGTGATGTTGGAAAACTAAGTTCTCGTCTCAAACAATTTATGATATTTTTATAATCATGCTTTTTTTGAGATCGATAAGATTAAGGTATTAATATTCATATCTCTAGTCAAATGATTATTTTTACCCAAATCTTTGAGTCTAATGCTAACAAAGTTCTCTGACCACTTTGGAACATCTTCTTTCTTTTTTATCATTGTATTAAAAAGTAGAGATTTTCATATTATTCATTTTTGAAAATATTAATGGCTATGATGCTTTCTATCCTGCTTCATTTCATTGAAATATCTAGAAGCACAATATATTACAAGTGAAAAAGGTGTGTCTAAATGTATAAAGAGATCCAAGAGGATGACATGTTCATAGGTGTAATTTCATTATTAAGGATACCAATTTACATCTCCACATATTCATGCTTGTCTTAAATTTGGTCCATAACTATTTAATCCTTTGAGAGTAAGTTAAGCAAGCTCTTGAGAATAAATGCCATATCTATTAAATTGTATGAGTTTACTATTTGTTAAATCCTTGAAAAGGAAATATATGAAAGGTATTATTAATCATATGATTATCTTCAATAATATGATCTTTAAGTTATTATAACACACCTACTTATAATGGGTGGCTATCATCCTAAGAAACTATCCAGGGAGCAAACCTAGAAAAAATAACTCACCTATTACTATATGTTTAGTCAAATAACTTTTTTCACTCCTTGAATAAATATGGGAATTTATAACTACATTTGATTGTGAAAATCACATGCCTTAATGATCTCCTTCATAAAGATTGATAAATAACCATCATTTTTTAGCATTGTCATTATAGCTTTGTTATATTGGCTATATTCTAGGATTAGTTACAAGTATCTCAAAATAATGTGTGCACTTAAGAAATGTGATATGGGCAAACTAGTTGTTATACCTATTAAAGCTAGTATGTAATCAAATCATAAATCTATCATATAAAAAAACTAAATTTACCCTGTAATAAGTTTGATTTACCTTACCGTATTTAGAATAGGTTTGTTGGCACTTGAAAAAACCAGTGCCCAAACATGTGTCATTTGCCCCAAGATCCATCAAAATTCCCAGGGATCCATGAAATTATAAGTGTTTTCCCTTTTGAAATGTAAGGAAAAAACCCCCCCAAATGGCTAAGTCCAAAATCCTAAGTGTTTTCCTTGTGTTTTCTGCCTTTTCTAGGTTTCAGAGTTTGGGGTTCCTTCCTTAATCATGCCTTTCTTGTTAGCTCTGAAAGCTCCATCTTGATAATTGGTAAAATTGCCTAAGTGTTTCGAGCATCGGAGGTTGGGAGTTTTCTCTTCTTTCTTCTTATTTTTTGAAGGCAAGGCAGAAGGCCCGACGACCCAGGTCCGCCAGTTTCAAAGATTTCTAAGTATTGTAGATCTTAGAACCTGGGCTTGTGGCTTTTCATCTTCTTCAAGGCATGCGTTAACAGGAAGGCCCGACCGCCGAAGTCCACCAAGGGTTTTAAAAAGTTTTCTAAGTATTACAGATTTCGGAGGTCAGAGTGGTGGTATTTTTTCTTCTTTTGAAGCAAAAGGAAGCGAGAGGGCCTGGTGGCTAAAGTCCGATGAAGCCTTAATTCTTCTAAGTCTTTCGAGTGACACGGATTAGGGAGTTTTTCTTCCTCCTTTCTTTTGGAAGGTAGAAGGGTGAAGGTTTGGGGTGTGATCCTCAATCATATCTCCAAAGTGTTGCAAGCATCGGTGAGCAAGAGGTTTCTTTTTCTCCTTCCTTTTCAAAGACGGAAGGTGGAAGGCCCGAGGCCCAACCCCTGGCAACCTTCGTTTCTTCTATGTATTTCGGGATTGGGTGGTCCTTTCCTTCTCTTCCAAGGTGAAGAATTCTTGGTGGAGGCCCTAAATCTGAAGCCCAATTTGCCGACAAGGAAGGGAGGTAAAACCAAAATTCAAATGGCCCAATTAAGATGAAAGATAAAGATCAACCAAGCAGAATTTCAAATTCTTCAAGTACAACTAGATTCAAAAGGGGGCCTGTAAGGGATAATTGAGTAACATTTTTAAAAAAATGTTGTAAAAGATTTAAGGGGCGTGATTTCCTGAAATTGCGCCATGATTGTAGGATAAAACATGTAGTTTAGTACTCAGCAATTAATGTGTTACAAGCCAAGGTTGCACATGTGGTTGTTTAAATAGTAAAAATCTTTAATGCACCTACACACATGGTGGACAAAATGGATTTGTAGGTACCAAGATATGGATTTAGCCTTCCCTCTTTAATGCTCCAAGTACCCAAGGCGTGTGGGCAATCTTCTTCTGTAGGTTTTCAAACATGCCAGGGTATGGACATCCCTCAAATGATGTACATTTTCTGACAGGGCCATGGGATAAATTTTAATGCAGCATGGGCATGCGTATTGTTTGAGTTCAACACCTAGATTGTTATATATGCATATGTTTCTGATGTTTTAGGGGTTGGTCATTTGGGATGTTTTATCTAGAGGTATAGAGATCTAGTGGCTGTTAGGAAAAAGACAAGTTTGTAGTTTCTGTTCTTTAGAAAGCAGATATAAAAAGTGTATGTCAATTATATTGTAATATTTGTATTGAATCATTATTTTTCTCCACTATTGTAGGTATTCTTTTAGGAAAATTCTATTGCAGTTAGAATTTTATTTTGCCACATTTAGTGGTGTGATTGTAAAATCTAATTTGAATGAATGTGATAGTTCTTAATCCATTTTTAGGCTTTGTAAATGGTCATTTTAGTATTGCATATGGAAGAATGTTGTATGGCATTGGATTATTAAGTATAATCATGATTTGATATTGTTTTATGTGCATTTGAATTTTCAAATAGGCAACCATACATTTCCTAGTAGCTGTGTTCCTTTGATGAACATGAGACTTTACAGCCCAATGGATAGGCACCAGTCTGAGAAGCTTGTGATTACCCAAACTCTTTAAAATCAAATCAGTATATCAAATCTTAAACACAGTAGTAGTCCCGTAGGGATCCTCATTTTGTAGGATTGCTCTCATCAGCTATATAAGGGTTTTTTGTGACAATCAGGTGTTCTTGGTTCAGTGACAGTCTTTGGGGCCAAGAAAATGATTTGGGTTTGGTTGTTCATTTATTTTTAGTTGTTCACCTAGTTTTGAAGTCAGTACCTACTAAGGTATACCCCTTGGAATATCCCTCCAGAGCCTAAGTTGAGCTCGAAGTGTGGAGAAGCCTATCCACTCCTATTATCGTCAGGGCAAAAATTAGGTCTGAATCATAAACAACAAACTTTCAAACCCTAAAAAGTACAATAGAGCACAAGATAGCATGAAAATCAAAACAACAAAGCAAGTGCAAATTGAATCTCCATGCTACACTTGTTTTATCTCCATTTCTCTTCTCAATCTTGCATAGGTATGCATGACTTCGAAGGATGATTGTTGGGTGCTCACTATTTCAATAGCATAACAATGGCATGGGGATGAATGATGAGAGGCTCTAATGTCATTTTGACAGCATAAGGATACTTGAAATCTCATTCATGCAAATGGCTTGTGAGAGGGTTGATTTATAGGAAAGGGCTGATTTGAGTTGATGGTTGAGATTGGAAGTTGTTTTCAATGATGTGGACGGCTAGGATAGAATAGGGTTTCCCACTCCATGAGGAGTTGTAGTCATGTGACAAGTGTACAGAGAGGAATAAAGGAGACCTAATTCAAATATTTTATTTGAATTAGTTTGACATGTGAAGTGTATTAAATGAAAGTTGTAGTACCACACATGATTCAATTGAGAGGTGGACGAGTGTTGCAATGAGATGAAAGGTGAGGATAAATTCAAATTTTTAATTTGAATTAGTTGGAACATGTGAGAAGGGAATTAATTAAACAAATAGGATTTATTTAATTAATTAAAAAGTGGGATAATTGGGATTAGGAGTGGGATTAGAATAAAATATCATATGATGTCTCTATTAATGTGTCGACTAGGTAATGGTCAAGACATGGACAATTTTAAGTGTCTACATTTTGCCGCTCTTTGAGATGATGTTGCGAATGTTGAGATTTATGTCGAGTAACATCATTTCAAAGAAGCTAAGGTATGGATAGAGGAAAATGACTATGATGGAATGGGATGATGATGCCCCCTCGAGAGGGTAGGTGGGTTGGACAAACATGGGTAGGCTCTCAAAATGAAATGGATTAGTCAAGGAAGAAAGATAAGGGAATTGATAGAAGAAGTGAATGATACGTTATGCTGCAATGAAGGTGAGCAACCATGGAGTTTGATATAGCACTAGACGTTATGCACTAAGGTATAAGGACCAAGGTGACGATGTGTCTTGTGCACCCAGCATAATACAAGGTTGTCTGAATACAAGATATTAATATTAGTTGGTTTGGATTTGATACAAATGTAAGATAAAAATGATGACACACACAAGTAAGTAAGCATGCACAAATGATTCAAAAATAAGAAAGGTAGTGCCCTTGTCAAGATGTAAACCAATGATTAATTGATTGATTATGATAATGATAATGGTAATGATAATGTTTGGTTTCAGGAAATGATACATGTCGTATAGGATGCCTTGTCTGGTTTCGACAATGCAACATCCTGTATAAGACAATTGATTGATTGATTGATTAACACTAGTGTTGTTGGCCATGCGAGTCAACACTAGGAGTTGATTGATTGATTTGTTTTACATCAAGATTAGGATCAAGACCATTGATGTAATTGGATAATTTGGCAAGATTGATTAGCTTGATTGGTATGGATTGAGGATGACTTGAATTTGAGTTGATTGGTTGGATTTGATTTGATTTGGATGATTAGAAGAAGTGATTTGGAATGAATTGATTGAAATGATTTAAAGAATTTATTTGGAGATTTATTTGATTTGTATTAACGAATTGATTTGATGATTTGGATGATGAATTGAAGAATTGCTTTTGACTTAATGTTTTGATTGATTGATTGGAAAAATTGATGATTTGGTTTGAAGAATTGATTGATTAAATTTATTGATTTGATTAAATGAGTTGAACTATTTGATTTGATGAATTGATGTGATTTGAATGGATTGAAGAATTGGTTTGGTTGGAATGATTTGATTGGATGATTGGAAGAATTAATTTTAAAGAGTGATTTTATTGCTTGGGTTTTTTGTTGGATATTTGATTTTTTTGTCTTTTGTAGAATATTTTTGATTTTTTTTAGATTTTTGAAATGTTGTGATTTTTTCTTGCATTTTTGGGGATGTTTTGATTTTTTTTGGATTTTGATATGTTTTGATGTTTTTGGAGTTTTGGGATGGCATTGGATGACACTTTGGATAGCCTTTGTGCTAGATACCAATGACAAGGGAGAACCAAGTCTAGGTGCAAGGAGGAATGTAGGATGGATGGATAAAAGGATAGGCAGAAGTAGATGGATGGATGTATGCGAAAGAGAAGGAAGTATGTGATCTCCAAGGACTATTTCACATTGGAATAACATGCCTCATTCTTGGTTTAATACTTAGGATTTCACATGGCAAAGCTTATGATGACATGATGATGGTAGGAGTTTGATTGGTTTGGATGGATGAGATATATCGAGAGTTTTTCCATAGCATGTTTCAACATTTTGCCCCATATCTTTATCAAGATCAAAAGAAGGAAGGGTAGATGGATGGACTCAATATGATAGGTATATGTGGGTGTAATGGATAAGGATGATAGGATAGGATGGAAAGGGTATGGAAATGATAGGTTGGATGAGACAATGTGCCCCCAAGTGTAAGTGACATAGAAGATCAACCTACACATGACGCCTATTTGCCAGGTTTTCATCATGGTACTTATCTAAGGCACCACCAAGGGTGGTTTTCACCATTGGACGAAAGGATTTCTCTTTACTTTTTTTTTTGTATTTTTTTTAATTTTTTAATTTTTTGATTTTTTTGAATGGGAGATGGGGAATATGGATAGGAGGGACTCAAGTGTCTAGTTCCATGAAAGGTGATATTGTCCCATTAGAGATATATGTCATCGTGCATGGACCATGTCAAGTCTCATTATGCTCATCGATGTTGGTGAGGGATTGCATGAAAGTGAAATGGATTAGGTAGATAGTGGATTATGGAGGGAATGATAGTGGATTATGTAGAACTTATGCAAAAGGATGGATGAAAGGCTTATCCAAAAGCATGGACCATAGGAAGGTGATGGGTGAAATACATAGGATAATAGTTGAATGATGGGGTGATGGATGTATGGAAATGAATCATGACCAACGGTTGCACACACCATGATAAACATTGAAGCTTGTGATTTGGAGGTGGTGTAGGAAGCAATGGACATGTTTGCTTAGGGGATGGTTGATGTAGGAATTTAGGGACCCACATAGACTTAGTATTTTTATGATTTTTGCTTGACTTGTGGGATGAAGAAATTTGAAACTTTTGAGGGGAATGGGATTTTTAGGATTTTTGGATGGAAGAGGATAGTTGGGATTTTTGAGATGTGGATGCCTCATTTGACTTGATTTATTTTTTCTTAGGTACCCAAACCATTTTAGTTTTAGCCTTTTATTTTGAAGGTATGGGCTTGGATAGCCTTTTAGATGGATTTTTCTTTGACTTTCTAAATTGATGTCCTAAGGCATGAGGATCCTTAGGATTTTTAGCTTTATGGTTAGAGACATCCAAATGTTTATTTTTGAATCCCATGGACATGGTGGAAGCTTTATGTTTAGACTATGTGTGCATTGATTGGCCATGATTAGGAATTTGAGGGAATTTATGGATGATAGGGATATTAGGAATTGGAAGAAGTGGTGGTAAAGTGGATGGAGGGAAATTAGGAGTTGGAAGTAGTGGAGGCAAAGTGGATGGTCGAAGGTGTATGGTCCCATGCTTTTGACATTTGTAGGATAATGGAGGTGGAATGACAACATATGTTTTGGGTGTATGATAGGATTTGCGGTGGAAAGTGGTGGACTTAGAAAGCATGGAGGAAGTACCAACATATTTAGATTGTTGTCCTTGGGGTGTATATCCAAGGCCATATAAGCATGGAGGGATTTTGACATGTATGGGCTCCAAAATTATTATTCATGAAGGCCTAGGCCTTTACCTTGATAATTCATATTTTGGAGTATGCGATGGGCTATGGGACTAGTTGTGAATTGACACTAGACTTAAGTTCATTATTATATGGAGAAGGTGAAGTGATGGATAAAGTTTGTTTCTCCCCTAAGGAATAACATTCATTGATCAAGGTGGATAGACCAAGGGGATATGTTGGTAGACTTAAAATGGGGTCGATGATGAATGATGAAGGATCACTAGGATCTTGATTATCACATTAATGTTCATTAAGATCCAAGCTATTGGTTTGATCTTATATGTGGGCTTGGGAAGCATGTGTCTCATCATGACAAGTGGATAATGTGGGATCATGGGGTGAGGGAGAAGTTTTTTTACTTCTAAGGAAGGCCATGAAACAAGGTGAATGCTCAAGTAGGTCAACAAGACTTTCATTAGATGGAGTATGTGGCTCTTGGGTGTCTTTCTCATGAATGGTTGTGGGGGTATGAATAGGATCAAGATTCTCATGGATAGGTTCTTCATAATGAATAATGTCTTGATCATGGAAAAGATACATGTTATGGATAGGTTGAATTAAAGTGATTTGATCTTGATTAGGATGAGGGTTTGATGTTTCCACATGCTTAGGATTATACCCTTGACATAACTCTTGACTTTTAATGGAAGTGAAAGACTCTTGGGGAGGCTCGATCTGTTCTAGATGGTCATAAACATGAGGGCATGATGGAGGTTGACTTGGGCTCATAGGAGGAGACTCTTGAATAGGCTCAAGGGCTTGTGGACTATATGAAGGGGTTGTAGGAATGGACATGGTGTTGGAAGGTTCCTTGGTAGGCTCAAGGATAGGAGTTTGATGACATGGAAATGATTGATTCCTTGCTAGTAGCACTTGGATCACATCCTTTGTAAGGGGATGGGTGGTGGAAGTTGAAAGCTTAGAATTTTGATTAGATGGAAGGCTAATTGGATTGGATGGATTAGGACTAGGAGTGGCTAGGTCCCATGGTGGGGGAATAAAAGAGGTGGAAGGTGTTGTCTTAGGGTTTTGACTTGGATTAGATGGAGGGTCAAAGGATTGAATGGATTGGTGGATTTGGGTAACTCCATAGGTTTACTTTTGAAATG
The DNA here is from genome assembly GCA_027924645.1 of Cunninghamia lanceolata. NCBI lineage: Eukaryota > Viridiplantae > Streptophyta > Pinopsida > Cupressales > Cupressaceae > Cunninghamia > Cunninghamia lanceolata. The sequence goes on from BSBN01000614.1 coordinate 4,506,487, forward strand.
TTTGAATTTAGGGTGCGAAATTGGTGGGGGATTAGATGATGGTGGGGGTAATGAAGAGTTTGATGGATTAGAAGGTGGAGGGACCAATGGATTAGGACTAGGACATGGTGGCTTTAGGATAGGCATTTGATTGGATGGTGGTATGATATACTTATAGGTGGGATAAGCTATACTAGTGTTCCCCTTGTCAAAGGTTGCATTAGAACTTGAAGGCACTTGATCTAGTTGCAAAGACGGACTTGAGCTTACATGTTCTTGCTTGGATGTGACTTGATATGAATGTTGGTTGCCATGGAAAGGAGTGGGATAGGTTGATGTGGCATTGACATGATAAGTGGATGGATTTGATTGGTATGAAGTGGAGGGGGATGATACATAGGATTGATGTGGAATTTGTTGAGGTTGTGGTTGTGTTGGTTGAATTTGACAAGTGGCTATGAATTGTTGGGCTTGAGCTGGGAGGTGTTGTATTTGAGGTGATTAGATTTGTTGAAATTTTTGAATGATGGATTGGAATCATTGCATGGTTTGTTGTTCTAGGGGTTGTGGTACTTGGTGAAGTGTTTGGAGGAGGTCTTGTAGCTGCGGTGCTAGGACCTTGTTCTCAAATGTTGGCATGGTGTCACACATGTGTTTAAGTCAAACATGATTCTTGTCATCATTGGAAGTAGGAGGGTCCCTCGAAGTGTGATTTTGGGTTTTGACTTTGTTTCATCATTAGGATTAGAGGGAGGGCCTCCTCTAAGTATGAGTTTGGGCTTATGATTAGGATTTGGCTTGCTAAGAATCAAGACCATTGTGGCAAGTGATTGACTAGGACTAGGATGATGTGGAATGATTAGGAATGACTAGAAATGATTAGGGATGAAATGATAAGGATGAATATGTTGGAAAGAATGTTTAGAAGGATGTACTTATGTGCTTGTGTTGATGTCTTAACTTGGTAATTTGCAAACAAATGATTACACATGTACACACATGAATCACACACGCAAGACACGTAAGCAAGTTTGACTTTAAATTTTTTTGAAGAATGTGATGATTAAGCAAGCACTTGAAGACACATCAACAAGCCCTAAGACTAGTCGAGTGTGGTATGGCCAATTAGGTCTTACTCTAGGTTGCACAAGTTGACTAAGGATGTCCCCAATATACTCAAGGTATAGGGGGCCCAATTCCATGAAATAAAAGATAAATAGTGCCAAACAATTGGGAGAAAGGGGTAACCCACCCTTCACCTTCACTTCCCAAAGGTATAAAGTTATTTGGGGCTTAGCCAAGAGTGACAAGATTTTGTCTTCCAAAGAGGGTGTCTTTCGATTCACACCTCACTATTTATACTCTACCAGAATGCTAGAGTTGAGATCATCCCTTGGAGTGGTGTGTCTCCAAGCAGGCCTCCTAGGAAGGGTATGACAAAAGCAAACCAAGTGGGTGTTTTTGATCTCTAAGATCACCTTGCAGTGCAAGGAGAGAGCATACACTCACACTAGGTTCACACTCGCACTTATTAATTTCCCTTTAAGAAATGAAATGTGTGGTGTGAAAATGAATGTATGAGAGGTGTTTTTGATTCTCAAGATTGCATGAAGCACATGAGAAGAGCATACACACCTTGATAACATTCAAGTTCACCAAGCAATGCAAGCACGTGTTCTTTTTAAACCCAAAGTAAAAATGTGTGATGGAAGACAATGGTTTGTTTGTAGCCCAATTGGAATGTGTGAATGAAGACAAGAGTTTATTTTAGAGCCCAAATCCAAATGTGTGATGCAAACAAGTTGTTCTTTTTATGCACAAATTGAAGTGTGTTTGCAAACAATGATTATGAAAAAATGAAAGGAGATGAAAGATGAATGGAGTGCACCTAAAATTTTTTGCTTTCTAATCTACTATGTACAACTGATGCAAATGCTGCTACAACTCCATATGATCGCCTACAAGCCACAAATCCCAAGAAGAAACAAGTAAACTTGCATAGAAAAGTGTTATGTGAAAATGAATAAATTTGAGAAATCTGATCAAGATGAATAGATATAGTAGAATGAATGTCATAAATAGAACATTTAGGACATTCTATGCAGTTTTTTTTTTTTTTTTGTGAAAATTGGATAAATTTTGCAAAAGATATAAGCGTTTGAAGTTTAAAATGAGATCTGACTTTGACTAAAGAAAAGACTAATAAAATGACATAATCACCTGATGAAACCTATGCCATAGAAAATTTTTCTGAGTTATCTTTCCAATGAGTCCTTTTTTGCAAATTTTTGACTCCGTATGCCCGAGTTATGAAGAAAAGAAAAAATCTGCTCTATTAGGGCATGTAGAAGGAGCAAGGCAGGCCTTGGCTATTAGCGAAAACTGCTAGTGGTTTATGAGAGGTAGTCACATGCTGAAGGCTACAAGATACAGTCTATCTGGTGGCTTGGTTTGAAGGTTATGGGCCAGTAGAGCTTGCGGTCATTCATATGACCATGGGTGAGCCCAGAACAAAAATAAAAAGAAATTAAAACAAGGGAGGTGGATAAGTAAGCCCCCCTGGTCATACAAGTGACCGAGAGCTAATGATAATGTTGAGTGGTCATCAGAGAAATCCATCCCATGGTGATAATTCCCAAGAAGCGATGGCCGCAGTTAAAGGAAGGATAGTTGATGTTTAGGGTTAAAAGCTGATTGCCACGGTATTGAATGCTGACGATGTTTAGGGTTTCAAAGCCAACTGTCGTGGCTTTCGGTCGGTGGATGGATGAATAGGGTGGAATTGAGGAGGCGGCCGGGCTTTAGGAGTGATGACGAGGGTTTAGGTCAGGTGGTGATGCCTAAACAAAGTGGTGACACCAAAATAGTAGCGGCAGAGGGTTGTTGAAGGTGTTGAAGGGCATTTGCAGAGGGCGAAGGAGTATTGGGAGAGGCAGCGATACCCAAGTGGTGGTGACGGGAGATACAAGGGTAGAACTTAGGGTTTTAGTCGATGGGAAATGCAGATGGGGAAGTGTTGGGTGATAGGTTTAGGTTTTAAATGGGAAATGGAGAGTCAGTCGAGGTACCTAGAAGACATAAAACCTGTAAAAGTACCTACAAACAGAGATAAATCCAAACCTGCAAACAAGTATAAATTTTAATCCTGCAACGAATAATATGAAATGTACAATATAGAAAGTGTTAGCCACAAAAAATAGGAAGAAAACTGAAAACTACGACCCAAGGCCTCTGTGCAGGTGTCGTACGGGTGCGTATGGATTCGTATCGATTCGTACGATACGACCCTGTGGCAAGGGCCTAACTAAAAAAATTTTCAATTTTTTTCCTATAGTGAAATGTATCAAATTTCATGTTGTTTTTCATTTGCGCATTCTGTCAGATGCAACGGTGAGGTCCGTTTCAATCCTGGAGGTCACTTGCAAAACCTAACTTTCAGAAATCAACAAAAAATGTTAGAATTGCAAGCTTCATGCTGGGTTCACCATTTGTCGTCGGGGCAAAAATTAGGTCTGAATCATAAACAACAAACTTTCAAACCCTAACAAGCACAATAGAGCACAAGATAGCATGAAAATTAAAACCAGAAAGTAAATGCAAACTGAATCTCCATGCTACACTTGGTTTATCTCCATTTCTCTTCTCAATCTTGCATAGGTATGCAGGACTTTGAAGGATGAATGTTGGGTGCTCACTATTTCAGCAACATAACAATGGGATGAGGATGAATGATGAGAAGCTCTAATGTCATTTCAACAGCATAAGGATACTTGAAAGCTCATTCATGCAAATGACTTGTGAGAGGGTTGATTTATAGGAAAGGGCTGATTTGAATTGATGGTTGAGATTGAAAGTTGTTTTCAACGATGTGGATGGCTAGGATTGAATAGGGTTTTCCACTCCATGAGGAGTTGTAGTCATCTGACAAGTGTGCGGAGGGGAATAAAGGAGACCTAATTCAAATATTTTATTTGAATGAGTTTTACATGTGAAGTGTATTAAATGAAAGTTGTAGTACCACACATGATTCAATTAAGAGGTGGACAAGTGTTGCAATGAGATGAAAGGTGAGGTTATTTAATTTAAATTTTTAATTTGAATTAGTTGGAACATGTGAGAAGGGAATTAATTAAATAAATAGGATTTATTTAACTAATTGAAAAGTGGGATAAATGGGATTAGGAGTGGAATTAGGACAAAATGTCATATGATGTCTCTATCAATGTGTCGACTAGGTAATGGTCAAGACATGGACAATTTTAAGTGTATACACCTATAAGTTGGCCAAAATCACCCTTAACTTATGGATAAACCTCTTTTAATCACCCTGATGACACCCTTGGCCTAGGTGATTGTAAAATGTTTTAGGGTTTCAGGTTGTAGTTATTTTCAGAACCAACATTTTGTTGTCGTTGCTAGGGATGAATTGAAAAGGTTGAGAAATTTGAAGCCTTTGGTAATGGTAAGTCCACAGTTTGCATTTCAGTGTGTTTGGGTAAGTTGGCAGCCTATCAACTTCCACCAACATTTTGGCGTCATTGTCAGGGACCCACTGAATCAATTTACTTCTGGTTGCTATAGTATTGGAGTGCAGTGTTTGTTCAAATGTTTCTTCCCAACAGGGGAAGTGGTGACTCTATTTTTACAATCTAGAAATTTATTGTAGCTTAAAAAGAAATTTACAATGAATAGAGGAAGGAACCAGGAGCAACCTAGGTGTGATGAATCCTCTAGTAGTACATGAAATAGGAGGAGTAGATGGAGGACAGGAAACCCCAATGTGGTGCCTCCATTGAATACCCAAGGCCATATATTTGTTGATCTCAGGAGCCAATATAACTATACTTCTGAGGACTCTGCAGATAACATACTCAAAACAAATAGAAGGATGAATAGGATTGAGTATGATGTTAGAAGAAATGAGAATATTGTTGGCAAAGGAAGTAGGGATAGGTCTTGTGGTATAGATTTGAGAGAATGTGGAATACCCAATGAGAATGAAGAGACATATTAGAACACTAGATATCCTACTTCTCCCATAGGATCACTTGGAGGTTGACATGGTAACATTGCTAGTGAGGGAGATCAGTAGGAGCAACCTAGTGATGAGGAAAAATAAAGAAGAATATGAGATGAGATCGACCTGCTTGATCATCTCAGGAATAAACAAAGAAAGGTGTAGGCCTTACTTGATCAACAACAAGCCCAACTTGCCCAGCTAGCCCAGGGAAACCAAAATGCACAACAACAGGGCCATAATCAACAATACAACCAACAACAACATCGACATCAACATCAACAAATGGGATAGTAGGGTGTAAATAATGCCCATGCTCAAAATATTAACAATCAGTTACCACAGAATCAAGCCAATCAACAATATGGAAATGTTTGTAATATTAGGCTTGCACAGCGAAGACAAGCACAGTGAAGACTGGGAGCTGAAAGGTATAAACAACTTGATTTCTTTGGCATTCTTGACTTTCCCAATCTAATTCAAAATGAGATTAGGGGAAAGATTCCTAGGTTTCAAGGCAACAATGTTGTCACAAGTGAGGAGCATCTTAGGCACTTTATTAATGTCACTGATGAGTATGAAATTAAGGATAAAGATGTCATGATGAAATTATTTGTACACTCATTGGAAGAAAGTACTAAGGAATGGTATAAGGCTCTCCCTGATAACAATATTGATTCTTGGGAGAAGTTCATGAGGGTATTCAAATTGCAATATGGGGATAGAATTGACCCCAAGTTTGCTATCCATGAACTCATAGCTATTAAAAAAGGCAATAAATGAGATGATAGCTAATTTTAACAGCCGCTTCATCATGGCAATGAGAAAGGTACCTCTTCATATGAGACCTAATGAATCTATGTGTTTGGTTTTGTATTGTGGAGCATTTGACTCAAAAATTGGTTATTGTTTGAGGGAAAAGAGTCCACAAACATTAAGGGAAGCATATGCTACAACTATCAATATTGAAAGCAACATGAGAGCTTTAGGAAAACATATCAAAAGGTCTGATGTAAAATTTTCCCAACTCGACAAGGCAGATTTCAATAAGCCCCCTCACCACTGAAGACAAATTGGATAAGCTTATGGGGGTTATGAAAGATTTATCCTACAGAGTTGCTAGAAATGATAAAGGGTTGCCACCTTAGGGTGTTGCAACACATTTTAATGAAGGTCAGAGATTGCATAACAAGTTGAGAGCATACAAGAATGCAGTCTTGGACACTTTGTAACTGTTTGATGTAATTGGCATTAAATGGACCAAGAGAGGTAGAAATGAAAAGGTGGATGCTTTGGCTATTGATGGTTCAAAGTTTAACCTGCAACTAGATTCTCGTCCTTTTTCCCAATATGCTGTTGAAGTTCACACCAGGCTGATGATTCTTGATAACATTTATAGCTGGCAAGTTTTCAATGGCAACAATCAAATCTACAGTTTCCTAAATTGTATAGATGAGTTTGACAATCAATTGATTGATTGGCAGCCTATGATATAAGTAGTAGATGGCAATGAAACTCTATTTGGTAGTGAGGTCATGCAATTGAAGATGAATACCATTCCAAAAGGATTGGTGGCACTTGAAAGGATGTTTGATAATGCTGAATAATGGAAAAACAAAGGTAAACTAGTTGAAGAGGACAATGTTGAAGGTGTTAACCTTGGCAGTAAGGAGGCACCCAGGATGGTTTATATTGGTAAGTGGCTCAAATCCCATGAAAATAAAATGTTGATTGATTTATTAAGGAAATTCAAAAAATGTTTTGCTTGGTCCTATGATGAGATAAAGTCTTATAGGGAGGATTTATTTCAACATACTATCCCCCTTCAACTCGATGCAAAACCCTTTAGGCAGAAATTGAGGCCTATAAATCCTACCATAGCTCCCAAGATGTAGAAAGAGTTGGCAAAGCTAAAAGGAGGTATCATAAAGCCAATCATACATTTTGAGTGGGTGTTTAATCTCTTCCCAGTAAGGAAAAAGAATGGGGAGATTAGATTGTGTGTCGAATTCAAAAACTTGAACATCAAATCCCTTAAGGATAATTATCCTCTTCCAATTATTAATCATCTTTTGCAAAGGGTTGTTGGTTTGGAACTGATGTCTATGATGGATGGATTCTTGGGCTACAATCAGGTGCTAGTCAAGGAGTCAGATAGTACAAGATAACATTCACTACTCCTTGGGGAGCCTATGTTTATTTGAGGATGCCATTCGGGTTGAAGAATGCAGGATCAATGTTTCAAAGAGCAATGGATGTGGCCTTTGCAGGCCTCATTAATGAGATCATGGTTGTATACCAGAATGATCTTACTACATTCTCTAAAGAGAGGAAGGATCATTGCAAGCATTTGCAACTGATCTTTGATAGATGTTTGGAGTACGGGATTTCTTTGAATCCCAAAAAATGTCAGTTTGGGGTTGAAGAAGGGAAATTGTTGGGACATATTGTGTCAAGGGATGGGGTTAGAATAGACCCTAAAAGAGTTAAGGCCATTGATCTTATCCCTTAGCCTAAAATAGTCAAGTGTATCCAGTCCTTCTTTGGACAAATCAACTTTGTAAGGCGGTTTGTCCACAACTTTGTTGAGATGACCAAAGCAATCTCCAAGATGCTCAAGAAGGGGCAGTTTATTGCATGGGGAAAGGAACTAGCTAAAGATTTTGTTGACATAAAGGAGGCTCTCAAGAATGCACTGATGCTGGTAAGCCTAGATTATTCCAATCCTTTCCAACTCTTCTCTTTTGCTTCATATTATACTATTGTTGTTGTATTGTTGCAAAACATGGTGATGGATTTGAGAAACCAATAGGATTCTTTAGCAAGTCCTTGCAGGCTGCTGAAATAAATTATTCAAATATGGAAAAGCATGCATATTCATTGGTTAAGGCAATAAAAAACTTCATGCCATATCTTATGGGTGCAAAGACAATTGCATATGTGCCCTATTCAGCTGTGAAAGATATTTTCATGTAGTAGGAAGTTTCTAGGAGAAGATGCAGATGGATCAACATGATCCAAGAGCATGACATTGAGGTATAGGTCACCAAACTAGTTAGAGACCATGGTTTAGCTAAGTTGATGGATAATTCCAACTTAGAGGCAACTGAAATAAATGAGGTAAATGTTGTTCCATTTGCTAATGTGTGTATGTTGACAAATGACCCATTGTACAAAGATATCATTTTTTATCTTGTCAACATGCGGTGTCCCCCATGTATGAATGTAACTCAGCAAAGAACACTTAAGCTTCAGTCTCAGAAATATGTTTTACTTCAAGGTGTTTTGATGTGGAGAAATCATGAGGGATTGTTGTTGAAGTGTTTAACCAGCAACAATATGAGAAAATCATTGAAGAATGTCACCAAGGAATATGTGGCAGACATTTCCATGCTAAAACCACATCACATAAGATCATTAGGGCAGGTTTTTGGTGGCCAAGTCTTTTTAGAGATGTTGCAAAAAAAAGTCAGAAAATGTGACGTCTGTCAAATGTTTGCAGGCAAGTTAAAATTTCAAGGTGCTCTTCCCCTCATGAATGTTATCATTGAGTCAGCAATGGGGCATTGATTTCATAGGGGAAATTCAAGAAAGATCAAGTAATGGATACAAGTGGATATTGGTGGTGACTGGTTATTTTACAAAATGGATTGAGGCCGTTCCAACTTAAAACAACACGTCCAAGGTAGTGATTGAGTTCCTTGTGAACATTGTGATAACCTAATTTGGCATGCCATCTAGAATTGTTGCAAATAATGCCATGTGCTTCAGATCTCAAGACACAGTAGGTATGTGTTCCAAATATGGGATTAAGCTGATTCATTCATCACCATACCATCCACAGAGTAATGGACAAGTTGAGTCCAACAATAAGAGCCTCATGAAAATTATGAAGAGGACTCTAGATATGATCAAGAAAAGGTGGGATGGCAAGATAAAATATGCAGTTTGGGCTAATAGGATCACCTACAAATGTGCTACAAGAAAGAGTCCTTTCAAGATGGTATATGGGTTAGAGGCCAAAATGCCAATGTCATTAGAATTGTCTATGTATCAACTACTGCAACAAATAGGAGAAGATGGGGATGATGCTTTGGCATTAAGGATGCACGAGTTGATAAATTTGGATGAAGCTAGGAGCATGGCACATGATAAAAACATGTTGCAACAACAAAAGGTTAAGCATTTGTTCAATAAGAGAACAATTAAAAGGAGCTTTCAAATTGGTGATTCAATTCTCCTCTGGAATACAAAGTTAGAAGACAAGGGCAAGCATGGAAAGTTTGAACCATTGTGGATGGGCTCGTATCAAATTGATGAAAAGGCTGGCTAGGACACCTTTTCTATCATAAATATGGAGGGAGAACTTCTAGAGATGCCTATTCATGGGCAACATCTAAAACTCTACTTCTCGTAAGTAGTGTGGCCTTTCAAAATTTTGTGATGAAATCTTGTTATATCTGTTATTTTGACCTCGAGTAGTCTTGACCACTATTGGTCTTGATGGTGTGTTTGTCTTTGTTTTGTTTCTATGTGTTGTTTTGTGTGTTTTTTGGTCTGCCCAAAGATCTGGACTCTCACTATGCCACTGCTTGGCACATGTCTCCAACCAGAGCCAGTGTTGGCACTTGAAAAAACCAGTGCCAAAACATGTGTCATTTTTCCCTAAGATCCATCAAAATTCCAAGGGATCCATGAACTTCTAAGTGTTTTCCATTTTGAAATGCAAGGAAAAAACCCAGAATACTATATGATAATTGAAATATGACATGTATGTTAAAAGTATTATTAATTATGGTATTTATTATTCATACATCCAGAATAAAATCTATTTGATTATTGTGTTACTGACTATGCTAGTGATCCTATTTATAAAAAATATACATTAGACTATGTCTTCAAAATAATGGTGCAGGTGTTATCCCATGGATGGAGTAATACTTAAAAAATATACCTTCTATGGCTCTTTAATCAAAAGGTTGAATACAAAAGTAGCTCAAAAAAATTCAATGTGGCTTAGAAGATTGTTAGAAGAGTTTCATCTGGGTACTAGTAAAAGTCTCACTTTAGTATATGATAACCAAAGCTATTTTACTCTTACCAAAGACTCCTATTTCTTAAAAAAGAGAAAATCACATTGAAGATCATGGGTACTTCACTCAAGGGAAGGTTTTCCATTATAAAATTTCTCTCCAATTTTATTTATATATACTATGATCAAGAAGAACTAGGCTAGAATCCCAACAATCACATATCAAACCTCTATGTTGTACCAAATTCTCCAAATTTGGATTAATTCTTGGCCTTAAGGAGTTTCTATTGAGGAGGAGTGTACATGTTAATGACACCTCCTAATGGCTAAACTCTGAATGTAAGACCTACTGGTATATTATAATTCTTCTCTCTATAATTCTTCCACTTATAAAAGCATTGTGTTAAATAAGACCTACATGCACTATGGAATGAACTTGGGGAAGGTTGGTTTGAGGAGTCTCATGCTCCAATAAAAACTTTATAAGAACTCATTAAAAGCATCATTTTAAAACACATGGATTATAAATTATGACAAGATGACTTTCATGTAGTCTAGAATGCATGATCTTCATTTTGGCATATATTTGTGTCTTTGTTTATCTCTCTCATAGAAGATCTATGTTATTGGCGTACTTCATTTTTTCTTTTATAGAAATTGACAAGTTATGTCCCTATTAACATTAAGGGGGAGTGTTATACCATAATGTTATTAGGGGCCATACCCTTATAGCATTTATATATTGTTCTAATATAAGGTTATAAAACCTTATGCTTCTTATTATATGCTTTATAAAGCATATACCATTTAATCATTAATAATATAATAAAGTACTAGATTATTAATTGTTCATAAATGGTAGTTTTCAACAGGTGTGACTAATACCCTTTCAATTATTTTGTGACCCCTACTCCTATATTTAAAGATCTTCTCTCTCATTGAGAAGTAATGCATTTGGAGATTTATGGTGAATTCTATCACTATGCACAAGAGGTATCATTGGCCATGTGGAAGTGAGGAGAAGTGATATCCCCAAGCTTTTTCTATATTTTTATAGACAATTCTGTAAGTATTTTATAATAGAATAATGCTTTATGGGGTTTTTTTAGCTAGAAGGGTTTTCTCCATGTATATATTGTGTAACGTGTTGAATTTGTGCATCTTGTAATTCTCATTTCATTTATTGTAACATCCATGATCTAAAAACATAGTAAAACTAGAAATTTACTATAGAGTAATTCAAGAAGGTAAAAATGAGAGAGAGAAAATTTTTCTTTTATTTAACATATAATCAAGTAACAACAATTACAAGATTCTCTTACATATTACAATAAATCATATTGTCTTTCTCAATTACAATATTTGCAAAAGTAAATCAATTACATAAACAAATTTGGTATAATTATTGCTTCTAAATATTTGACATCTTTATCACAAGCCCTGGCATGTTTTCTGCTTGGAGAGAGAGAGAGTATCTTTCTAGTGATTTACCTCCATCCACAGACCGGCGGTCTCCCACACATCTTCCACATAGGAAGTGGCCCTACCTTCACAAGGAATATAGACCAAAGGTGACTAGTGGTAATTTGCCTTCCCAAGTACATAGTGTTGTATCCTACACAACTCTATCAACCATACAACCCTAGATACCCTCTAGCTAAGTATGATTTCCGATAGGTTGTGCAATCCAGATACAGTGAACTGACAATGCATGCAGAAAATGAATGCATTACTTTGGCCAAAGTTTCATTATCAATAACGTTCGTAATGAATGTGGTTGTAGTGTTCACCCACCCCTACTCAACTTGGATACTATCATATTCTCGTAGTTTATTCTCACCAACTATGTTTACATAGATGGTTTTAACATCTTGTCATGATAATAGTCTTCTTGACTTAGATAAGTCCATATGACTTAACTAACCATTTGGTTCATATTCGACTCTAGGTTTTTCATAATAACCCTTAAATAATCCATTATATCAAAATAACCATATCTCATAACTTACAAGACTAAGGTTTATAAACACCCTTTGGTTCAACTCAACCAAGGTTAAGAATAATATGGTTCTGTAATAGATAATAACTCCTATACAAAGAAGTATGAATACCTTCCTTAACGTGATATCATTGACCATCATGATATACACCTATATACGTTTCCCTACAAGGTCATTTACTAGCTAGACTTAGTCTATTCCATCGTAATGGATTTTCAAAGAGTATTAAAAACAAGAATGATAAATAGATAATAAAGAATCTCCTATAGACCTTATTTCTTCTACCACAATATTACTAATTTTACTATCATTCGATGGGATATACAATAGTTTTCCAAAGATTTCTAAGAGCATAATCCTCTTATGGATAAAAATGGTTTTGCCATAAACAATAGACTAATCCAAGAATTGATTTAAAATGATAATAGCACATCCTAATGGTTAAACCATTTTACTCATAGTTACTAAGTTTACCTATCAAGTTTTATTTGGACTATTTTCGTCGAGAGTCAAATACATAACTAACTTATGACTAAATCATTGACTTGCTTCATAATGATAACTCATTCCATAGAGCGACTGGTTTTCTAGGCATATGAAACTATGATATCCTTCTTTGAGTAAGTGATTGTCAAATTCATTTGGTTTTCCATACGATAGTTCGACATGTATAACAGTTTAAAACAATAAGTATAATTCGGCCCTATGTGATAATGAAATAGATTTCATTGTTATTGTCGGCATCGACCTTTGCAAGCTAAATCGATGCTCTCTGGTTTCCACTAAGTTGACTATACAGTCCTACAACAACTCAATATTCTATTCGACACAGTCGTCTCTTCTTGTTGAAAAAATACATAATGAACTTAAGGAATAAGCCATTCTGGTATAAACAATCATCCTTAACAAAGCAATACAGAGGACTTAATAAACATTCAAATTTTCATTGCCTTTTAATGCATAAATTGCAGGAGTATTACCTGGTAGCGGCGGTCTAAGCTGAGAAAGATTTGTAAATGAAAATACTTCTATGGATGCCCAAGACAATCCACATTATCTTTATCCTCTCACTGGTTATCACTCTGCTCACCGTGAACTCTCTACCAAAGCACCCCCTCCCAATGATAATGATTATGCAAATAACAAATCACTCAATGATCATGCCATTGACTCAGCTGAGTCATGGCTATAAAGACTCGAGATAACTCATAATGAGTCACCCAACTTTCGTTCCCCACTCTTTGTAGTTTGAAAGCACATTGAATACACAGTAGTTTGCCTACTGATTCAGTTACAACCGATATCTATTAAGTTGCAAAGCTCAACAAATGTCGACAGGAGAACATCCTTCAATGGGAGCTCAACGAATGTGGTTAAAATTACCACCACTACTCCTCTTCCATAGAGGCTGACAAGACATTTAAACCATCATTTGATCATTTATTAATCACAGAGTGATTCGATCCACCACTCATTACAATGAAGGCACTCCTATTAGTAATCCTACGGTTGCTCAAGTGAGTAAGTATTAATATCAATCATGAGGTATTATCCTCAAATTGATGATTACATATATATTTGTTTATATAAATAAATGGCATCTATCCTATGTGATAGTTTATGCCTTGATCAAAATACAATAATAACAATAAATTGAAATACTTATGAGTACTGTGGAAGGGTCGAGCTTGTCTCCCCTACACAGTCTCTCGTTAAATCACATAAACTTGTCTTGATGAGATTGTCATTCGACGTTAAATGTCGACAATGAAACCTTAAATGACTCAAGAATAATAACACAACCATTTTACGACAATGACGTCGTAATATTTATGTTAATCATAAATGGTCATAGTTCTACTTAGATGACGTCGTTTACTTTACAAATGACTTTGTCGACACACAAACGACTTGACTAGAAAAGAATCAAAAGATATTGACTACCTGTCGACTAGATTCAAAAGTATACTGATAAACATGACTTACCTCTATCAACACTATTTCACGTTTTCGTTAAACACTCATACTCATTTTGGCAAATAATCACTCGTAACCCGAGGTCCATATCTCTCTCCTTGAAAGATACTCTCTCTCTCTCTCTCTCTCTCTCTCTTTTCTCTGAGAGTCATCTGAAAAACCTGTAATCCTGTATAAAACTTGAAATCAATAGATTACGATCAGTGCATCATTATTCAAATAATAAACCAAATTCTCATAATGCAATTATTAAATCGATAATAACATTCATTTCCATAATTCCATAAATGAAATTCAATAGAAGCTATGTCTTTCCTTAACATTAATCTAAACATCAAAATAGATTTACTTATATCCAAGTAAAAGTAAAAAGTATTAGCAAGACAAAAATTGGGATGTAACATATCCTTCCCCTAAAGATTCATCGTCCTCGATGATATAAAGTATCAAAATGTAACTAAAAAGCAAGTTCAATGTTTTCAATTGATAACAGTATTAAATAAATGAGGAAACTTCTGATAAAATTCTTGGTAATCCTCCCATGTAGCATTTTCATTAGCATATTGGTCCCATTGGACCTTGCACTGCAAGACCTCTCCGTTACGCAAGCGGAGCTTGCAAGTTTCTAACACTTTGAGTGGCTAGATCGTAACCACCCCTGGGTCCTGCATTTGTAAAGAGTTTGAATTTAAAATATGATTATCACCTGCAATTTATTTCTTTAAATAATAAACATGAAAAACAATGTGCATTCTAGACAAAGCTAGTGGTAGAGCAATTTTGTAGGCAACAGGATTGACTACTTCGAGTACTTCAAAGGGTCCCACATAACGAGGAGCTAGCTTAGAAGACTTCCCAATCTTAATAGAACTTTTCTGAGGTTTGACTCTCAAGAGAACTTTCTCTCCAATAGAGAATTGTCTCGGTACTCGCTTTGCATCCACATAACTCTTTTGTCTATCATTGGCCTCTGCCAATCTTTTTCTGATCAGCTTAACTTTCTCTTCCATTTTAGCTAGCATTTTTGGTCCGATGCTAATCCTATCTTCTAGCTTATCCCAGCTTATAGGAGTTCAACATCTTCTTCCATACAATGCTTCAAATGACACCATCTTAATAGCAAAATGATAGGAATTGTTGTAAGCAAATTCCACAAGTAGTAAGTATTCCTCCCACTTATATTGTTGATCCATGCAATACATTCACAACAAATCTTCCAAAACCTGGTTAACTCTCTCAGTTTTCCCATTGGTTTCAGGATGATAAGCTGTACTCACATTGAGTTTAGTCCCTAGTGCAGAGAACAAAGTTTGCCAAAACCTTGATGTGATACATGCATCTCTATCCAAGATAATCTTTTCAAGGAAACCATGCAATCTAAACACCTCTTGTACAAATTTGTGAGCTAACACTAGTGCTCCATCAGTCAAATTCCCTGGTATGAAATGTGCTACCTTTGTGAGTTTATCAACCACAACTAAAATAGAATCATGTTTATTCCTAGACATAGGAAGACCTTGAACAAAATCCATACTTATAACTTGCCATTTCCACTCTGGTACATCATGCGGATATAACAATCTTGCTAGGTGTTGATGTTCTGCTTTTACCCTCTGGCATTCTAAACAACTTGCTACAAATGTTGCAACATCATTCTTCATTCCTTTCTAAAAATAAAGAGGTTTTACATCTGCTAGAAGTTTGGTCACTCCTGGATGTCCAAAATATGGTGCGGTATGAACTTCTTTCCATACTAGATCCCTTAATCCAGCTGAATTAGGAACATACATTCTACCTCTAAACCTCAATAGTCCATTTGAATCAAATAGAAACCCATCATACCTAGGGTCTCTAGGATTATCTTCCAGAGCCTGCTTAACCTTCTTATAATACTCATCACCAAATAAATTTTGTAACACTAAATCCTTGAAATTTCCATGAATAGAAACAATAGAAGATATATGTCTTCTACGACTCAAAGCATCAGCTACTCTATTCTCTTTTCCTTTGATGTAGTTTATCTCAAAGTCATACTCAGATATCAATTCTAACCATCTCCTTTGTCGAGCATTCAGATGCGGTTGAGAGAAAATATACCTAAGACTTTGATGGTTTGACTTAAGTACAAAAGTTTTCCCCAACAGATAGTGTCTCCACATTTGCAAAGAATGAGTTACTGTTGCCAATTCCAGATCATGTGGTGCATAATTTTTCTCATAGGATTGCAATTTCCTTGACTCATATTCTATAACTCTCCCATCTTGTATAAGCACTCCTCCTAATCCTTCTCATGAGGCATCTGTAATTACCTCAAATTGTCCTTCGGGGTCAGGAACTTTCAAGATTGGAGTTGAAGTTAACTTTTCCTTTAAGAGATCAAATGCATCCTAACATTTGTCTGTCCATTCAAATCTCTTTCTTTTCCTTTATAGGGAAGTGATTGGACTAGCAATACTGGAGAAATTTAGAACAAACTTTCTATAATAGCCATCCAGATCCATGAAACTACACACTTCATGCACATTTGTGGGTACAGGCCAATCCAGAATAGCTATGATTTTTGTAGGATCCATAGATATTCCATTTGCTGATATAATATGCCCTAGATATTGAATCTCCTTTTGGAAGAATGTACACTTTGACAGTTTTCCATATAACTTATGTTCCCTTAACCATTGTAGAACCAAATGCAAATGTCGTTGATGTTCTTCTTCATTCTTAGAGTAAATGAGTATGTCATCTAGAAAGACTAGAACAAACTTGTCCAAACAATCTCTGAATACACTATTCATGAGATTCATGAATGCGGTAGGGGCATTCGTCAAACCAAATGGCAAAACGGTGAAATCATAGTGCCCATATCTGGTTCTAAAAGATGTCTTATGAATATCCTCATCTTTCAGTCTCAACTGATGATATCTTGACCGTAAATCAATCTTTGAAAATACAGCAGCTCCACGCATTTGATCAAAGAGATCATCAATACGTGGCAAAGGACATTTGTTCTTTACCGTTGCTTTATTAAGCATACGATAATTTATACCTAACCGAAGGGTTCCATCCTTCTTCTTGACAAAAATAACTAGAGCACCCCAAGGTGAAACACTAGGTCTAATCAACCCTTTTGCCAACAATTCTTATAATTGGGCTTTCAATTCCATTAAATCCATAGTTGTCATACGATAGGGTGCTTTTGATATAGGCTCAAATCCTAGTTTAATATCAATTGCAAAATCAAAACCCCTCTTGGGAGGTAGTCCTGGAAGTTCTTCTGGAAACACATCCTGAAAATCCTGAAGAAAGGGATACTTTTCTCCAAAAGATGAACTAGGGCTTTCTAACCCTTCCTCCACTTGTTCCATTTTAACTACAAACAACTGACAACCTTTCCATCTAACCCTTTTCAATTGCTTAACAGAGATTGGTCTAATTTTAACTTCCATTTGAATCCCTTGGAATTGGGTCTGATTTCCCAAATCATCTAAGCATTCAACCGTTTTTGAAAAATAGTCAACCTTAGCTCTATGCTTCCACAACCAACCCATTCCTAGGATTACATCATAGGAACCTAAGGGAGCTACAAACAGATTTACTTCTGTTGAAAAACTAGGGAGATCAATCTTGGCCTCAAACAAACATTGCTCTACCTGAGCCTTAGATTGGTTAGCACATTCTACTGACCAAGGTTTAGACATGTACCTAGCTTTTCTAGGAAACTTAATCAAAATTCTAAGAGAAACAAAGTTTTTAGTGGCTCCTGTATCAATCAAAACAGATATAGGGACTCCAAACAAAGTACCTGTCATTTCAATTGGCGTGATTTGATACTCTGCTTGACGATTGTCGAGAGCTGCATTAAATTCTTTGTTGGAATGCTTCTTGTTGAGTAGGTAGTGCAGTACCTCTTTGTTGACCATTTTGATTCTTGTTAGAGTGACAATTTGCATAATGGTCATCCCCACAAATAAATCATCCTCCAATGGGTCCTTTCTTTTCTGAAGTCTTCCCATTGTTATCCTCATTCCTTTTGTAATTGCCACTCTTCTTCTCACTTCCAGATCCACCCTTGTTTTTCTAAGATCCTTTATCTTGTTTTTTGTTCTCATTACTCTTATCATTTCTTCTCTTGAATCGTTGGTTAGTAGGAGTTCCATTAAATCTCTTGTGGTTTTTGTCATGATATGCCGAGATGGATTTCAGCTTTTGTTCTTGCTTGATCGCCTTCTTGTACACTTGATCCATTGTTGTGGGACCATGTACGTCCACTTCTCCACCAATCTGAGCATTTAAACCCATGATGAATTTTTTGATCCTGAATCTCTCATCTTTTTGATACTGAGGCACATATTTTAGAAGACGGGTGAATTTTTCTCCATATTCCACCATTGTCATGTCTCCTTGACGAAGATTCTAAAAATCAGTCAATTTCTGATCAAAATAAAGTTGTGGTAGCCATCTCTTGTGAAAGAGCTCCATGAACTCATCCCAAGTTACCCTTAGAGAGCTTAAATTCAATTCCATCTTCTTATTCATCCACCAAGTGGATGCTTCTCCTTCCAGTTGGTATGCTCCCCAAACTGCCTTGGTCACTTCCGAGTAATTTCTTATCTCAAAATATTTTTCCATTTCTATCAACCAAGCTTTAGCTGCATCTCCAGTCACCTTTCCATCAAATTTTGGTGAAGTGACCTTCTTCATATCCTTAGAGAGTTCTGAGGTCAGTCTATCCCTTGCCTCTTTATAAGGTTCCATACTCTTACTTTGATCTTCATGATTCTCTCCACTTTCTCCATGTGAGTTTTCACCTCCTCCCTCAGTATTCCCTTTATCATCCACCTTCTTTTCCAAATCATCTAGTCTTTTCTTAGTTTCCTAAAGCATGGTTATGATCTGTTCCAACTTATTATTTGGCGGGTGGTTTCCCTCTTCACTTTCTCCTTGGTTAGTTCTTGTCCGAACCATGTTTATCATTTTTCTCACACCTGAGAATATTGAGTTGTCTATTAGTTCATGATTATAATGCATCCCATTAAATCAAAATGTAATAAACTCAAATCAAACAATAGTTTGGTGCAAAAACAACTCTTTTTATTTATTTCATTTCAAGAGTATAGAATATTCTTCATTTATACAAGAAATGACTTCAAAAGTCATGCTCAAGAGGAGTATATCCTTCAGATTCAATTTTAGATACATAATCTTGAGGTATATAACCTTCTCACTCACTATCGGACCTAACTTCTATGATCTCAATAGATGGGGTTATGCGGGGATCTCACCTAACCATAATTATTTCCTCTTCTGACATATATTCTATGATTTTAGCAGTGATCTTAACTCTTTCAATGTTTTCCCTTCTCACTCGCTTGATTTGAG
Organism: Cunninghamia lanceolata; assembly: GCA_027924645.1. Classification (NCBI taxonomy): domain Eukaryota; kingdom Viridiplantae; phylum Streptophyta; class Pinopsida; order Cupressales; family Cupressaceae; genus Cunninghamia; species Cunninghamia lanceolata. Next base: position 4,525,868 of record BSBN01000614.1, read on the forward strand.
TTAAGGCAGTCACCAAGGTTTCAGTATCATTGAACCAAATGTCACTCTCATCATTAGTTCCCTCAAAAGTTTTGATAATGGCCTCACGTTCTCTTTTTTCTTTAAGGAAACGTTGACTCATGTTAATAGACTTTCTCGCTGTCTTCTTAAGACATACCATCCTGGCACAGAAATTTTCAAACATTAGCTAACTGCATAATGTTGACTACAGGTAAGCATAGTGGTCTCATAAGCCCTAGTGCTGAACCTGGTAGCTCTGATACCATATGTAACATCCATGTTCTAAAAACATAGTAAAACTAGAAATTTACTAGAGAGTAATTCAACAAGGTAAAAATGAGAGAATTTTTTTCTTTTATTTAACATATAATCAAGTAACAACAATTACAAGATTCTCTTGCATATTACAATAAATCATATTTTCTTTCTCAATTACAATATTTGCAAAAGTAAATCAATTACATAAACAAATTTGGTATAATTACTGCTTCGAAATATCTGACATCTTTATCACAAGCCTTGACATGTTTTCTGCTTGGAGAGAGAGAGTATCTTTCCAGTGATTTACCTCCATCCATAGACCGGCAGTCTCCCACACATCTTCCACATAGGAAGTGGCCCTACCCTTCACGAGGAATATAGACCAAAGGTGACTAGTGGTAATTTGCCTTCCCGAGTACATAGTGTTGTATCCTACACAACTCTATCAACCATACAACCCTAGATACCCTCTAGCTAAGTATGATTTCCAATAGGTTGTGCAATCTAGATACAATAAACCGACAATGCATGCAAAAAATGAATGTATTACTTTGGCCAAAGTTTTGATATCAATAACGTTCATAATGAACATGGTCGTAGTGTTCGCCTACCCCTACTTGACTTGGATACTATCGTATTCTTGTAGTTTATTCTCACCAACTATGTTTACGTAGATGGTTTTAACATCTTGTCATGATAATAGTCTTCTTGACTTAGATAAGTCCATATGACATAACTAACCATTTGGTTCATATTTGACTCTAGGTTTTTCATAATAACCCTTACATAATCCATTATATCAAAATAACCATATCTCATAACTTACAAGACTAAGGTTTATAAACGACCTTTGGTTCAACTCAACCAAGGTTAAGAATACTATGGTTCTGTAATAGATAATAACTCCTATACAAAGAAGTATGAATACCTTCCTTAACGTGATATCATTGACCATCACGATATACACCTATATACGTTTCCCTACAAGGTCATTTATTAGTTAGACTTAGTCTATTCCATCATAATGGATTGTCAAAGAGTATTAAAAACAAGAATGATAAATAGATAATAAAGAATCTCCTATAGACCTTATTTCTTCTACCACAATATTACTAATTTTACTATCATTCGATGGGATATACAATAGTTTTTCAAAGATTTCTAAGAGTATAATCCTCTTATGGATAAAAATGGTTTTGCCATAAACAATAGACTAATCCAAGAATTGATTTAAAATGATAATAACACATCCTAATGCTTAAATCGTTTTACTCATAGTTGCTAAGTTTACCTATCAAGTTTTATTTGCACTATTTTCGTCGAGAGTCAAATACATAACTAACTTATGACTAAATCATCGACTTGCTTCATAATGATAACTCATTCCATAGAGTGGCTGGTTTTCTAGGCACATGAAACTATGATATCCTTCTTCAAGTAAGTGATTGTCAAAGTCATTCAGTTCTCCATACGATAGTTCAACATGTATAATAGTTTAAAACAATAAGTATAATGTCGACCCTGTGTGATAATGAAATATATTTGATTGTTATTGCTGGCATCGACCTTTGCAGGATAAATTGATGCTCTCTAGTTTCCACTAAGTTGACTATACAGACCTACAACGACTCAATATTCTATTTGACATAGTCGACTCTTCTTGTTGAACAAATACATAATGAACTTAAGGAATAAGCCATTATGTTATAAATGATTGTCCTTAACAAAGCAATATAGAGGACTTAAAAAACATTCAAATTTTCATTGTCTTTTAATGCATAAATTGCACGAGTAGTACCTGGTGGTGACGGTCTAAGCTAAGAAAGATTTGTAAATGAAAATACTTCTGTGGTCACCCAAGACAATCCACATTATCTTCTTCCTCTCACTGGTTATCACTTTGCTCACCATGAACTCTCTACCAAAGCATCCCCCTCCCAATGATAATGATTATGCAAATAACATATCACTCAATGATCATGCCATTGACTCAGCTAAGTCGTGGCTATAAAAACTTGGCATAACTCATAATGAGTCGCTCAACTTTCATTCCCCACTCTTTGCAGTTTGAAAGCACATTGAATACATAGCAGTTCACCTATTGATTTGGTTACAACTGATATCTATTAAGTTACAAAGCTCAACAAATGTTGACGAGAGAACATCCTTCAATGGGAGCTCAATGAATGTGGTTAGAATTGCCACCACTACTCCTCTTCCATAAAGGCTGACAAGACATAAATAAACCATCGTTTGATCATTTATTAATCACATAGAGGGATTTGATCTACCACTCATTACAATGAAGGCACTCCTATTAGTAAGCCTACGGCTGCTCAAGTGAGTAAGTATTAATATCAATCATGAGGTATTATCCTCAAATTGATGATTACATATATATTTGTTTATATAAATAAATGGCATCTATCCTATGTGATAATTTATGCCTTGAGCAAAGTATGATAATAACAATAAATCGAAAGACTTATGAATACTATGGAAGGGTCAAGCTTGTCTTCCCTACACAATCTCTCGTTAAATCAAGTCAACTTGTCTTGACGAGATTGTCATTTGACGTTAAATGTCGACAATGAAACCTTAAATGACTCAAGAATAATAACACAACCATTTTATGACAATGACATTGTAATATTTACATCAATCATAAATGGTCACAGTTCTACTCAGACGATGTCATTTACTTTACAAATGACTATGTCAACACACAAATGACTTGACTAGAAAAGAATCAAAAGATATCAACTACTTGTCGACTAGATTCAAAAGTATACTGACAAACATGACTTACCTCTATAGACATTGGTTCACATTTTCATTAAACACTCATACTCATTTTGGCAAATAATCACTCATAATCTGAGGTCTATCTCTCTCCTCAAAAGATACTCTCTCTCTCTTTTCTCTGAGAGTCATCTGAAAAACCTATAATCTTGTATAAAAATTGAAATCAACAGATTACGCTCAATGCATCATTATTCAAATAATAAACCAAATTCTCATAATGCAATTATTAAATTGATAATAACATATTCATTTCCATAATTCCATAAATGACATTCAAAAGAATCTATGTTTTTCCTTGACATTAATCTAAACATCGAAATTGATTTACTTATATCCAAGTAAAAGTAATAAGTATTAGCAAGACAAAAATTGGGGATGTAACATTCATTTTATATTTTATTTGTGATGATTAGTAACCTAAGATCCTAATTTCTAGCATTAATTTCACTATAAAAGTAGTTGAATTACACCAATTCTAAGAATTTAGAAATATGACCACTTGATTGGACATTAGTGATGATGTGGTAGTTAAGTGTGACTCATTGGTATAGGCAAAGAGTCATTGCAATTAGGGATTTGGTGAGATTGGAATGTGTCACGGTAACTTACCCTACTTTTAGGTGGAGTGATTAGCCTTTGTTTGAATGGACAAATCAAATGGAAGGATGAAGCCGATTTGATGACCGACGAGGTTTTGGTGTTTTTGTGAAACTACCTTCTAGGGAATGAGGAGGAGCCATTAGATTAGAGTGATATGGATAGATCAAAAATTAATGGGTGGTTCTTACTATGGGTGGGGGGCTAAAGTTGAAGTTTTCTGCGGCATATAGTTTAGTTATCTATGGGCAAAAGTTTGATTCTTTTTCTAGATGGATGATAGGGATTCAAGAAGATTGGTGGACTCAACTGCAACAGGAGGATCTAATGCTGAGGACTCAAATGGATACTCACCCATGACTTATCTTCTAGAGGTAAGGCTGGTTCAATCATCTAGTATGGTTCATCAGTTTCCAATACTGCTTGTTGAGATCGACATAAAAGATAGGGATCGACAAAAGTTACTAGTTTAGCTTGCTTTATTATGAATGAATATGGTAAAGACATCTTAAAAAATGGATGGCTAGTAGGGTTTTTCTCAAGAGCTAGAAAAGTTATTTTTCTAAGATAGTGACAACCATCAGATACACGTCTATGTTGCAGGATCAATACTTCACTATTATTTCTCATTGAAGATTTGAGAATCACCCACATTCCTTCTAGAAGGAAGCCTTTTGAATCCTAATACAACATGCAAAGAGGAAATCTTCAGATAGGTGAAATGACACATAGATTCTTCTCACGGTTAGCTTAGAATTTAGGATAATGTGTGGGTCAAGAGAGTGTAGAGGAAAATAACATGTATATGAAGGGTATTACATAATGGATAGTGATGGGTTTAAGAATCAAAATAAGGAAAATATATATATATAGTAAAATGGATATGGTACAATAGAGGGAGATGAAGTCTATTTACAATAATTAATAAGATGGTCCTACCGAGTGTTGCAAGATTAAAAAAAATTTCTTGTTTACAACTGGTTATGATGTATGGTCCACTCTAGAGTGAATCCAACTTGTTGTGTTGACCTAGATTTGCTATGTTCTCATCCCATTTGAGCATGAAGTCACCTTCCTTGAAGCTTTGAATTGTGGTCCACTTATCAAACCATCTTTTCATTGTATCTCGACGCTTGTTCATTCTATTATGGGTAGTAGTTGTTAGTTCCTCTAGTTGCATGAGCTTAGTTGGTCTATTTGTCACCACCCCATTATCACTAATCTCTAGCTGAAGGATGATGCTTATGGAAACTCTGGAGATTGGTGATGTGCCTCTTTCCTATAGACTAGAGCATAAGGAGATGTTCTTGTTGCCTTCTTTGGAATTATTCTATCTACTTAGAGGGAAAGTTTGATATGTGTGTACCACTACTACTTGAATTCACTCCCTATCCTCTTGATGATCTTCATTAGGTTCTTGTTCATGGATTTAACCAAGATGTTTACTTGCAGATAGTAGTTTGAGAATACTTTGAGGTGTATCTAATGCTAGTGTGTGAATTGTGTTATTACAGTCACTATGAAGGCATTGGAATTATTAGTAATAATGATATTAAGAGTGTTGGTTTTTTCCCAGACTGGATGCTTATTCCCAGATTTCCCTACAAGGTAGCCATCAATGATCAATAGGATCTTTGGGCCAGGGGCCAACAGTATAGGAGATAGACTCTATTTTTATCTCCTCTTCTTCTTCAGGCTCTGGAAAACCTAGGGGGGTATTCCCTATTCAACACCCATGAGAATATGCATACAAAGGCTGGGATGCTGACGTGAAGCAGATAAGTCCTCCTGTAAGTAGACCAAAACTGTAAGATAAGAGCAAAGGGGCTAGCTTTGGGCCTATTTGCAGTTGCAGACAGAGGACTTGGGAGCCTAAAACTAGTTCTACTGTCCTAATGGTTGTTTTGGAGTGATGAGTTTGATTTTGTGTTTGGATGCAGAGCTGGACCTGGTGTATAACCTCAACACAGAGTTAGATTGGTGCCTATCCAGGGCTTGGAGTCATAGACATACACATGTAAATGTTCAACATAAACATATTAAAACTGGATTTCAAGGGGATTTGTGTGATATCTGCCTTACAGACACATCCCAGAATAGAGTATCAAGTTATCTCTACCTATGATATCCTTACTGCAATATATTCTCCTCAACACTCTCTAAAAACACTTTAATCTACCCCTTGAGCAGAAGTTGAGAGATCAAGCATTCAATACAGTAAACCTATATCCTAGAACCCAAGACACCCCTTAGATGTCCAGATTCAAAAGAAGAGTATATTTAATATAGGAGACAGATAACAAGACACATGCAGTATAGCATTATTCATCTAAAACAACAATGAAACCAGTAAGTCTATGCACAATACATAAAACATGAGACTCATAAACTCACAAGATTTTCTGCATAGAGCAACCAAAACCAGATGTATTTCATTACAGAGCCAAAATGTCCAGTTTTCAACAACCTCGAAAATGGGTCACACAGTTTGCTTAAATAGCAAGAGAATGGACCCAGCAAATTAATTACATCAAAGGCCAAAAATCCTGTCAGATACACAGTATCAGAAAAATGGTGCTCAAAAATCATAAATGTAATAGGGGACAAATCATGGAGAAGCCAGAGAAGGACGAGGAGCAGGTGAGAATCGGGATCCGCACCATCGCCTAGGGACATGCATCATAAAAATGGTGGTTGATCAGTCCATCATTGACCCACACCTCTGTGCAATCACCATTAATGTTTCAGCTACTCACGGCCTTAGGAAACGCAGCCACAACAAGCCTTTGAAGTTCTCCCACCCAAAAATAGTTGCAAACACGGGAAAAACCCATCGCAACAAGATTAAAACCTGGCCGTTGATCAAAAATTGGTCGCTGAGATCCAACGGTGTCAAAATCTGCTGATAAGTCGCTAACCAACCAGACTGTGCCACGCAGACACTTCAAGTTTCTATCGCTGGGTCCTTTTCCTGCCTGTTTCCTTTATCTTTCTTGCTGAGAGTTAATAGCCGGAACCCCACATGGAAGCCACCACATGGCAAGCTTCGCGGCACCCCTAAAACCCAAAGAAACTCCCTTGGAAGCTTGGCAGAGGTAGACACATGGTAGGCTCCGCGCCCTCTTGAAACACAAAAGAGACATCCCAGAAACCTCAACAGAAACAGCCACGTGGCACCTTCCACGATACTTTGCTAAACTGTGTCAAAAGTTTGAAGTGGCCCCACTTGTGACACTTGGTGCCCTCCACTACATTCATGAAACATTAGAGACCCTCCGAAGAAACTCCAACGAAAGCTCATGCGGGTGCCGACACATGTTGCCTCCCGCGCCACTCTTGAGAAACCTTTGAAACATATAGAAACTTAAGAGAAACAGTCAGAAGTCCTGGGACCCTTCGCCACGTGTCACAATCCGCCACACTTGAAATTCAAACCAGGGCCCATCTCCATGTTTTGCCACACCTTGAAACAAAAAGAAACCTTCGCGGAAGATGACACTTGTCAGCTTCTGCAGCAGCTACAAAAGACACGTGGCATGCTCCGCCCCTGCCTAGAAACTTTTAGAAACTATGCTTCCGCAAGTGACACATGGCACTTTCCGACACATTTGAAACTTCATAAAGGGGCCTTTGAAACTTCAAGTGGAGGCTGCCACTTGGCAACATCCGTAGTAGCAACTGTTTTTACTGGGATCCACCACGATCTTCACTTAGCCCCGAAACAAATGAAACATAACGCAAACGTCGACACTTGTCGGCCTCCGCAATCACAACAAGGGACACACGGCATCTTCTGCCCCTGCATAGAAACCTTTTTGAAACCTCGGCGGAGAGTGACACGTGGCACACTCCGCGGGCCTTTAGAAACATTAAGAGTCTTTGAAACTTCGCAGAAACTGTGAAACCTTTAGGGTCACTCGGGTGCCTCCACGTGGTGCCTCCTGTGCACACATAGAAACTTAAAAGAAACTTCATTGAAATTTTGGCAGAACTCTGTTGGAAGCTGACACATGGCGCCATCCACAGCAAGTAACTTAGAAACAAAAGAGAAACAACCTCTGCAACGTGGCACCATCCGCCTTGAAGCTACATTCAAAAATAAAAGCACAGCAATAAACTGGGGCTTGACACTTGGCAGACCCACGGCATTGGCAATATGAGACCCTCCTAGCCACTTCCAGAAACATTTAGAAACTTTGAAGCAATGACCTGATATGCATTCGGAAATGCATCTGACCCAATTTTTAACATTTTTAAGGGCCGAGGGGAGATTTCACAAGTTTTCCAACACACATTTCACCTTTGCATACACAGAATTTAACAATTTTCTCAAATGCGACAGGAAAAACAATTAAACAGTGCATGCGGGCCGGGGAACAATTTAAACCAAGGAACTAAGGGTCAGAAGGAAAACACACAGAAACCTGCAAATTGGAAGTCAAAACCCTAACCCTAGGTGAACACCACCAAAGAGCACCAAATCTTAGGATTATATGCTCCTTGAAGCCATTACTACTTCCTTTGTGGAATTCTTGAGTGTTTGGCCTCTGTCCACTTTGTGAAGTAGTCTATTGTTGTAAGAATGGACTTATAGCCCTCACTGGATAGCGGATTCATCACACCAATGAAGTCAATGCCATATGTAGCAAACAATTGGTTTGCTGATATTGGCTTAAATGGCAAGGGTGACTTTTTCTTCTTTCCTTCATATAATTGACAATTTTGATAATCGTAGACCCATTTGTGCAAATCTATAAACAATTATGGCCAATAATATCTTGCCCACATGATTTTGATCACTGTGGTCTGAGAAAAATAGTGTCCACTTGATTTTCCTTCATGAAACTCCTTCAATACTTTTGGAGTCTTGTCTTGTTCAATACATCTTAGTATAACTCCATAAAGTTTTGTCTAAATAAGACACCTTTAATTAGTCTATATGAAGTAGTCTGAAGCTTGTAGGCTCTTTCATGTCTAGTTCTCAATTCTTTGGAGTATTGGTCTATTTCTAAGTACTGAATTCTTTCTTCAATCCATCGTAGTTGGTAATTCTTTTCACTAGTTATGCACCCTCTTCTTCTTGGCCTTGCTCTTTATCTTCTTCCTATGAGTCCATAGGGATTAGGATATCCTCTACCAAATGTTGACACAATTCTCTTCCTCTAATAAACTTTGTGGGCTTGATATTAATGCCATATTCTAGAATCTTGGTGATCCAATTAGCCCTTTTCTCACTGATGTCTCCCCCATGGATGCACTATTCGACACTTGGATTCATAACCATAACAATGATCTACTCTTCTAATAACACGCGTCTAAACTTTTCTAGTGCCTTTACTAGAGCATATGTCTATTTCTCCACAAAAGTGTATTTCTCCTTTGTGTCTAATGTTTGATTTTAAAAAGGCCATTGTAATGCCCACTCAAGAAATTAACAATTAATAACAATATTTTACTAAATTATTAAAAGAAAAATGAAATATAATATTACTATAGGAGAGAATTTCCTTATTATAAATAATTAGAGCATCCAAAATTCATTGTAAATAAATTACAAGATACAAATACTTCATATTCAAATATACACATTTAAAGTATATGTCTTAAGATCATCCTTTCCCAAGGTGGAAAATACTTTCTCAGCTCTGGTATCCTGCTCAGATATCAGATCAAAATCTACACACTAAATGTAGCATTAGTTCTGCATAGTCGCTAAATACACAAAACAAACATCAATTGCATAAAATGACAAACCTAAGGCCCTAAGGGGCTGACCTAATGTCTCGAGGGCTCATGATGACCTTGCCTACGTACGCGTAGCACATATATTTTGTAGTTCAGAACTTGAACTTGTAGCCATAAGATGGTTTCATACAAATCAAAACTTTTAATTCCTAAGTCAATAGAGCAATGCACAAGTATCTCAAGAGTTCTATTCTTTCATACATGTCTAGTTACTCATTAAAGATTCTAAGAAAATAATTCACTCTACTTACTTAAATAAGATTCTCAACTTCAATTATTGACCTATATGAAATAATTTCATGTGTTGACAAAACATTCTAGATGACTGGAAATAAAATCCACCTCTTACCATTGTTACCAATACAAGCACTCAATAACATTAAACATAATATAAATAATGTATTAAAAAAGAAATGTATTTAATTAAATTAGTCTCCTATCCAATCTCAAACTTAATTCATTGAATAGAAATAAATTTAAGAATAATAATAAAATAAATAATTGAATAGAAATGGCCTTAACATGATAATCCACCCATTAGTAAATCTATCATAACTTTATGATTTCTTAGTGGAATTCTAAAATTTAAGATGTTTTGGAAAGATAAAGAGTAAAGGAAATAAAACCCAGAAAACAATTAAAATTTTTTGATAAGATGAGGAGGTAGTGTTTACTACAATCATCCCTTTTCCTCAAATCCAGATTTAACCCAAACTTGATCATAAATTGAGAATGGTTTGATTACTAAAAAAATATTCCCTATATTATAATAAATGATAGAAATAATAAAAGATAAAGGATCTGTTATTTTACTTTAATTTTGACATTCAATTAACTATGCAATGTATATATGTGTGATCTAACAATTGTTCTTATAAACTAATCAACATAAGGATTTAATTTGACCTTCTTGCACTACAAGTTTTTTCTTGATTCAATCTAATTTTTGGATACAAATAAATATATGAAAGATTATCTAATCATACCCATTCCAAGAAAGAAAATATGCAAATTCATCTAACACACTTATGTAATGAAAATAATTCATTTCCAACAAAGTAAACTACCAACAAAACCCTATATTTTTTCAAATTTTTTTACAGCAGTAATAAAAATGCCATAACTTTCAAAATGCTCAATGAAATATAAAACTATAAAATATTCCAAAAAGCTTAAATAAATATTCTCATAACCCAGAAATGATTTTGCAGTCCCTTTCTTGTGAAGAGAGAAATTTATAAAACAACAACATGGTTTTAGCAAGGTTACAACAGTACTAAAATCACAATAACTTTCTTAATACTTAATGAAATTTAAAACCGTAAGATGTTTCGGAAAGCTAAAAACATGATTCTCAAAACTCAAAAACCTTTTAATAAACCAATTCCTATGATAAGATTAATTTCATGAGACAACAACTTTTCTTAAAAGAAATTTTAGAATAACTTTAACATAAATAATGGTGAGTTTTCAAAGAAATACCTCAAAGATTTAATTAATGAAGAATACCTCCAAATGCATCTATAGAGAGATTCCAAGATTCCTTAATGTGAGAGCTTCCATCTTATTTAGTTGAGTGCTTCCTTTTTTCTACCTAGGATTCTATTGCCCTCCTCATGAAATTCAGAAAATTTTCACCTAACAAGTCACCATAGATGTAAGTTTTCTTTGCTTCATCGAAATGGTTGTAATTTCCTTTAAGAATTATCTTCAACATCAACTATGAACATCCTCTTAATGACTTACAAAAATCAGAAATAAACTTGGGCTCTTCTCTTGTTTTCCCATCCCTTTTTTTGATGTCAAACTTCCGTCTCATTATAATATCTCATTTTTCCAAGTTTCATATTTTTTTTTGGGCTCCAATGACTCCCTGTATTCCTCTTCTTGCTTGTGGCATCCATTTTTTTTTTAGAAATGTGATTCTTGGAATTTTCTTTTTATTTCTTTTTCTTCATGACTTGGATGCTCGAAGACTCTTCATCTGCCAAAGTCATTACTTATTTTCTTGTGCACTAAAAATGCATTAAAACAACTCTAAAACATAATTTTTATGAATAAACAAATACCCTACCCATAGGTGATTGACCTAAGGTCTTAATTTTACCAAAAATAATGATAAAAAAGCTTTTATTCCTCACAACACACAAGAATAATTAATTTAAATCAATTAACTAAACCATATCAAGACCTTATTGCTAAATTCTAATCTTTTTATAACTTATATCATAATTTCATAAACAAATCTTAAATTAGCTCCACTAACTTGAAACTATAATAAATATTAATTTCTAAAATTTTCTCTTGAATTACATAATTGTCATTTCTTGCAAGTGACATAGAATAAAAGCATTCTTTATAAAATATGTAAATATAAAAGCATAAAATGACAATGCATGATTTTCTTTCATAAATAATATTAAATTATCTAAATAGTTATTTTGAAGAAATATAACTAATTAATTATTTTTCCATAAAATATCATATTTAAATAAATAGGTCTCATATATGCCTTACAACCATAGGGTGCACCTTAGTGTTATTAGTCTTTCCTTTTGTCTTAAAACAACAATAATGGTAGCCTCTCCCTTGTGGACATATAGGACGAAGTCCTTGGAGTAATCTAGGTTGATCAATACATGGGCACTTGCAATGACCTACTTTATAAGATCAAACGGCCAATGTCCATCCTCTATCCATCTAAATTGTTAATCCTTCTTGAGCATGAGGGTTGTAGGTAAGATAATGCCTACAAAGTTATTTATGAATTTCTTTACAAAATTAATCTTCCCAAGGAAAGACTGCAAACCTTTATTACATTAAGGAAGTGAAAGATGTATTATGGATTCTATCCTTTTTTGGTCTATAGCAATACCATGAGCCACTTTGAGGCAACATGTCTTTGCAATTTTCCTTGAGGCACACCAAATATCCATTTCCTAGGATTCAGTGAAATCCCATACTATTGACACCTTCAAACACCTTTTCCAAATGGTCAAAGTGGTCTTCCTTGCTCTTAGAGAAAACTACTAGGTCATCCAAGTAGATTAAGATGATTTCATTGATCAGGTCCTTGAAGGCTATATCCATCACTCTTTGAAATGTCACACCAATATTTGATAGGTCAAAGGACATCTTTTGATATGTATATGTACCACATTTGGTGGTGAAGGCTATCTTATATTGATCTTCTTCTTTGACTAGACTTTGAACAAAGCCATTGAATCCATCAAGCATAGAGAACCTATTAGAATCAATCATTGCTTACAAGATTTGATCCATGGAGGGTAGTGGATAGTGGTTCTTGAGGGATGCTCTATTTAGGTCCTGGAAGTCTACACAAAGCCTAATTTCTCCATTCTTATTTCTAACCGGGACTAGATTAGAAACCCAAGTTAAGTGCCTAATAGGATAAATGATTCTTGAGATTATATTAGTTTGGAGACTTGCTACTTCATCAATGGTTCAATCTTGGGATTAATTTACCATTACTTTTGTCTAACTGGCTTTATTTCTGGTTGGGTTTCAATAGTGTGCTACATCACTTGCTTATCATATCCAAGTTGAGTCCATCATAATCCTTGGCCATGACTTAGTTATATTTGAGGCAGAGATTGATCAAGCACTTCTTTTTCTCTTGTGTGCATATTTTTTCCATCTTGACTATTCTATTCGGAGCAATCTCCACATCCTTATAATATTATTTTTTGGTTGATGTCTTCCTCTTATCTTTGCAAGAGTCATTAGGGCTAAATATACCTTCCAAGGTGACCATACCTCTAGGAAATTTGTTACTCTTCAACTAGATGATCTAATCTCCATATGCATCCTTAATTTTTGGGGTTAACTCTTTAACAAATTCATTAGAATTTTGGAGGAAGTCCACTCTTTGTTGGTCATTTTGGAAGACCATCCAATGAGATTGATTATCAAGAATCATGGGCATGAACATGATCTTGATTTCATCTTTATTTTTAATAGGTCTTTTACATGCTCAAATTGAGATCCAATAAGAGCCATTATATCTACCTGAGAGTTCTCTTTTCTAGGAATTACCTAAATGTTGACAACATCAAGGAATTCGAAGAGGTCCCATACTTGATACTTGTATTCCTTAAGTAGAGTATTCTTTGTTGTGCATAAGGATCTTACTTGTTTGATAACTACCTTAGAGTTGGCAAAGATTTCAAGCATCTTAACCCATTTCTTCTCAACAAATAAGACTCCTTGTACTAGTGCTTCATATTCTACAATATTGCTGGTGTAATTAAATTGTAGGTGGAAAGATTATTGATACCATACTCCTTGTGGAGAGATAAGTTGAATACCGACACCAGATCACTAATTATACAATTAACACTATCAAAGTATAGTTTCCACATTCCTTCTACATTTTTCTCCTTCTTGATGATCTCCAACATCAACAAGTTTGCTTCATGGATGAGGTAGGTACCAAGGCTAGTTTCATGTATTGATTGGTGAGTTGTGTCTTTAATATCTTTGACAAATGCCCACCATGCATCAAGTTACTCTTTTGGAACCTCATTATCAATGTGCAACACATCATGATTCTCTAGAGAGGATGGTTCACCCTCAATCATAAAGGATTAGCTAGGATAATTCTGAACAACTGGCTTAGTCTCAATATGACACATGCTTAGGGGTTCTGATGAAATCCTCATTCTAGTGTTGTACATAGTAGCAAGGAACATGTGACTATAGTCTAGGGAGAGGTAACCTCAAAATTTCACACTAAAATCTCTTAATAGGCAAATTCGACATGTGGTAGGTACATCTATCACACATACATCATGGAAGACTTCTACATTGGGGAATACACATAGGGTAAGGGCAAATTTTTGACCATTCCTAGAGAATTGATTGGTGTACCATCTAATTGTACAAATTCTTTCTTTGCAAGTTCACAAGTTAATTTTAAGAGCTTCTGCTACCTTTTTGGGCATCACTAATGTGCTAGATATAGAATCTACCATGTAATAAAGTATTAACTTGTCATTATAGACAAGTGCCAACTAGAAAGGTTTAGGCTTGATTCTACAAACCTCACTTCCTGTAATTTGAAGAATTTTTGGTGATAGCAAGGAAGATTCCATTATACTTGCTGGCATGATTCTTTGCTTGTACACCGCCTTTTGAATTTTCAAAGCCTCTTCTAGCATTTTCATTTTCTTTGGTGTAGATAGTACTTCTCAAAGTGGCACATTGATTGTGAAATTTTTGAGTTGATCCACAATGTTGCATGAGTTCCTAATTTGTGCCACTTTGGGTGCCTAGTGTGCATGTGGCCTTTCCATTGTGGGGTATATTAATTTATCCATTCTTTGTAGGGGTTCAACTCACCTAGTGGTTCCATATTCATTTAGCTTGGTTTCAATAGGTCTTGTAGGTTTCGAGGTAGAGACTAATTGTATGCAATGTTTGGTACCTCTTTCTTTTCTAGCTTTGTGGGCATTGACAATTTTGATTGGGGTTACTTTTGACTGCCTTTCTTTGAGCCCTTGTTTGATACTACTCAAACTTAGCTTGTGATGCTTCTGGAGATGTTGTGGGTTCCATCTATGCATATGCTTCTGAATCCCTCCAAAATCACTAGAGTTTACTTTTGGTTGCTTGCTTGTTCTATGTAAGACTTAATAATAATCTATTGATTGTTGTGATTGTCAAATACTATTGGATCAAATTGGTTATTGCTCTAGCCATATTCATTATGAAGGATGGATTAGGAATGAGGATTGGTGGGGCATAATGAAGGTTCATAGGATGCAGAGCAGTGATAACACCATGCATTGCTTTCCTGGGCACAATTATCTTGGCCTATTATCAAATCTATATTGGGATTATGAGGGATCCTTTGTAAGGGTTGTTCTACTAGCAACAATTAATTATGTTGCATTAATAGTCTAGCTAGTTGATAAGAAGGTTTTTATGGATATGAATGATTCTCCACTAACCTTGTTTCAAGGGACCAATGCACTACGTGTGAATGATCCTTATTGACCAAACATGGGATATAAGAACTATTAAAAATATATAAATATACACTACTGAATAACAAAAGCTATATTTATACATTCTTGATAGCACCCAAAGGTGGCCTTACATAACATTATATTGCTTTTACCACAGATGGCTGAACAAGTAAAAACGTTCTGTACAAACATGGATGACATAACCTACGTTGGAAGTAGGAGAGAAAATTTCTGTTTTGTGCTCTGTTTTTTCACTAAAAGCTTGTTTTAGAAAGCAAAAACATGCTTACAACAAAGCAAATAATGCAGGCATATATACACATACAATATACAGAGGTAAGATCTGCTGCTGTCTATAATAATTATTTTTTTATTTTAATGTTGTTTATATTAAAATCTTTTTTTATTTCAATTCTGTTAATATATTTTCTCTTGTTCTCTCCTGTTTTTAAAATTTGTATTATATACATAACTTGAGCTGCAAGTTTATAACAGTAAGCTTGGAAGCGGCCCCTTCCGTATTCGACGAAGTTGCTGACTCCAGACTTGAGGACTGTCTGAATTAGCAGAGGTGATAATTTAATTAATAAATACGGGGTAAGCATAAAAAGAAGGAAGCAAGTGATGGATGACTCGGCCATTGACCTGAGGTCTAATTTCTTTTAATTTAATTTGAGCTTTACTTGAGCTGTAAGTTTCTGACTTTTTTTTGAAAAAAATATTTTTATATTATAAATTATTTATTGTTTAATTTGAGCTGAGAGTTTTTAATATTTACTTGAGCTGTAAGTTTCTGATTTTTTTAAAAAATATTATTTGTATATTATAAATTATTTATTATTATGCATTAGGGGGAGAAGTATCTTATGTGAAACAATAGTTGAAAGAAAAATTATTTGTCTTAAATTTGACAACCATTTATATGTCAAAGTATTAATATTTAATAATAAACATAATATTAGTGATGCCATTTAATAATATTTATAGGGAACAATGATTGAAAGAGTTGTATGGTAGTTAAATGTCTATTGACGTGTAGTAGAAGGGAAGGTATGAATTCATACTAATCATAATGGAATTGAATAACAGTCACATTTAAAAAAATGTGTGTTTTTATTTAAAACTAGTAGCAACAATCTCCTGAAATGTCACTCCCGAATTTTTTTGGAGTTGCTTAAGCCCCATTTCATCCTCCTTCAACCTCTATGTAGCACCTCAATGACAACATTGGCAACCTCAACATAGAAGATTTGGCTTCTAGCTCCTCAAGGATCTCTTCGACGTGGGCTACAAATCTTCCCGAACCTACTTCCCAATCCTTCAAGAATGCCCTTATGGGCTCTCAAGCTAAGCATGGTGGATCTGAGTATTATGGGGAAGTTAGGAAAATGATAGTGCCAAGATTGGTCACCTTATAGATGTTACTCCACAATAACTCGTAACCCATGAAGCTTGCCTATATGGCAGATTCAAAATCTAATGATTTGTGCAAAATGGATGGTAAATCATCCTTGACTAGTTACTAGACCAAGGTGGAGTAGGGAAGGTCACCATCTCCATCGTTGATTTCGAACAAACACACACCCACGATTGATCTTGGTATGGTCACCACTAGGGAGGAAAAGATGCATAAAAAACATATTGATATGTTGTTTACATAGTTTCTAGCCAAATTTAGTAGAGCTAAATGAATGGATATTGAAACATTGGAAACCACTATTGGAAGGTGAACTCTACATTGGCCCTTGTACGAAAGTCTCATTTATGTTACAGTAAGTACGAAAAAGCCACACAGACCTATATGGCAATCTGATGATGATTTGGATTCCTAATCATGTACATGTAAGCATGAATTATATATATGTCTTAGCAGCTTCTTTTTTGGTGACATGTTTTCAAATGTTTTTCTCTTTGTTTGTGCCTCCCTAACCTTTAAGCTAACCTTCTAAGGTCTTGCACACTTTCTTGTTGTCAACCTAACCCATTTTTGCCAAACTACCCTTGTTACTTGCTAGCCTTGACGACATGGGCAATCCACCTGCCAAGAGGGGAAATTCACTTCCCCCAAGGGTTTTTCTTGTCATTCATTCTTGTATAACCATCCAATTGACCTTCCAACATCTTGCATACCTCCTAACCACTTTCTTAGACCATTTTAGTTGGGTCACCTTTATGACCTATATGATCTCTCGAGGAGATCTGCTCTACTAAAAGGGACGACCCACTTTTCATGTGTGCTCTTCCTCATTTAAAGCCTCCAAAACCACTTTCCCACCTTTAAACCACCTATTCAATCCATTTGGCCTAGGTTTCCCCTTTTGCCTTTAGGATCTCTAGGGGCAATCCTACAGCTTAAGTAGTATCTCTAGGGGTGATAATTTGTCCTGCTAAAAGGTGCTACCTACTTCCTGAAAGGGGTGACCCTATCATCTTTTCTATGTATGATTTCTTCTAGTTTTAGCCTAGTTTGACTCCATTTTTGGCTTCCTTGTAAATTCCTTCATACATAATTGATTGTTCACTTCCCCTAACTATTTCTAGACTCCCAATTAGTCTATTCTTATCTCCCAATCACTCTATTGTTATATTTCAATCAGTCTTTTGTGATCTTCTGTCCAACCTCTGTTCACTTCCAATTAAAGCTAGATCACTCTTCAATTAATCCTTGTTAACTCCCCAATCACCACCACCTTTGATGTTGATTTTGATCCTATAAATACCCTCATCTCTTCATTATTTTTCATGTTGGGAATGATATTTTCATCTTAACAAACTTTTTCAAGCTTCTTCACATGCCTTTGAGCCTCTTAGTTTTTATTTTTGCAAAGCTTCAAAGCTTTCCCTTAAGAGGAAAATTCATTATTGCATTCTTGGTTTTCTCAAGTTTTTACAAATAGTTGTCCCCCCATAGCATTTTTATGCTCATTACAGGACCTTGTGTGCTTTTTATTTTCAGCCATAGCTTGAAAGTTCAAGTCATTTTTTTCCCATAGCATACGTATATGTTGAATTCATTTTTTTTTCAATTTCCATAGCTTCAAAGCTCATAGCCATTTGATTTTCATATCTCCATTTTTTTATGTTGCCAAGAGGAGGATCCCACTATTGTAGGGGAAGAGTCTGTTGCCAAAAAGGACCTTTGAGGACTCATGCCAGGCACTGCCACCCGATTAATACAACTTTTTCAAGATTTAGTAGTAATTAAATCAAATCTTTCTCTTAAGGAAGTAAAACAGTATTTTCTTTTCTCTTGATAGGTAGTTTTAATTTGCTTTCTTAGAGTAAATTTGCATTTAAATTGCTTATATTAGTTTGAATTGCTTTCTTAGATTAATTTTATTTTCATTATTTTTTAGATTAATTACAATTTTCAATTCATTAGTTTAAGAGCTAAAATCAATCCACAACAACAAACAAGAACATAGAGTAGATTGTATACAAAAATCATATAGTTTGCATACATTTTCTCTTTCTTAGTAATTAAATCATTTTAAATTTAGAAAAAGGAATCAAAAGTTTTTTGCATTCATATAGGATTGGATTCATAGAAAACACCAAAAACATTAGAAAACACCAAAAACATTAGAAAACACAAAAAGAGAAACAAGTGATCAAGTCAAACTCTCGATTTCATCACAAGGTCAAAAAATCAAATTCAACTCAATCAAAACAAATCAACATAGACAAGCTTTCCCCCTCTTGTCTAGCATTCGATGTGCCCAGGCATTAGGGAAGATTGGATAAAATTTGTCTTAGACAAGATAGGGGGAACGTCCCTCAACTGATTTTATTTCAATAAAACACAAAACAAACAAGAGAAGTTGAAGAACATTAACAAAGAATCATTGATCAACAAAGGCTCATACAACAACACATTCAAAATAAACATGCAGAGACTAGATAGCCCCCACATCATAAACAAGGAAGATATTCTTCAAGCTAGGCTTAGAACAAGTGACCCTTCAAGTCATATTAGGGCGTGTGCAGAAAGATGGGGGACCAAAAAGTGGCCAAAACTACTTTTTGGTCCAAACAAACCATAACGTGAGCGCGTTATAACGCATTCACATTTTAAAGTAGTTAAAATGTAAATCCTTGAAATTCCTTCACTCTAGAGTAGGGTAATGTCTAGGAAGAGATCAAGGGTATATAGACATGAAATAAACATTTAAGTATAAGCTGGTATTTACCTTTTATCATTTACCTTTCTTATACTTTAAGTTATATTTTATGTATATACTTGTAGGATGTTTGAGAGTGGTTTAAGATCCATAGGAATTAAATTGTAGATTCTAGAATTTGAAGGATCTCTCAGATTTCAAACCTAGTCAAATTTTTAGGGTTTTAGGGTCTCAGACTTAGCCAAATTTAGGGGTTCATAAACATGCATTAGGGTAAAGGCACATGGACCCCTTAGGAAAATTTTGAGGGGTTTGACAAGATTTTACAAGTTTGAGGCATGTAAAATAGGAGTCCCAACAACTCTGATAGCATGTACAAAATAGGCCTCATGATATTATAAGTAAAATTTACAAACAAGCCTTGCATAAATAGGAAAGGATGAGAAGGTGAGATAGTCAAACACAAAGAATGACTAATCAGCCAAAGATGATCACATGTTGACTCACATTAGACAAGTGTGAGGATACATGTTGTGTGCATATGAGGTGAGACAAAAGTCTAAACAACCTCTCTAAGTGAGCTAAGCCTAATGTGAATAGGACCTAGTCAATCTAGATAGGTAAAAGCTATTTTCAAACTAACAAAAAGAACATCTAGAGCACACTTCAATTCTCTAAAGGACACATATGATTAGAATCTACATACATGCCACTGGCATGCTTGTGTGTGATGTCTTTGAATCTTTTCTAAGAGCTATAAATCTAGTCGATCTAAGAGTTTGACCTAGGATCTAATTTGAACCTAATCATGCAACAAACTCCTCTAAAGTGTTTACAAATACCATGGTGCTTACAAGCTTATTAGACATCAAACATTATAGTGAATAGGTTCCATAAGTATGTTTTCCACTAGGTTTTAATATGCATGTTAGACTTAAAATTTGCAATGATCAAGATTCAACTTACAGTATGCAAGATTGAACCTCAAAGTTTATTGCACTTGTTCAAATTCTAACATTCAATAGGTAGAGGACATACATTTCAAAATAGTGTTGAATCAACCCTATTTATTATCAAATACATTTTCACATCATTAGTTTTAGAGCTAAGCCCTTGTGCTCTTTTGTTTAATTTTTGAATATTTATTACAAATTTTATTAGCTCAACTGTTATTAATCTAGGTTAATTGTTTGCTCAAGTTGATTGCACTTGTTAAATTAGGATAGATGAATTTAAAATGGATTCCATTCCCTTGTCATGCCCACTTTATTCCTGATTGACCATGACACACAACCAAACACAAGCTAACTAAAAATTTTCAAATTATCTCACAAAAGTTAGCTAGAGAACGAGAGAAATATAAAGATATAGAGGTAGAGGGAGAGATAGAGATAGAGATAGAAAGAGGGGGAGAGAGATAGAGAGGGATAAATATAAAGATAGAGTTAGAGGGAGAGGGAGAGAGAGCGAGGGGAGAGAGAGATAGAGACAGAGAGAGGGGGTAGAGATAGAGAGATAGAGATAGCGAGGGATCTAGATATGGAGACAAGGGGATAGAGATGAAAAGAGATAGAGAGGGAGACATAGAGATAGAGAGAGATAGAGAGGGATCTACATAGATAGATAGAGAGGAAGAGCGACAGGGAGAGGGAGACAGAGGGGAAGAGATAGAGTTAGAAAGGGAAAATATAGAAAGTGGGGTAGATAGAGAGATAGAGAGGAAGAGGGAGATAGAGAGAAAGAGAGAAAGAGAGAAAATGAAGGGAGAGAGATAGAGAGGCAGAGAGACATATATAAAGAGATAGTGAGAGAGAGAGAGAAAGAGGTGGAGGGGGAGGGAGAGAGAAATATAGAGATAGTGAGAGATAAATATAGAGATAGTGAGAGAGAAATATATATATAGAGAGAGAGATGGGGGAGGGCTATAGAGAGATAGAGAGAAAGATAGAAAGGGAGGGGAGAGAGAGATAGAGAGGAAGAGGAATATATATATATAGAGAGAGAGATTTGCATTTATAAAATGCGCTAGCATTATGTCTTGATATTACCAAGCCATAACGCTAGCGCATTATAACGCGCTCACGTTATGACTTTTATGGGACCAAAAAGTCACCACTTTGTGCATATACTCATGCTCAAATTTTTTATTTTTCAGTATGTGTCCACTGTAAAAATTCATAAAAAATATATATTCATTAAAAATTTAATAGAAAAATCAGGCATAAACTACATGATGTTAGCTAATTTTCCACTAAAGCAATTTGTCAAATACTTTAAAAAGTTGACATTCAAATTTTCATTTTTCAGGATGTGTCCACTTTGAAAATTCATAAAAAAATACATATATTCATTAAAAAATTAATAGAAAAATCAGGCATAAACTACATGATGTTAGCTAATTTTCCACTAAAGCAATTTGTCAAATACTTAAAAAAGTCAACATTTTAGGGGGAGCACACCAGACATTGTTATATTTTTCTGACAAAAACACGAGCACTTTGTGTGATCCCCCTATTTGAGCCTCTTAATCTCCATCATTTTTAGAAAAAAAATAGTAGTTTAGAAACTAGATTCGGAGCACTACAAATCTTGTTCGTATCATATCTTCTAATTTTGAGTGTGGCTATCTTCAATTTCTCATCCAAGATCAGTTTTACTGATTTCAAAAAAAAAATTGACCACATTTGACCCCCTTTTGGTCTCCCATTTCCATGCACATACCCATTATAATCACATCCACAACAACCATTGAATGTTTTCATCAACATTACAACATTCATACTAATCTCTACTAAACACACACAAATACACATCATACAATCAACCCAACCGCAATCTATGACGTTCTACTTCCTAGTGAACATAACAACCCTTGGTTATACCTCCACTTGACTAGTTCTTTCCACGAGAGTAGGAGTGACTAGGTGGTCATCTATAGTAAGGCTATAGTTCATGTGTTGCATTGGATTTTGACTCACTTGTATTGTCTCTGAGTCACATTCTAAACAACACATATTTTGGTGAACTCGATGTGAAACAACAAAAACTTTTGATGGGCTCTTTCACATTTCCATGCATTTCTTCAATTCCACTTTCATCTTTCACTTCCATGATCATTTCATTCATTTTTTGGTGTTTCCTACACCCCCAAACTAGGAAAAAATCACATAGTGTCTAAGGGAACTTCCCCTCCAATGAAACTAGCACACCTTCAAATTTAATAGCTCTAATCTCAAATCAATTAGACTCTAAAGACTTAAATTCAAAGGGCATCCAACAAGAGCCCCATAACTTCTTGGTAACTCTACATGCAAAGGCACAATCATTCAACTTGTCCAAATCAATGCAACACCAAATGAGTGTTTGATTTGAGATCCTTCAACATGACCAACCCATAACTAGTCATAGGAAAATGGCCACCCAGATGGACAGTGAGGTGAGCCATCAAGAGAAGAGATTACAAGAATCTTGGGAGGCACAAAAATCCCTCCATGTAGCACATCAAGATTAAAGATCAATGACATGTCAAGTGTCATTAGAAAGAACAAATGGGGCCACATAAAGCCCAATACAAAATAATCCACTTCAAGGTGGAAAAACCCAAAGAATAGAGGAAGCTTCACCCATAGAACTTATAGCAACCTTGATCTAATGGATCAGGGGCTTTGAGAGCCTAGAAGTGCTAAATAATATTGCCAAAACAAAATTGAGGAGAAACCTAGGGTGCAAGGAAATCATTTCATTGACAAAATCAGTGTCATCAAAGGAGACCCTAGTCCTTTTAGTCTTTATAGAGTTGAGGGTGTATGCACAAAGATGGGGGACCAAAAAGTTGCCACCATGGCACTTTTTGGTCCAAAATAGGCCAAAATGTGAGCGCATTATAACACGCTCACCTTTTAACTTGCTTTAAAAGTAAAAAAACTTTATTTTTTGCCATTCACCCACGACCAAAGGAGTTTGTATACAAAAAAATAGTGTTCAAAGCGCGAGTGCATTCAAGGAAAGTCTCTCCAAGAAAGTGCAAGGGAGAAATCGACACTTTCACAATGCCACCTCACTGCTAAAGATGTCATGAAGCAAATTTGGAGGGCCTAGCAACTGAAGAAGGTAGGGTTTGTTTAATTTTTGTTAGTTTGAGAAGAATTTTTGACTTTTGCAATGTTTGATTAGTTTTTTATTTGCATTTACAGTTAATGAGGCAAGAGAAAACCCAAATCCAGCTGAGGAGGGTCAAAACAACCCCCAAAACCCTCTAAACCCTCAAAACCCACCTTCATGTCCTCATAATGTAAGGGATACACAAGAAAACTACCTAGGGAAAATAGATGAAAACAAAAGACATCTTCAAACCCTTATTCAAATGCTAAACAATCCAAGTGCAAGCACCGATTGTAGGAGAGCACTTGTGAAGTCATTAGAGGAGATTTTTCCCACACCGAATCAGTGACAAAACAAATCACCGAATTTCAAGACTATAGGGAGAGCTGTCGGCAATACTATGCCGACAAATTGTCATATGAATAAGTGAAGAATGAAAAAATTACAAAATCTCAATTGTGTGCACACTTTATTAATCCTAAAACTGGCCAAAGCTTAGAAGAAACTTGCAAATGGTTCCCTATTCATTAGTGTAGGAATGAAGAAATATTCCAAAACTTTTGGGATAGATGGTACATGGTCTTCGATGAGTGCCCATGCAACAACGATGAGGTGCCACAATATTTCTTGAGGAAACTCTATTGCGAGTTCATCCTCAAGAAAATTCCTAATTATTTTGACATTTGAGAGTTCTAGGGTAGAGGTAGTGGCTCTGCCCAAGATAGAGAGGGGGCTCAGTGAGATGAAAACCGTGTACCTAGACCCCTGTTGAGGCCAGAATGTGTGTCACTCCCTTCGACTTTGAAGGAGACTATTGAGGTGGAGACATTACATTCATTGACTACTCTCACGCAGTCTCTAGCATAGCATGCTGATGATCTTACCCAGGCCAATGAGGGTGAGAGAAGTAGGCGTCATTTGTCCCCACATTTGTGCAGTTCATGTGGGAACCTATGTGATTATGGGACGTAGGACGCACGACATGACTCTCGAAAGCATGCTACGATGCAAGGGTAGCATCTAATGTTGGAGACAACCATATTGGATGAGATTGTTCTCACCAGTGATGTCTTACATCAAACATTTGGTATTGTCTCTTAGGTAATTGTTTACACATTTCATCTTGATTTAATATATTGTTATTTAAAATTTGTAATTAATTTTATATGACTATCTATATTATAAGTGAAAAATAATGTATGTAATTGTCTACGCAATGAAATTCTAGGGTTAGAGTCTTCATCCTGCCTCCGTTAGACGTCTATTGGCGGGTTATGAGAGGAGGTTAAGTCAGCAGGTATGTAATTTATCACATGATCGTAATTATTGTACATATATCAATGGTAATATTATTTTGTGATAATTTGATGATTTCAATAGTCACCGGCACCTCCACGGTTTCCTTGGTCCCTTGGACGCAAATGTACCACTTATAAGGAGGTAAATTTAACCATTTCTAATCATTATGTATTTAAATAATGTAATTTATTTATTTTGGTCGAATAATCTTGAACTTGATTTTTAGATGCTGAATATGGACACTCCTCATCTTCATGAGTCAGCGCAGGTAGGCATTGCTGCAACCATGATGCCTTCAAATCCTTTGACCGAGGTATGAGCCAATAACATGAAAATGTCATAATTTTGCATTTCTTGTTTTATCTCATGTCATTTGATGTACATAAATGATATTTACATTTAGTCAATTTTGCTTCTTGATGCTTCTCACAGGAGGTCACAACTCCAGCCCGTCCAAGTATGGATGAAGAGAGAGAAAATATGATGGAGATTGATCATCGGATGGCGGTAAGTGATCGATTACATATGTGATGTTATATATTTCATATATTTTCTATATATTAATGTGCATATTGTTTGATTGCATTAACAGGTGAAGCTGGATGAACTTCTGTCGAGGAGGTCTACTCAACGGCAGAGAGAGGATGAGCCACTGATTGGCTCTCCATCTTCACGGTCAAGCAAGGGCCGCTGAATATTTCATAAAAGTCCATAGGAAACTAGTTTTTGGGACATTTTTTGTATGCCTAGATGGCTTTGTATACATACTTTTGTATGTTACTTATCTGTATATTTTTGTATATGCCTATATGGCTTTGTTTGGACATGCCTATATGGCTTTGTATATAAACTAGATGTTATGTTCATGACATTATGTATATGACAGTTTATATTAAATATTTAATATGATGATCAATTATCGTTACAGGAATTTAGTTTTACACGTGCCAATTGCATTTGCTTGAAAGTTTATAAATCATTTTCAAATAATCCATTTTGTGCATATCTTGTAATCATTACATTTTGTGGGACTATGCATTTCTTTGAGGCATCATTTCAAACAGTTCACGCGCCTTGTCTATGCTTCCACACTTTCAATACATGTCTACAGGGAAGCTACAAATACAATACATGTGACAAAATTCCTATATCATTTGTGCTTTGATGGTTGTCCACACCATGTTCCTCAGATCCCATTCTAGCATAGGCAAGGAGGAAGTTGGATAAGGTTGTGCAATTTGGTTTTATACGTGCCAAAATTTGTGTTTGGTTGAAATTTACTTTTGTGCATTTGCTTGAGAGTTTTTAAAGCCTTATGAAAAATCCATTTTGTACATATCTTGCAATCATTGCATTCCATGAGACAACATTTCTTTGAGGCATCGTGTCAAACAATTCATTTTTATATATGCTTCCACACTTTGCATACATGTCTTGCAGGGTACTTACAACTATACAACATTTGACAAAATTCCTATATCCTTTATGCTTCAATGGATGTTTATACCGTGTTCCAAAGATACCATTTCTAAGTTTTTGGAATTTGGATTTACACTCGCCAATTGCATTTTCTTGAAACTTTCTAAAGGCTTATCAAAAAATCCATTTTGTTCATATCTTGCAATCATTGCATTCCATGAGGTGACATTTCTTTGAGGCATCATGCCAAACATTTCATGTGCCTTGTCTATGCTTCCACACTTTGCATACATGTCTCTGAGGGCAATTGCAACTACAACATCTAACAAAATTCCCATATCTTTTATCCTTTGATGGATGTCCATTTTTGCATAGGCAAGGAGGATACTGGCTAAGGTTGTGGAATTTTGCTTTACACCTGCCAATCGTATTTCTTGAAAGTTTATAAAGCCTTGTCAAAAAAATCATTTTTTTGTTCATATCTTATAATCATTGCATCCCATGAGGCGACATTTCTTTGGGGCATCATGCCAAATAGTTCACGTGCCTTGTCTATGCTTCCACACTTTGCATACATGTCTACAAGGGTAGCTGCAAATACAACATGTGACAAATTTCCTATATCCTTTATGCTTTGATGGATGTCCATACACTATTCTAAACATCCTATTTTGGTGTACAAATAGGGAGGATGTTGGAAAAGGTTGTGGAATTTGGCTTTACATGTGCCAATTGCATTTACTTGAAAGTTTCTAAGGTCTTTTCAGCAAATCCATTTTTTGCATATCTTGTAATCATTGCATCCCATGAGAGGACATCTCTTTGTGGTGTTGTATCAAATAGTCCATGTGCCTTGTCTATGCTTCCACACTTTGCATACATGTCTCGCAGGGTAGTTGCAGCTACAACTTTTGACAAAATTATTATATCCTTTATGCATGGATGTCTATACCGTGTTCCAAAGATACCATTTTGAAGGTTTTAGAATTTGGCTTTACACCCGCCAATTGAATTTGCTTGAAAGTTTCTAAAGCCTTATCAAAAAATCCATTTGGTTCATATCTTGCAATCATTGCATTCCATGAGGCGACATTTCTTTGGGGCATCACATGCCAAACAGTTCACTTGCCTTGTCTATGCTTCCACACTTTGCATACATGTCTACAAGGACAGCTGCAATTACAACATGTGACAAATTTCCTACATCCTTTATGCTTTGATGGCTGTCCATATGTTGTTCCAAACATCCTATTTTGGTGTACAGATAGGGAGGATGCTAGCAAAGGTTGTGGAATTTGGCTTTACATGTGCCAATTACATTTACTTGAAAGTTTCTAAAGTCTTTTCAACAAATCCATTTTTTGCATATCTTGCAATCATTGCATCCCATGAGAGGACATCTCTTTGTGGTGTTGTATCAAATAGTCCACGTGCCGTGTCTATGCTTCCACACTTTGCATACATGTCTCGCAGGGTAGTTGCAACTACAACTTTTGACAAATTTGTTATATCCTTTATGCTTTGATGGATGTTTATACTGTGTTCCAAAGATACCATTTTGAAGGTTTTGGAATTTGGCTTTACACCCCCCAATTGAATTTGCTTGAAAGTTTCTAAAGCCTTATCAAAAAATCCATTTTGTTCATATCTTGCAATCATTGCATTCCATGGGGCGACATTTCTTTGGGGCATCATTCCAAACAGTTCACGTGCCTTGTCTATGCTTCCACACTTTGCATACATGTCTACAAGGGTAGCTGCAATTACAACATGTGACAAATTTCCTATATCCTTTATGCTTTGATGGTTGTCCATACGTTGTTCCAAACATCCTATTTTGGTGTACAAATAGGGAGGATGCTTGCAAAGGTTGTGGAATTTTGGTATTTTGACCTCTAATCATGGCTGCCATAGTCAAGAGAACAATGGATCAGTCTATTATCTCTTTGTATTTTGCCTAGAAAACCTTATGAAATATGGGCTCTAGTCAGGTAGAACGAATAACATACATCTCTGAATGTTGTTCACACATGTGCAAGCATAGATTAATGTTTTAGGCATTGAAATGTGTCCACCGGTGGCAATATGTGGTCATATTGTTCTTGAGTGATTTATAGAATTTTATCATATTGATGGAAACACATTGAAGATAGAAGCATTAAATGATCATTTATGTTTATTCTCTAACTTTAAGGAGTTGCTTATTATGTTTCCTTCTTTGTTAGACAGTTTTACTTCACTTCTTCATTCAATTATCATAGATTGCATCCTTCATCTATGAAGAGTGATTGTGTTGTGCATGTCTCTAATGAACTATTACCTTTGAGCACACCTTCTTTGCATGATATACTTATAGATGATGAAATAGTTAATTGTGATTTGAAATTATTTATTCTTCTTCATATTCCATTTTTCATAGTAAGCCTAATAACGATCATATGGATAGTGGTGAGTACATACATACTAATGATCTAGACCTTGTGATGCACCTTGTAGGACATGCATTGATGACATAATCTTACCTCCTACTAATGACATTCTTGTATTTTATAATGATACTCCTCTCACATGCCATGATGATATTATTCATTATGTACCATCTTCCAAGATTAGAGATATGCATGTTTTTTTGGTACTACATATTTATGATTATTTCCCTAGTGTTGAAAATTGTGTTTATTACCTTTTTCATATTCTTCCTATATACCATGATGATTATCTATATATCATGATGATTCTCTAAATGTGCTACCTCATGTTATACATGATGATGATGAGCCTCATCATGATTATTCTATTGCTTCACATGAATGCTTATGCTTTTATGATGACACATTAGCAACTTATCATATTAGAAGTCTTAGTGAGGAGTTATTATGCAATGCTTATGATGGTTTTATGGATGGCTTGCATTTTGATCTCATGATCTTTGTCTTTCATATTTCATCTTTACATTGTCTTATCCTGTCTACTTAATTATGTTTTTTCTTTGGTCCTTTCTCTTAATCCTTTACATCTTATATTTTGATCCTTGGTTTTGTATCCAATGATACTAATGGATCTTTTCTTTACATATGTTCTTACACTATTTGATCTAACTTCTTAAAGCATTATCCAATATACTCACATTGAGTGAGGTTCTAGCTTCTTAGAACATTCACATGGTCTATCATTATATTGAGCATCTTGTCTATGGTCCATCTCTTATCATTGTTTCTACCTAGCCATTATAAGCATTTATGATCAAATATTGACATATTTTTCTATTTTAGAGAATTTACATCATTGATCCTACATTTTTATATCTTATATACCATGCCTTATGATATTACATTGGTATATCTTAAATATCATGATCTCATATTACTATATCTTGTCTTATAATCTCATCTTTTAATATATACTTTATAGAGTACACATGTTATCATCCAACACTTTTTTATCTTATTTTGAGAGTTTAGTATTGATCCTCATTGGTTATATCATTCTTTGATCCTATGTCCATATTGGGAGACATCATGCTACCTCCCCTTATCTATTTGAGCTATCATTGATCTATCATGGACACTAGGGTTAATCACACAAATAGGTTAATCACCATGTAAATAGCATGAAATTATGTAAATACAATGTATTTTGACCTCTAATCATGGTTGTCACAGTCAATACAACAATGGATCATTCCATTATCTCTTTGTATTTTGCCTAGAAAACCTTATGAAATATGGGCTCTAGTCAAGTAGAATGACTAACATACATCTCTTAATGTTGTCCACACACGTGCAAGCATAGATTAAGGTTTTAGGCATTGAAATGTGTCCTCCACCGGTGGAAATGTATCCATAAACTAGTCATGAACTTGATGATATTATAGGAGATGCTTAGAGGTACTACAAGTAGCTAGAATTAATTAGGTGTTTCTCAGACAAAGATCAAAGACAACCCTAGGTTGACTATCATGTATCAAAGGCATTATTGTCTTCCTAGAGGATACTTATACTCTGGTGTTACGAATGCGAAGTCTACAAGTAGGGAGTGTAGAAGAGAGAAATAAGATGACTGTCATAATGAAGAGATAGTTGTGTTAGTAATTAGAGAGTAGAAATCCTAAATTAAGAAGGGAAGACAACCCCATAAAGTCAATCATGTCATTCCCACATAAAGACAACCCTAGCAAGGCCAATAGACCAACTATGACACAATACACTTATGGACAACCATATATCCATTTGATGAGAAAAGCTTCTATTTGTGGGGATATAGCAATTAAAAAACTACTCATATGATTGCTAGGACAGTCATCAAGGTCTTAAGAGTATTTACTAATCATCATACCATTATTCACATTTTAGCACTGTCAACACATATTAGGATAGTGATGTCCTTGAAAAATAAAGAAGGCTATTATAAAGATCTTAGAACACTCATTTTATAAATGTACAGTTATATGCAAATGGTAGCAATCATATGTCAAGCTTAGAATGGTCATATCAACCTAAGGACTACTTGATTGAATCCTCAGGGCTAGGAGTGACATTTTACATTCCATAGGTCATGGGGCCGAACGGACTTAGCCAAAGCATCGGGTTGGGCGGGTAAATGCCATGGGAGGTCTTGTTTCGTGTCCCAGATGCCCCAGTCATTCGGGGCAGCAGACTCCTGGCAAAGTCCCTTAAGATCCCTAGGACAAAAAAATTGCCAAACTTTGACGGAGAAGTTATCAAAATTCATTGTAGTTGGGAACATTCTGTTTGGATCTACAGGTGCACGTGTGGTCCATCCACAATAACCTCTCTCAGTTTTGGTCAACTCCAGTCCATTTGATCGTGCCAAAATCAAACGTATTCTTGCAAAATTCTTCAGTTTCATGCGGTAGAAAGGTGCTAGGAGTGAATTTTGCATTCCATAGGTCATGGAGCCAAAAAAACTTCACCAATGCATCAAGGTGGGTAGGTAAATGCCAAAGGAGGTCTCGTTTCATGTGCCAAGCACCCCAATTGTTCGAGGCAACAGGCTACCGGTAATGTTACTTAAGATCCCTAAGATGAAAAAATTGCCAAACTTTGACGAAGCAATTCTCAGAATTCATGGTAGCTAGGAACATTTTGTTTAGACCTACAGGTGCACGTGGGGTCCATCCACAATAACCTCTCTCAGTTTTGGTCAACTCCAGTTCGTTTGACCATGCCGAAATCAAACACATTCTTGCAAAATGCTTCAGTTTCATGCAGTGGAAAGGTGCTAGGAGTGACATTTTGCATTCCATGGGTCATGGGGCTGAACGAACTTTGCCAATGCATCGGGGTAGGTGGGTAAATGCCAAGGGAGGTCTTGTTTCATGTGCCAAGCGCCCTAGTCATTCGGGACAGCAGGCTATCGGCAAAGTCACTTAAGATCCTAAGAGCAAAAATTGCCAAACTTTGACGGAGTAGTTCTCATAATTCGTGGTAGCTAGGAATGTTCTGTTTAGACCTACAGGTGCATGTAGTTTCTATCCACAATAACCTCTCTCCGTTTTGGTCAACTCCAATCCATTTGACCGTGCCAAATCAAATGCATTCTTGCAAAATGCTTCAGTTTCATGCAGCACAACATTGCTAGGTGCCATATTTTTTGTTCTGGTCATCATGGGGTTGAATCAACTACGCCAACACATTGGGGTGGGTGGGTAAATGTTAGGGAGGTCTCGTTTTGTGTGCCAAGCATCTCAGTTATTCTAGGTTGTAAGCTACTGACAAACTTGAAAGTTGTTAAGACTAAAATTTTGCATTCCACAGGTTGTGGGGTCAAACTAACTGTGCCAACACATCCAAGTGGGCATGTAATGCTAGGGGAGGTCTCATTTTGTGTGCCAAGTGTCTCAGTCATTCCGGGCTGCAAGCTACCGACAAACTCGAAAAGGTGCTAGGAGTGACATTTTGTATTCCATAGCTCGTAGGGCCGAATGGACTTCGCCAACGCGTTAGAGTGGGCAGGTAAATATCAAGGGAGATCTCATTTTGTGTGCTAAGGGTCCCAATCGTTCCAGGTTGTAAGCTACTGACAAAGTCACTTTGCTGGTAGCTTGTAGGCCAGAACAACTGGGATGCTTGGCACATGAAATGAGACCTTCCCTAACATTTACCTACCCACCCCGACACATTGGTGCAGTCCGTTCAACCTCACAATGAGCATATAAAAAAATAAGGCACCTGGCAAGGTTGTGCTGCATGAAACTAAAACATTTTGCAAGAATGCATTTGATTTTGGCATGGTCAAATGGAATGGAGTTGACCAAAACTAAGAGAGGTTATTGTGGAAGGACCCCACATGCACCTATAGGTCCAAACAAAACATTCCTAGCCACCACAAATTCTAAGAACTACTCCTTCAAAGTTTGGCAGTTTTTGCTCTTAGGATCTTAAGTGACTTTGTCGGTAGCCTACTGCCTCGAATGACTATGATGCTTGGCACATGAAATGAGACCTCCCCTAGCATTTACCCACCCACCTTGATGCGTTGGTGAAGTCCGTTCGGCCCCATGACCTATGGAATGCAAAATGTCACTCCTAGTACCTTTCCACTGCATGAAACTGAAGCATTTTGCAAGAATGTGTTTGATTTCCGTACGGTCAAACATAATGGAGTTGATTGAAACTAAGAGAGGTTATTGTGGATGGACCCCATGTGCACCTATAGGTCCAAATAGAACGTTCCTAGCTACCATGAATTCTGAGAACTGTTCTATCAAAGTTTGGCAATTTTTTCGTCTTAGGGATCTTAAGGGACTTTGTCGGTAGCCTACTGCCCCATTTCAAAAGTGTTGTGCCTTTACACTTAGAAAGACTTGATTCTTGGTAGACTCTTTCTGAACCATTCAACTTCACCAATAAACCCAATGGCCACTTGACTTAAAAGAAAATTATATTAAATATCAAGACCAATTTAGAGGAATTGGAAACATCATAAAAGCAGTGACATCAAAGTCCAATTTAAATGGATGTAGAAGTAGCATAAAACAACAATACAAAGGCGTAAACTAGCACTCAAACTTCTCAACTATATAAATACCGATGCTAATCATTTTTTGATCAACCATCTAATTAACAATATGTGGACATCTTAGATATACTAATAATTGGCTCTACCTATCTGACCTTCACTATGCATCTAAATTCAATCATAAACATCTTAGATATCCTAATAATTGACATTGCTTATCTAACCTTGATCATATTCTGTGGATCCAATAATAAAAAGTTACTAACTCTAGCAACAAAATCTAATGATGTGTTTGAGTGCTCATGGTCTTGAGCAATTTTGTCTCTTTGTTTGTTTTAGTAGATTTTTCTTGGCTTACCTTATGTGGGTTTGGCTTAGTTTTTTGTTGTTATCTTTCATTTCACTTGTTCAATTTAATATCATATATGTAATTTGGTTTTCATATCTCTTATGCAAGACCTAAATTTGATTGTTGTATGGTCGCATTTAGACATTTTTGTAGTAAAATACAATTATAATTCATCTCTTATGCA
Organism: Cunninghamia lanceolata; assembly: GCA_027924645.1. NCBI lineage: Eukaryota > Viridiplantae > Streptophyta > Pinopsida > Cupressales > Cupressaceae > Cunninghamia > Cunninghamia lanceolata. The sequence goes on from BSBN01000614.1 coordinate 4,559,720, forward strand.
GGACCTAAATTTGATGGTTGTATGGTCGTATTTAGGCATTTTTGTCGTAAACTACAATCAAAATTTTAAAAAGACTGTATCACATAAAAGGAGAGATTTTGGATAGATTGTCAAAAATTTATATATGATTATGATAATATATATTTGGTTTATATATAATTTTACTTTTACTAGGATGTGTCATAGTTTTCCCTAATATGTTTGTTTGTGTCTCATAAGGATGTTAGGAAATTGATGGAGGAGTTTGGGGAGGGTTATTTTGTGCCCTCTCTTCAATTGGAATTTCATTGTGCCCTCTATTCAATGAATTAAGGTTTGGGAGCATTTGAGGGTGTTCATTTGTTAAATTTTTTTAAAAAAGATTCAAAACTTTGCAAAACAAATGATTCATTTTCAAAATCACAAAAGGATAGAAAGCTTACATTGTTGAGCTTGTTGACCTCATCAAGTGCAAGAACATCATAGTGGCATTGTGTTTGAACAAAATTTTCTTGAGCAACATCAAAGCATGCTTACACAAAAGCAGTATTTAGGAGAAAAAGAGGCTGTGGGTTGTATTTTTTAAAATTTCAAAATACCATGAGCCCTTATGTATTTTGATTGTTGTTTCTCCTAAAAACTAACTTGCCTTGCTTCAAAATGTTCATTTCATTATTTTAAAATGTAATTGATGATGTTTGGAAGCAAGTTATAGATGAAATATACATATAGCATTAACTAAGTGATTAATCATTAATTACTTATTTTTATCTAGTACTATTATATAACATTTAAAAAATTAATTTAAAAATGAATTAACTATTAACTATTTTTTGTTATTAAAATAATTAAAAGAATATAATGTTCTAAGTTAAGGATTTTGAGTTTTATAGTTTGATAGGCTTGTTTGGGGGTTGTAGTTTTGTTTATTGTTTTTATACACTTGTTGTATCTTGATTGGTTGTAATGTTATATTTGTTGCCTTCTTATTGTAATTTTTGAAACTTTGTTCAATACCAAATAAACATTAAATTATGATTTATAAATAATTGTTTTTTAGTTGAATGGTGATAAACAATTTACCTTAACAATAATAATTGATATTCATATAAGTAAAAAAGATTTATCACTATTTACTCTTATCAAAATAATTATGAATACTTTAAACTGAAGTATTTTGTAAGAATGCGTTTGATTTCTGTACGGTCAAACAGACTGGAGTTGATTGAAACTAAGAGAGGTTATTATGGATGGACCCCATGTGCACCTATAGGAACGTTCCCAGCTACCATGAATTCTAAGAACTGCTCTATCAAAGTTTGGCAATTTTTTTGTCTTAGGGATCTTAAGGGACTTTGTCGATAGCCTGAAAACTAGGACATGCAAAGAGGGATGAAAATATAAATTGGGATGATGAAATGGAAACACGATAATTTATGAAATTTCATTGGATGGGAAGAATGATGAGGAGAGTTAGAGAGGGGAGGGAAGTAGAGAGTGAGAGAGGGTAGGAGGTAGACATGGGAAGGAAGAAGAGAGAGAGAGGGTAGGAAGAAGACAGGAGAGGGAAGTAGAGACTAATAGAGAGGGTAGGAGGTAGAGAGGGGAGGGAAGTAGAGAGTGAGAGAGAGAGGGTAGGAGGTGGAGAGGGGGAGAAGAGAGTGAGAGAGAAGGTAGGAGGTAGAGAGGCGAGGGAAGCAAAGACTTAGAAAGAGGGTAGGAGGTAGATAGGGGAGGGAAGTAGAGAGTGAGAGGGGGGTAGAAGGTAGAGAGGGGAGGGAAGAAGAGAGTGAGAGAGAAGGTAGGAGGTAGAGAGGGGAGGGAAGCAGAGACTCAAAGAGAGGGTAGGACGTAGAGAGGGGAGGGAAGTAGAGAGTGAGAGAGACTGTAGGAAGTGCAGCTGCCCTTGTAGACAGACATGTATGTAAAGTGTGGAAGCATAGACAAGACATGTCAGTTGTCTGAGGTAACACCTCAAAGAGATGTTCTATAATAGAATGCAATGATTGCAACATATGCAAAAAATGGATTTGTTGAAAAGGCTTTAGAAACTTTCAAGCAAATGCAATTGGCATGTGTATAGCCAAATTTTCTTAGCATAATGCAAGTGCGTTATAACATGCTCGTGTAATTGATTTCACATAACACGAGCACATTATAATGTTCTTGCGTTATGCTGAGCTTGTTTGGACATGTTTTTACCAGTTTTTAGCAAAATTTTGAGATAATCTAGAGCGTGCTCCCCATTAGGATGGCACTTTTTTCAATGAAAACTCAAAAAAATATCACCATAATCTTAAGCTCTTTGTTAGCTATCTAACCATATAATTTTTTTCACATTTTGAGTACGTTAAGGGTTTCATCTTTAATTTTTTTTGTTAGTGTATCCATTTTTTGTCAAAAACCAATTTCTAGTATTATTGACCTTTTTTTTAACCGTTCATCAAAATTTGAAATAAGTTACATTTTTAGAAACTAGACTCCATTCTACACGTATTCAAAAAAAATTTGATTTTCGATTAGTTTTCAAAAAAATTTAGGGGGGAGCACGCTCAATTTTCTATTTTTCAGGATGCGTCCACTTTGAAAATTACTAAAAAATCAATTATTCATAAAAAAATTATTAGAAAAATCAGAGATAAACTACATAATGTTAGCTAATTTCTTATCAAAGCAATTTTTGAAATACTAAAAAAAGTTAACATTTTAGGGGGAGCACACCAGACGCTATATTATGTTTTTTTGAGAAAAATAGGACCAATTTGTGTGCTCCTCCTTTTTTAACCCCTTAATCTCAACCATTTTTTTAAAAAAAATAGTAGTTTAGAAACTAGATTCAGAGCATTACGACTCTTGTTTTTGTTCCATCTTCAAATTTTGAGTGTAGCTATCTTCAATTTCTCATCCAACATCAATGTTTCCCAATTTCAAAAAAAAAAATGGCATCTTAAGAACCCCTTTTGGTCCCCCATCTTTGTGCACTTACCCTTGATCAAACTAAAAAGAAGGGAAATACCATAAAAACTACTAGTGACCCAAAAATCAACACTTTTGAAAAAGGAGAGATATCTAAACAAATTGCAAACATAGTTAAGACCTTAAAATGTATAGGGGATGGGGAAATAGGAGAATTCCCCTTTGATCCCCACTCAACAAAGTCTTATGCTCCATTCAACTTAGTAGCCATTCCTATCGATCAAAGTATCCATACAGTCGAGACCACCACTAAGAAAAAAGGAGAACCAAAACTCACACAGGAACTAGGAGAGTCAACACCAATTCTAGTTGCCCCTTGAAAGTTCAAAACAAACATTAAAACTATACAAAACATAAAACAACAAGGCTACGAGGCAAATCATCAAATAATGAAATGCATGAGTGCACAAAACTTCTCACTGAATTCAAAGACATTTTCAGCCCAAGCCTAAAGATGACCTTGCAAAAACTTTTAGATGATGGATATCAAACAATCAGGTCAACATAAATAGAAAAATAATGTAATAAAAAGGTAACCCCAAAACCATTCAAATTCATAAACCTTGTACTTGATATCTACAATCTAATCAACAAATAATGAAAATTTAGACCAAATTGGATAGGTCCATACATAGTTAAGGAAGACATTGGAAATGATGCTTACCTCTTGTGCACTATTGAAGGAGAGGAGTTTAGTATTTGAAAACTTCATAAAAATCACAAAGCATAAAAATCACAACTTTTTTTGTAAAACATGAAAATTCAAAACCATACATTCTCATTCTATTCACCATGCATTTGTTCATGACATGCTCTTGTTTGGTTTTTATCTTAGGAAGAAGTCAAAGGTTTCCTAGTATAGGTTAGACTCTCTAAGTCTTTGAGATTCCCAAAATCATTTTCACCATCTATCATTGCCCTTTACATTCCTAACAAATTCAAAATAAAGTCAAGCTCTTAGATTTATGTTGATCCTAGTCTTAACAAATCATGATGTCAAGTCTAAGAAAAGTAAGTTGAAGCCCAAATCCAAAAGCCCCTTTTTGGATAAAATAATTTAAAAACCAATTGTTATCTTTATCCAACACTTGCTAATTATCGTGTTTTAAAATTTTCTTTTTAGCTACTTTTTTCTTGTGGATAAGATAATTTGTTAATTTTCATTTGGAATCTATCCAAATCCTTCTTGTAAATCCAATTCTCAATTTGAGGAAATCAAATAATATTATTGATATTGAAATTTACCCTCATCTGGTCGACTAGACTTAGTCAACAATTTCCTTAAGTGTTAATTGGGGTCAAAATATTGATAATTAATATTTAGTTGGTATAATTTAATTTTCTTTCAAACCCCAATTAAATATTAAATCAATTATTTCCTATGCTTTTCACCTTAGTGCAAATGGAATGAACTAATTAATGCCTTGATGGAAATAATTAAAAAGGGGACATTACAATTTTTGATTCACCAAAATGATCATTGTGTTGCTTTATGCATGAATGGTCTCATGGAGCTATTCTCTCTGTAAAATGACAACTATACAACTCCATTGAGGCTTGAAGGATGATCAACAATTTAGTCCACATAGTCTTCCTTGTCACTGGATCACATGCATACTATGATCAAACTCATACACAAGGATCCCAACTTAGACATAAGGCCATGAGACTCATGAATTCACAAACATAGAATGGTATATTCACACAACAATCACATCGAAAACTCTAGCCTAGACATAGATCATCACAATTTAATAACATAACTTGAGTCACACAAACATAATGCACATCCACAAAATATTATTTCACATGTTTCAATCTAAGCATATACCTCATCTAAACCTTCCTCAACTCCCTTAATCGTAGATATTCTTCACTAATTTGTATGGTAAATTGTAGCTACAACTATGGTATCAAAATTACTCCAGAAGTTAAATATGTAGGTTTTATGAATATGTAGCTACATTTTGCATGCATGTCTACCAGAGCAGTTGCAACTACGTCTCAGAAAATTCCTCTATTCTCTATGCTTTGATGGATGTCAATACCTTGTTCCAAAGCTCCCATCTGACACAGGCTAGGAGGATGCTAAAAAAAAGTTGTAGAGTTTGGCTTTACACCTGCCAATTGCATTTGGTTGAAAGTTTATAAAGCCTTTCAACAAATACATTTTGTTAATATTCTGCAATCAGGGCATTCCATGAGAACACATTTCTTTTGAGACATTCTATCAAACAGTTCATGTGCCTTGTCTATGCTTCCACATTTTGCATAGCCTACAATCATGGCATTCTGTCAAATAGTTCTGAGGCATTATGTTAAACAGTTCACTCCCTTGTCTATGCTTCCACAGTTTGCATACATGTCTACCAGAGCATTTCCAACTGTAATATCTGACAATAATCCCCCTTCCATTATGCTTTGATGTCAAAGCCTATTCCAAAGCTCCCATTTTGGCACAAGCCAAGAGTACGCTGGGAAATGAAAACTGATCAGGTTGGAAACCTATTTGTTGCATACGGTGAAACTGCATCGTGAGGACACCCATGTCTTCTGTTCGTTGTAGCAACCATTTTCCATGAGTCGCTAGGTACCTATCTATTGTTTTATGCAATCAAACACTTACAGGCATCCACCAAACTGGAACGTCTTAACCAGCAGGTGCATTGTAAGCGACCGACTGGTCGACGTCAGGTACGGAAGGTCGAAACAACCAAATAGCAGGTACGGCAGGCCGTTGATTGGTTGAGGTCGAAGAAAGCTGTTGAAACAATACATAGAGTTGGTCGACTGGTGCAGTTGACCACCCAGCCGTACAGTCGGTAAGTTACAACTCACTGGGTATTTATGGCTGGCGCACCAAACTTCCGTGCGAGAACAGAGTTTGAATTTGAACGTTAACAACAACTGTTGTTTGAATGGGAACAGGCGTTGGCGAAAGAAATGGGCCCACATCTGCCACTGATCAATCAAAGCTTAGAGTGTGAGAGATAGGCCCAGCCTGGCGGATCTGATGAGATCCTTGATGGGCTTCCCACACTGCGCACGCAGATACGTACAATCGCTATACGATATCGACTAAGTGACAAAACTTTTCAGGCGAGGGTCCCTTCTCAAAACGATGTTTCACCCATTATATTTTGCCTTCTTTGCTAACAAGAATTCTACATCTGTGTTGCTCCGGAGAGAGGTGTAAAGCTAAGCTACGCTATGCCTCCTCACGTGCTTCTCATTCCTCTTCCTGGACAGGGCCATGTTAATCCCATGATGCAGCTCGCCTGGAAGCTCGCCTCCGATGGATTCCTCGTCACTTTCCTCAACTCAGACTTCAATCATAACCGCATGCTCAAAGCCAACACTCTAAATTCTTCCTTACCAAACATCCGAATGATATCCGTCCCCTTTGAATTCCCGGCTACGGATACTCCGGAAGGCATTGTAAATGGTTTCGAGGCGTTGGAAAAGGGCATGGGGCCTTCTGTAATTGATAAAGTCGTTCAGGAAATAAACGCCAGAGAAGAAGAAAACAAGCTCACCTGTATAATTGCAGACATCTGGATGTGCTTTGGCTTACAGGCAGTAGCCACGCTCCATAAAGTTTCCCTCGCCGTTTTTCACACTGCTCTCGTTTCACTCTGTGCAATTCGCTACTTCAGTGCCCATCTGGTCTCGCTTGGCATCCTTCCTTCCGATGGTAACATATAATCATACTGTTTCACTGGATTTTAGTTTCGATTTCATGATGCAGTGAGATTTTTAATTTTTAATTTCCTTTTGGGTTTTCTTTTGAAGGAATTCCAAAGGAAGATAAAACAGTAAAATATCTTCCCTCCATGCCACCGCTGCATTCTGGAGATCTCCCGTGGTTGTATGGAGGCGAGTACATATTTCGGAAAGGGATTCGCATGGGAGAAGAAATCAGGCACATCAAATGGGTTCTCTTCAATTCTTTCATAGAGATCGAAGCTCCAGTAGTCGAAACGTTGTCCAAAGAAGTGGGTGTGTATCCAATAGGCCCTCTAATTCCTCCTGAGTTTCTCTATAACAGGACGACCACTAAGGTCCTTCCAAGCTTCTTGAAAGATGAAACGGAATGCTTACAATGGTTAGATAAACAGTGTGCCCACTCTGTGATCTACATATCTTTTGGAAGTTTTGCAGTTCTGAGTGAAAAGCAAGTGGAAGAGCTTGCTCTGGGATTGGAGGCCACCCAGAAACCATTTCTGTGGGTTGTGCGCTCCGATCTAATGAAAGGAAGCGAACCTATTTTACCTGGTGGTTTCTTGGAGCGCATGAGAGATAGAGGTTGCATAGTTTCGTGGGCGCCACAGTTAGAGGTGTTATCTCATCCTTCCATAGCCTGTTTTGTGACGCACTGTGGATGGAACTCTGTACAGGAAAGCATCACCATGGCCGTGCCCATGCTTTGTTGGCCTCGTTTCGGAGACCAGTTTCTTAACCGCACGTATGTTGTGGATGTGTGGAAATTGGGTCTGCCATTGAATGCGAATAGCCAAGGAATTATAGAGAAGGGAGAGTTTGTGAAAGGTGTAGAGATTTTACTGGAGTCGGAACAAGGCCTGGAGATCAGAGAGGAAGCGAGAAAATTGAAGAGAATTGCTAGGGATGCAGTCAATGACGGGGGCTCCTCATCGAATAACTATAATCTATTTGTCACAGCCATGAAGCAACAACTGAATGAATGACTTGCTTTTGGGAGCGATTGTTTTGTATCGTTTCGTGTGTTATCCTTCAGAAAGCAATCCCTTTAGACTGAAGAGGACATCTGTTAATCTCCTACTTCCAATATAGGTTATGTCATCCATGTTTGTACAAATTACTTGTACAGGCCATCTGTAATAAAATCAATACAATGTTGTGTGAAAGGCCATTTTGTCAAATATGGATCTTAATTACAAACCAAGTTTTCAGTTGATTAATTCATGTCCTCTTAATTTCTATAGTGATAAATTAATACTTTAAAGTGTGTTAAGAGGTAGTTAGTCCTATGGTAAATTACATTTCAAAAAATTTCAATATAATATAGTTAGCCAAGTTTATCCTCGAGGTGTAACATGAGATATTAAAATAATTCATAGATAATTTATACTCATGTAATGGTGAAAACTATCTGTTTATGTCTTTTTATTTTTATGTTTTGGGTTCACTTTTGATTAGTGTCGTAAATTTAATAATTAGCTTACATGTAGTATAACTTTGCATAATATCAGCTCATGACATCATATATCCTAATCCCCCTTATTACTGATTCCCAGATTTCCACTCTCAATCACTAGACCTATTTTCATCACCTTGGATCATATCCTCTGGTGTGGACTTGAGTCAAGTCACTTCCATAGTCATGAATCTAATCCCTAAACTTTTAAAATTCAAAATTTAAATTCTCACCTTGCCAACCACTTAACTAGTTTGTTGATGTGTGTGCTTAGTTATTGTATTTAAGGACATTTATTCATTCATTTGAATATCATCCAAGACATCCTACCCTACATTCTTATTGAACACATTTAGAGTCTCATATTTTAGAGAATAAAAAGAATCTAGCAAAATTTACATCAAAGCACATCATCCCAAGACCATTGCATGCTTCATGTCTTCAATCATTTTGCTTAAGAGCCATAAATCCAATTTACTAAGGGTTTGATTGAGGAGAACAAATCTGGTAGATTCCCCAAAAGTGTTTGTAAACACTACTTTCCCTTAAGCAAAATCATGAGATGAAAAATCAAGGCAAGCATATTCTGGAATAGAACACATTCTACTAGATCGGATCCATGAATTTCAAATCAAATCCACACATAGGTTCAAATCTACACTTGCTTAGGTGATCCAAGGTGAAAATTAAATTAATTTTTTCTTTTTTCATTTAAACAAGGACATCTAAGTGAAGTGCAGTGCATTTTTTGAGTTTTTTCTAATAATGTATGTTATTTTTCCTAGTATCTTGAATAGAGGTCATTGTTTTCTCATAATGGATCTACATTCATATAAAAAGATTAAAAAACATAATATTAAACAAAAAATAATACATATTATAATTTCTGTAAAGCTAATACTAAGGGCTACATACCTACAAAATGACATTTCCAAATGACTTCATTTGATCCCCCAAAGGGTGAAACAAAACTATTTTTGTCAATATTTGAATAGGTGTGGAGGAGACTCTATCAAGGGTTTGATTTAAGCCTAGGAGGATTCTATCCAAGGGGGTTTGATATAAGAGGGTTTGATCTAATCCCCTTGGATAGAACCCTTCTAGGTTTAAATCGTTAATTTTTCTAAAAAATATGCGATCTCAAGCAAAAATCAAGATGTCCCACAAGTGTGACACACTATTGTTGGCTTAGCCTATAGCTTGAGAATCCATCCATAAAAGAGAGTAATGTATGGTTTGTTGTCGAGTCAACTATCATATCAGTATTTTTCAAGAGTGGAAAGTCATCTTTAAGAGATGCTTTATTTAAGTCAAAAAAATTGATGCAGAAATCAATGTGGTTGTGAAGTTTTCTGACAGCCATAATGTTCACTTGATCTAAGGGGAATAGTCTATCAAGTGAATAAAGCTAGATTTTAGAAGATTCTCTATCTCTGTCTTGACCATTAAAGAAACCTTAGGATGCATCTTATGAATCTTCTATTTCATAGGTTAGGTGTCAAGACAAAGCACTATGTTATGGACCATGACTTTAGGATCTATACCAAGCATATCCTCATACATCTAGGTGAATAGGTTTGGAAAATTATGTAAGAGATCAGAATGCAAAGAGCATTCTTCTAAAGAAAGACATTCCACTATTTGAATGACTTCCTTTGTATCATTAGGATCCATGGGGACATCAATAGTATCACCAACTAGGAGTGTACTATGGTCCTAAGGATCAAAAGTATGCAGAAGGTCATGCGAAGTATTGTAAAATGAAGAAATATTATCAAATAACATAATAGATTCCCCAAAGTATACTAGGACATTTAAAAATATATATATAAATTTTTAATCATGATGATATATTTAAGCATATAAGCATATACACCTAAGAACTTTGTTAGAGTTTCATCCATAGAGAAGACATCTAGAGGGGGTATATGCATTTTAGAAATATCCATGATCAATTCAGGATGCAATAAAGGTAAAGAAGAATAACTAAGACATGCAAAAATCATATTCACATCTATAAAGTTATGATATGAAGACTAAGAAGGGCGAGGAGGACAGTATCCAAGACATACTATAGAGTAATGTGGAATAACATCTAGAGGGATCTTAATACCCTACTCCTTACAACCACAACCATTACCTTTATATTCAATTTTATCAAGGATATGGAAACCATGACCATAACGGTATTAGAACTCCATAAAAGGAAGAGGATCATTGTTAATGGCATACTCAGTATGAGATGTGTAATCGCATGAGTCAAATTGGAAGAAGAATTAGAAGTATTAAGAGGTTGTTATGAAGAAGATGCGAATTGTATTTTAGGAATGTCAAAGTGAGATGGATCTACTTTATACTCACCAGCAAAAGAGGGTGTGAAGTCTAAAGAACCCCCATTGTCACCAAAACATGCACTAGAAGAAGAGAAATTTAAATTATTGATGGCATCATCAACAAGAGTTGATGATGATGTAGTTTGTTTTGGTGAAGAAGATGGAATAATATTTTAGGGTATAGGAGAAGTGCTCTAGTGCTCAAGATTAGTCTACTAATAATACTATAGAGGATCTAGAATAGCTTTAATCATGATTTTTTTTTCCATAGATAAATTTTATAGATTGACGCAAAGTAGATGGAATTGCACCCATGGTGTGAATCTATGGTCTACCTAGAAGAAGATTGTAAAAAAGGTCTCCTAGCATCACATGTACCATAGTGGGCAATGTAACCAGGCCCAACTCAATAGGTAGCATTATTGTGCCAAGAGTTTACCAAATGATGTTATCATTAAGCCACGAATAGAGAGATTTGTAGGAGAGATTGAAGACATATCTACATTGATGTGGTTGAATAGGTCTACACCACACACGTTGAGACTGGAACCATTATCAATGAGAGTGTTGCAAGTATGGGCCTAACTGGTGTTGTCATTGATGTCAACATACTCCTGTTGCATTAATGTCAAGGATTGGATGAGCTGTGTGCTGAGGATATTAAGAAAATTAGTCCTATCAGAAATAAAGAAGAATAATGAAGACAGTGAAGCTCTATGAAGTAAAGATCCTAGTTAGATGATGATCAAAGAATGCGCATCAAAGGGTTTGTAGATATGTGTCTAAAGATGATCCAGTCAAGATTTGAGAGGTCCGCATGAAGATTTGAAGGGGTTATGGCCATATGAGTTCAACTGGTTTTGGCAACTGTTCAGAGGTGACAGAGTGACACAAATAGGTCTGGTGAGATCTGGAAATGCAATATCTTGTTCTGTAGATCTGGTGGCATGTTTGGGAAGCCAATGTGAATTGACAACTCAACTGGTTCATGGTTTGGAGGTCCGCAAGCATTTATTCTAATGTGACAGTGATGACAGACTGTGTTCTTGAGGTTTCGGATGAAGATGCGAATGATTTTAGTAAGCAGAAGTGGTGTGAATGTTCTTGGTGATTCAGGCAAGCTTGTGGGGGTCTCTAGATTGTGTCCAGTTCGTGTTGGTGGTCCGCATTAAAGATTGAGCTTGAAATTGAAGATTTACTTTCGGGTGATGGTGTTCTTCCTAATCTTGGCCGACCGGATGTTTTACACATATCGTGGATGATCTTGAAGATGTTTTACAAAGCATGGCGTGTTCCTTGAAGAAGATTGAAGTCACAGAAATGTGTGGCAGATAGGGTAGTGACGCGCATGAAGTTTTGTAATAAGTCAAGTTGTATTTGTGTAATTGCTCTGTAATAAAATAAAGTATGTGTTGTGCCAACTTTGATGATCATTTCAAAATCGATATCTTGTATAAATAAGATTTGTGAAGTCATTTCAAAGTGTCCCTGGTTATGATGAGAAAGATATAGAGAGGAGAGGAGTGAAAAGCAGAGTAGAAGTGTTGAGCTTAAACAGAACTGTTTCAAGCATGGTGAAGATGCTAATCTCCAGTTCAAGTATGTAATATTTATATTATTTTGTAGACAGTGTGTCTCCTGTAGGTAGTGGGCCTCTTGTGAGCAGTGTGCTCAGGCAGTTAGCCCTAATTGGCAAGTGCCATTTTTGTTTTTCTTATTCTTTTAACAGAGAATACAATCTTGGGTTAGTCACCCCGCGGTTTTTCCCTTAACCGGGTTTTCCATGTTAAAATCTTGGTGTCATATGTATTGAATGTGTTTCTGCTCTTGAGTTATTGCATTGTGCTTCCATATTATGCTATAGAAATATAAGAAGAATTTAAGTGTTTAAAGAATAGAAATTTTGGTGACAACTGATTTACCCCCCCTGCCCTCTCAGTTGTCTGTCCTAAAATCAACATAGAGTACACTTGATGCCAATAGAGTGTATGATAACAATAATGAGGAGAGGCTCATTTTGTTTCTGGACCTCAAGGGAAGGTAGTTCATATTGTTGGAAAATGATATCATTAATGTTTGTATAGATACAATCAAGTAAGGTAGCTTTCCCATTTAGCTCCATAGAAGATGACCTGAGGACCTTTTGTAAAGCCTCCTAGAGCATGTCATGATATGTAAGAGAATCTTGGATGATATCTCAAATAGAGATCTTATCTTAAGTAGCATAGAGCTACTCAATAAGATCGTAATCTCTAATAGTCTTGTTAGAAAGATAGGGAGTTGACAGAAGAATAGGAGAAGTAGGAAGGGAAAGGGGAACAGGGGTAACCTATTTGTTTCTTTGATTGTTGTACATGTAGGCAACTACATGGAAATTGGTAGCCACAAGCGCATTACATGTGATAGATTATGTGATATAAGTATAATAATCCAAAGGTTGAGGCATGTTAGGAATTCCTTAAACAATGATTATAGGTCTAGAAGGTTGTGATATATATTGACAACAATGTAGTTTTTAAAGCTCAAGTGTAGAGATAGGAATGAAAATTAAATGTTAATGAAGTTTTTATCTAAGAAGTGTTTGATGATGTAGATGAGGAAGAAGCAACATTTATAAAATCATTGAGGGCCTCATCTAACATATCAAAATCTTGCTTAGAGAAAGAGCTATTGAAACCAATGAAGGTTTGGAGAAAGTGATCCAACATTGTCAGATGTTGTGATGAAGAAGTATAAAGGTGAAAAGTCTCAAGTTTAACAAAATTTAATGAAGAAATTAAAATACTACTAGGAATCACATTCATTAATGAAATAATGAATGGATGTGGTTGAAAGAAGTATTGAAATGAAAAATTGGATACATAAATGGAAATTGCTGAAAATAAAGAACCTAGAACCAAAGTTTAAGCAATGTTATCTAGAATGCTAGCACATCGTATGGATTTTTCTGCATCACACTACTATCCATATGGCCCAAAAGCTAACAAAACTCTACGGAAGTATGTATTTTCACTCCCATCTCTTACATAGTCTAAATATCAAGAAATAGGGAGAGCATGAATAACATTCAAGGTGATAAAATGATGTAGAAATGAAAGGAAATAACAAGATTTAAGTATTTAAATAAAGAATATAAATAATTAGCAAAAGGGAGAACATTTTCAAATCTCCATGTAGCTAAATGATTCCTAAATACTTGTAGTTAAAGGATGAGAAAAATGTTTGGGGTTATTTGGGAGCTTGCCAAGAGTGGTCAAGCCCCTACATCAACTGGTATTTTGACCTCCATGGATAGCCAAGATTGGAAAATGATAAAGAAGAGTGGATGCTCTTACATCCTAAGTGTGTCTAGGAAAATAAAAGCAGCATGACAATAAATAAAATCTATAAGTAGATCAACCCTGGTCTATGGGGAGGAATACCCTAGTTTGTATGATAAAATGGGTGGTGATAGACACCAAGAAATTCGCCAATAGATAGTGTAAGTGCAATAGAAATATTACAACAATACTATTCAAAATAACAACAATATTACTACAAAATTGGTGTAGAAGAGAATAGGTGAGCTCTTTGAAGGAGTCCATCGAACTGCAACAGCATGAATCTTTATGAAAGCTTTGACAATGGTGTAGTTGTAGCAGTGTGTTTCAGTAGAAGCTAAGAAAGAGAGATGTTCTACCCAAGATGGTTTTTAGATTGCCAAGAGAGAGAGAGAGAGAGTATTCAAAATCCAGAAGAAGAGTTTAGATTTCAAATTTTACTTTTACAAGAGGTAGAGAGGGAACTTCAAGGGTCAAATGTGGATGTGGAAGGCATTTCTTTAGAAAATGAGCATTATAACAAGTGGTAGGAGAAACTAAGTAGGAAAATCAATGTTCAAATTTCAAAAACTTTCAAGATGACAACATGTCACATGGACGTCTATGTGTTGCGCTCGCATCCTAGGGAAATTCTTTGAAATTTGTCACATGTCTCTAGAACAATGAGAAGAATAAGACTATAATATAGAATCTTAGCAAACCTTGGTGAAGGCAAATAGGCCAAGGCTAGGCTCATATGATCCTTAGAAACATGCTATGGTGATGGACACCAAAATAAGTTCAAAACACAACTTGAAATTGTGAAGGTATTCAATTTTCTATGTTACAATTGTAGAGCCTTATCCAAGTCAAGAGTTTGGGGATGTGAAATCTTGTGGGATCAAAGTTTGGGGTCCATTTTTTGATGAAAAGGTTGGAACCATTCAAGAACCATAGACCCCCCTTCATGATCTTGTCCCTTTCCTCTTCATTAAGACATTCCACTATGAAAAAAACCCTTCAAAAAAAATATGGCACAAATAGAGGGCCTCAGGTGGAGAGAATCCAACTTTCAATCTTTCCTCTAGTAAGCCATAGCCCATAGAATTTTCTAATCATGGCATTGTTCATGAGGGAAGTGAGTCTCCAATATAGAGAGGAGGGAGGAAGTAAGATGATAACCTCCCTAGGATCCAACACCATATCACCAACATCATCATAATGGGGAGGGCTAAACCTATCTTCATGACCCATCTCATTCCATTCCATTCTGATCCTTCCCTTTAGAGGGTTAGGGACTAGAGATTTAAGCCCTATATTTGGTCCAAGCCAAATCCTCATGGACCACTAAGCCCTAGATTGCAAATTGTGTTCTCATTGGAGATATTTGGAGGTTTGCCCCCTTGAAGTGGCTTGTTATTTTCAGTTATTATTAAGTATTTGCAGCATATTTCCTATTATATTCTTCTATTGTGCAAGTTATTTCATTACAACAACATTCTTTTCTATATTACCTGCTCCAAAGCAAAAACTAGAGGTCTGCATTGCTGAGGTTAAGGGGGAAGAATAGCCATCCAAAACCCATTTGAAAACCCACCCATTTCTCTAATTTCCTATTCTCCCAACAAAACGACATAAGAGGCCGTTTACCATACAAAATGACATCATAACATACAAATCACCATACAAAATAACACCAATTCAGTTCTTTGGAACAACCATCCAAAATCCATTTGAAACAAAACCGTTTTTCAAAACCCCACAATTAACCAAAAAATTCATCTAAGACTCATAACTAACAAAATGACAAGGGTTTTATGCAAGAAAGGTATATAAAATACTATATTTGACCCAACAAAACCCCTGTATTGCCCATCTTCACAGATCCAAACTACAATAGCAATTGGCATGACAAATTGGTGGATATTGTAAGCACTAAAATCACACATAGTCTCCACGAGGACCCCATGATGACACGTAATCCTTGTCACACACATGTAAGCATGAAGATAATGCCCTCTCGGTAGCTCTTCTCTTGGTAACAAGTGGGTTTTAATTTCTTCCTTTGTTTCCCCTTTGTCGCACTATCCTTTCCCTCACTTTCGACACTTGTCGATTTTCGTTTTCTATGCTTGTGACTTCATCCCTAAGCCTTGTATTCATCTATTTGTCGTAAATTGACCTTTCCCTAGTGTTTTTCATCCAACCCCACCCCTAGGAGCCCTCTAAGGAACCTCCCAAGCCATCTCCAACTTTAAGTTTTTAGTTATGTTCAACCAGGACAAATCTCCCCCTATTATTTCAGGATCTCCCCTGGGAGATTTGACTTTTACAAGTGGAGATTTGGTTTTTGACCACCTTTCAACTTGTTTTCAGAGGCAATTCACCTCGGAATCCCCTAACTAGCAATCTCCAACCCCACTTCTCAACCCAGGAGCTCCCCTCTGTGGGTCGCCCATGGGTCACCCCCGGGTGACTTGGATTGGTGAAAGGGGCGATCCATGGGCAACCCTGCCGTCTTTTTTAGCCATGGAAAAACTTTGAATTTGGACACAAAAAAGCTCTATTTTGACCTGTTTTTCTTCCTATTTGCATGAGTTTTTGGTCTGAACATAGAGTTAACTATTCCAAGCCTTTGAAAGCATGCATAATTATCTCCTTCTGATCTAAACTTGTCACCTCTTAGACTCTTGATGACTCCATTTTCACTTTTGTGATAAGCTATCTTTGCTTCATCACTTCCTAATTAGCCCAGTTCACTATCTAATCTAATCAGTTAACTCTCCAATCAAGGGAGTTAACTCTTCAATCTCTCCCAGCCTTCATGTGCCTTTCAAACCTATAAATACCCCCCTCTCTCAAGCAAAAAGGGAGAAAATTTCATTTGTGCATCCAAGTTTTACATTTTTTTCTACTCACATAACATTCTTATGCTCACACATGATTTATGTGCCTTTTATTTCATTGTTGCTATGCTGAGCTTTGCTAAAAGCTTCTCTTTGCGTCATTACGCTGCCCGTATTGCAAGCCATAGTGCTCATTAGCTCACATTGATCTCACATATCAAAGCTTTCTTAAGCTCTTTTGCATCCCTTCCCAACTATTGCCAAGAGGAGATCCCCATTGTTGCAAAAGGACGAAGAGGTTGCCTACACAAGGATTCCTAAGGGTAGTGGAGTCTCATGCGTCTCACATTCTAGGTTCTTTAATACTTTTTTTTTCATTATGATAGTATTACGTAATCTAAATTTGCTCTTGGGAATAATAAATTCATGTTACAATTTCCTTGATATGATAGATACAATTGCATTGGTAAATTAGTTTATTTCCAAGTTCTTTTGCATTCTTAGATTAATTTGTTCTTTCTTTTTCTAGAATAATTAGATTCAAAATACCAAAAAATACAAAAACATAGATTAAAATTGCATTAGGTAAACACATTTAGAATTGCATTCATATTTAGATTAATTAAAATCACTTTCTTTTCATCATAAAAAGAACAAAAACATTATCTTGCATATATATAGGTTGCATACATTCAAAAACATAAAAACAACAAAAACATAGGCATGATATGAAGTTCATAAACCCTCGATATCATCATGAGGTCAACACTAGTCAACACTAGTCAACATTGGTCAACCAAAGTCAATAGAAATCAACCAATGCAAAGCAAAGCAATTTAAACCTTAGGTCATAAACCCTAAGTCAAACACAAGTCAACTCAAGGTTAACTCTACCAACTCTCTTGGTTCAGGATCACGAATGTGCCCTGGGCTCAAGGGTGAATGGGTGAGGGCGATCCAAGAGGAGATCGAAGAATTGTATCCAAGGCCTTAACACGATCAATTAATAATCCAAGAATACATAGGCTAAGGTTACTTCAAACATGCATCATCATACGAAGATTTGAAGAAAGATTCCAACTTGACAGAAACATAAACGAAAACAATCAACAACCCACTCAACGTTGGAATATTCAGAATCCAAATAGGAGAATAGTAACCAATGACCCTTCAGGTCAAATAATTATCTCAACTACAATAGTCACAAAACACCATATAGGAAACAACATCCAGGAAAGACCCCAGGACCGCCTAACTGCTCTTCACGAAGTTTAGCTCTCAAGTCAGTAGGACTACCCCCATGTCTCACCTCCTCTCGACTGGCTCCTACCACGAGAGCGAGAGTGATGTGGAGGTTTGCCTTGTGGCAAGAAGACCTGGTCCTGTGTGCTCCATCAAAGCTGACTCAACCACCCCGTGCAACTGAGTCATGTTTTTGAGTGTACAGATATACATAACTTTTCCGCCTCCTTTCTAACTGTTGGGAAGTCGTCCTCCACAAACCCCCTCCACTGCGCTGCAAAAACACCATGAAACTCAGTTTTGTTTACTCCCATCTTGCAAAAAAAACCCATTTTAAAATAACCCACGATCTTACCTGTTATCGGGGCTTCACTTGTCGCTGGAGAATGGCCGCTTCCCCTCCTCGCAACACCTGGCCCCGCTTGTTGACGTATTTTCCTCATTGTGGCTCCCAAAAAATTCAACCTATTTTGTTGGCTACGTGAAAAAATGAAAAATGTCGAATGGAAATACCCATTTTAGCTCGGCAAGTTTTGAAACTTCTGACATACGGGCGGCCATCACAACGGAAGTGGCTATCAGAAATGACACGAAACAAAACGCCTTGTCAATGCTTTTTCGTCGTCCCATCACGACGCCACTGTGTCATCCTCCATCATCATACTATTGTTCAGAACATGATGATTTGTATGTTGTGATGTCTTAGGCATGCGGTTTTGTAGGGAGAATAGCCGCTGCCAACTCGGTGGTGGCACTGCCGCCGGTGCAAAATATTTAAACAACGAAAAATATTCCAAGCAGTGTTTTATGGCGGGTGTGATGAGATTCTTGCTAGGGGAGAGTATAAAAACGCAGATACGTAGATTCGCTATACGACATCGACTAAATGACAAAAGTTTTCAGGCGAGGGTCCCTTCTCAAAACGATGTTTCACCCATTATATTTTGGCTGTTTTGCTAATAAGAATTGTACATCTGTGTGGCTCTGCAGAGAGTTGTAAAGCTAAGAAGCTGAGCTATGCCTCCTCACGCACTTCTCATTCCTCTTCCTGCACAGGGCCACGTTAATCCCATGATGCAGCTCGCCTGGAAGCTCGTCTCCGATGGATTCCTCCTCACTTTCCTCAACTCCGACTTCAATCATAACCGCATACTCAAAGCCAACACTCTCAATTCTTTCTTTGATAACATCCGAATGATATCCGTCCCCTTTGAATTCCCAGCTATGGGTACTCCGGAAGGCATTGCAAATGCTATTGAGTCGTTGAAAACGGGCATGGGGCCATCTGTAATTGATAAAGTCATTCAGGAAATAAATTCCAGAGAAGAAGAAAACAAACTCACCTGTATAATTGCAGACGTCTGGATGTGTTTTGGCTTACAGGCGGTAGCCACGCTCCATGAAGTTTCCCTCGCCGTTTTTCACACTGCTCTCGTTTCACTCTTCGCCCTTCGCCACTTCAGTGCCAATCTGGTCTCCCTTGGCATCCTTCCTTCCGATGGTAACATATAACCACACTTTCCACCGATTTTAGTTTCTATTTCATGATGCAAGCGACATTTTTAAACGTTTTTTAAATTTTTGGGGGTTTTCTATTGAAGGAATTCCAAAAGAAGATAAAACAATAAAATATCTTCCCTCCATGCCGCCGCTGCATCCTGGAGATCTTCCGTGGTTATGGGGCGGCGAATACATGTTTCGGAAGGGGCTTCGCATGGCAGAAGAAATCAGGCAAATCAAATGGGTCCTCTTTAATTCTTTCTTAGAGATTGAAGCTCCAGTAATCGAATCGTTATCCAAAGAAGTGGGCGTGTATGCAATAGCCCCTCTAATTTCTCCTGAGTTTCTCTATAGCAGGACGAGCACGAAGGTCCTCCCAAGCTTCTGGAAAGATGAAACGGAATGCATACAATGGTTAGATAAACAGAGTGCGCATTCTGTAATCTACATATCTTTTGGAAGTTCTACAGTTCTGAGTGAAAAGCAAGTGGAAGAGCTTGCTCTGGGATTGGAGGCCACCCAGAAACCATTTCTGTGGGTTGTGCGCTCCGATCTAATGAAAGGAAGCGAAGCTATTTTACCTGGTGGTTTCTTGGAGCGCATGAGAGATAGAGGTTGCATAGTTTCGTGGGCGCCACAGTTAGAGGTGTTATCTCATCCTTCCATAGCCTGTTTTGTGACGCACTGTGGATGGAATTCTGTACTGGAAAGCATCACCATGGGCGTACCCATGCTTTGTTGGCCTTATTTTGCAGATCAGTTTCTTAACCGCACGTATGTTGTGGATGTGTGGAAATTGGGTCTGCCATTGAATGCCAATAGCCAAGGAATTATAGAAAAGGGAGAGTTTGTGAAACGTATAGAGATTTTGCTGGAGTCGAATCAAGGCCTGGAGATCAGAGAGGAAGCGAGAAAATTGAAGAAAATTGCTAGGGATGCAGTCAAGGATGGGGGCTCCTCATGGAATAACTATAATCTATTTGTCACAGCCATAAAGCGACAACCGACTGAATGACTTACTTTTTGGAGCGATTGTTTTGTTTTATTTCGTTCCGTTCGTTATCCTGCAGAAAACAATCCTTTTACGTTGAAGAGGACATCTCGTCTCCTGCTTCCACATAGGTTGTTACAAAACGTTTTTACTTGTTCAGCGTTCTGCTGTAAAATAATAAAAAACAATGTTGTGTTAAAGTCTATTTTGTTAAAAATGGATCTTAATAAGTAACTACGTTTCCATTTTGCTTACTCTTCATATGGATGGTGAAGGATGTCAATGCTATGTACTTTCATCATAGTTGATGATACTCTATGGGTTCTTGTATATAAAAACCTTGGTAATATTGTTTTAAAAATTCTTATTCTCTAAACAATTAGAATCTTGGTTGCATTGAGAAATTTTGAATTCTTTTTCCTTTGTTTCTTAAAGTGTGTTTTTCTTTTCAATTCTAATTATTTATGGCCCCTTCTTAATTAATAGTAAT
The DNA here is from genome assembly GCA_027924645.1 of Cunninghamia lanceolata. NCBI lineage: Eukaryota > Viridiplantae > Streptophyta > Pinopsida > Cupressales > Cupressaceae > Cunninghamia > Cunninghamia lanceolata. The sequence goes on from BSBN01000614.1 coordinate 4,580,552, forward strand.
AAATTAAATAAATTAATATTTCAAAGTTGTAATGGTATAAATGTATCAAGTTTATATAAAATTATTTAAGTTAATAAAATAAGTGAAGTAAAATTTGAAACAATAAATTTTAAATTAAATGAGTTTAAATTTGATATTTTAAAGTTGAATTTTGAAGATAAGAAAATAATGTTGGAGATGGTAGGAATGGATTTGCCACAAATGTTAAATTTTGGGGATTAATTACACGTGTCTTAAAATCTACAAACTAACTTAAACCTACACTTGCAAACTTGATCTTTGTGCTTGTGGACCTAATATGCATGCTTCCAAAATTGAAGTAACGAGTACACTTGAACCTATGCCCACTTTAATGAAATAGCTTACACAAGAGAAGAATATAGTAGGAAATATGCTACAAATACTTGATAATATGAAAGACTCCAACAAGAACACAATTTATAATTTGATGTTCATAAACTAACCACTAGTTCCTATATATATCATACTTATGCCTTGGATGCTAGCTAGGCTAACTTAGCTACCTATACAAGACTATATTAATGATCCTATAACTTAATTAAGAGTTAAGGTAGCCACAATCCAACTACTCATAACACAATGTACACAATAGGATTAAGTGTGTAGCATGTCCTTCCTCTTCAGATAAGCATTGTCCTCAACATTGATCAACTATGGATGTTTGAAGGATTCCCTCAAGTTCCAAAATTATTTTTCCCTCCTTATCAAGCTCTAATAACTTAGTATGTGTTGCAACTCTTTGTCTGATAGACTTCTTCAAGCATGAAACATGGAAGATTGGATGTATTTTTCTTGACATAGGTAATTCCAATTTGTATGCTACACTAGACCAATCCTTTGCATCACATTATAATGACCGTAATACTTGGGTGCAATCTTATTATCCTTCAACTATTGTTTCAGTAACATTTTCTTATATGGTTGTCAGCGCACAAAGACTTGATCTCCTACTTCAAAAGTCCTTCCACTTTGGTGTTGATTAGCATGTTGTTTCATCCTATTATGTGTCATTGCCAAGTTCTCCTTGAGACTAGCAAGTACCTCTTACTGATGCTAAATGTGTTCTTTAACTATTCAAACCTTTATGTTTGCCCACAATGAAGAGGTGATTGATGGTGGCTAGTACCCATATAGTGTCAAAAATGGAGATATTTTGGAGGAAGTATGGGAAGAAATGTTATACCACCATTTTGCTAGTGGTATCCTTTGTATCCCTCTCTTGTTTATCCAAAGAAACGCATCGAAGATAACCCTCCAAGCACTTGTTAATTACCTTAGTTTGTCTATCTAATTGGGGATGATATGACAAACTACAAGCACACTAAGTTCCCAAATATGACAATAAGTCCATCCAAAAATCACTTATAAACATAGGATCACAATCACTTACTATGACTTTTAGAGTCCCATGTAGTTTTTTAATAGTATTCATAAAGGTTGTTGCTATAGTGCTTGCTACAAATGGATGTGACAAAGAAAAAAAATGTGCATATTTGATGAGATGGTCCACAACAACCATGATGACATTTTTCCTTCAAATCTAGGCAAACCTATGATTAAATCCATGGATACCTCCTCCCACCTCTAACTTTGAATAGATAAAGGTCGTAGAAGGCCTAGAATCCTAATTGTCTCCCCTTTATTTCACTAGCATACCATGCACTTTGCTACAAATGTTTTAAAATCCCCTTTGAGCCCATCCCAAAGAAATCTTGCTTGACTCTATAAAAAGTCTTCAAGAATCTTGAGTTCCCACCAACTGGAGAAGCATGTAGTTCTACAAACACCTTAAATTTAAGGGTTGAGTTCTTACAAAGGTACAACAGGTATCCTTGTACCATAACACGCATTTCCTTTCCATGTAAATTTGTCTAACACACTTGAATTTTGGAGTTTCTAAATGAGAATTTGAGTGTCCATGTCTTTCTTCCACTCTTTTCATGCCTCATTTACCCAATCTACCTACAATATGTAAATGGCATAAAATAGTGACTATGGTTTCATCCCTCCTAGATAGAGAATTAGCCACAACATTCTCCTTTCCTTTCTTATATATGATCTCAAAGTCATATACCAACATTTTTGTGACCCATTTTTATTTTTCTTCAAATGATTCAACCTCTGTTCTAAGAATTATTTGAAACTAGATCATGATATGTATTTACCCTAAAGTGTTTTCCCATTAGATACGGTCTCCATTATTTGACTACATGCAAGATAGCCAATATTTCCTTCTTACCTTTGAGTTGGAATCTCTCAAATGCTATGGGTCTTCCTTCTTGAAAGAGTATTACTCCTATTGCATGTCCCAAAACATCACATTCTGCAATGAATGTCTTAGAAAAATCTAGGGTAGTTAGAACTAGAGATAAGCTCACACAAGTTTCTTTAGCTTCCCAATTACCTTGGTACTCACCTCATTCCACTAGAAGGAATCCTTTTTCAATACAGCTATAAGAGGTGATGTTATGCTACCATAATTCTTTACAAATTGAATATAGTAACTTATAATCCTTAAGCAACCCCATAGGTTCTTGAGGGTCCTAGACATTTTCCATTCTATTATAGACTTGATCTTGTAAGTTTCCACCTTAACTCCCTCATGTGAAATAATATGACCTAGACCTCTCCATTTATTTGACATTGAAAACACACTTTGCTGATTTAGCATAAATTTGATGTTGTTCAAGAATGTCCAAAACCTAATTTACATGCTACAAGTGTTCCTCCCAAGTTTTTCTATATATTAAAATGTCATTGAAAAATATTTAAAAAAATTATAAAAATGGCCTAAAGATAGAGTTCATCAAATTTTGAAATGTAAATGGTACATTTGTGAGGCCAAAAAACATTGAATTTGAAAAGCTATCTTATGTACATCTTCATCTCTATTTTATAATTTGATGATAACTCTAGAATAAAGATCAAGTTTGGTAAACTAAACAACACCATTAATGCCATGCCCATGTTTAACTCCTATGAACATAACACAAAACCCAATTTTTTTTAAAACAACACATTCAAGCTACTCATGTCATGACTAACATGACCAACCACTACACACACTAGTTGTTGTCACATTGCTCAAGAAACAACATCAAGCATGCCACTCGAAGGCAAGGAAGCGGGAGATTACAAAAAGGATGTGTCGAATCTTATTTCATGTGCCAACGATAATGATGGTAACCTAATTATGGTGGGATGTCTCTAGATGAGACTTCTGTAAGAAGGTAGCCCACCATACTTACCCTCTTTAGGTTCCTATGTAAAAGATGAAATTGTCACACCTTTAAGGGGTCACTAACCCTATGACTAAACCAAAATATGATAATCATAGATTTACCAAGCTAAAATTAAATCAATTTAAATTAATTTATTTACTTAAGTCCTGCAACATTATCTTGTATAATAAAAAATTTCGTAAAAAGGACACAGTTGCGCTTTGATGGAACCCAATTTTAAAATTTGATTTTATTTCCCCATAAAATTACAATATTCAAAGACTCAAGAGATAAATGTTTGTTTCTATGACCATCTCTCTCTTTTCACAAAAAAATTAAGTCTCCTTAACGTTACTAATAAATAGGTTTTCAATATATTTACTTAATGCCCCAATACAACCCAAATATCTCTTCTCATGCAAAAACACCCTTAAAGGAATTTAATAATCTAATTTATAATAAGGCCCTATAGTTCGCTCAAGGAAAGGATAATCATAATTTCATGATTATAATTACTTTCACTAAATCTATTTGTTATGCACACCCATCTTGTAACAATAATTATAAGTTTAAAATTGTGATAAGACTTAACAATTAAATAAATTAAATATTTTCCAAATCAATGCAGGAGATGAATTTTCATCCAAGGGATGAGATTCATCCCTCTCATTGGTCCAACCCTAAACCTAAACTCACCAAAACTAACCTATTCGACTCATTTCACTATTTCATTTCTTCCTTTTTTTGATACCTTGTTGCAACTTCACACCTCTCTATTTGCAAGGTCATGGAGGAAAATCTAGCAGGAAAGGGACATGGAAAGAGGCCATAACACATGTGATTGATTCCTGCAATCCCTTGATTTAGTTAACATGCATATTTTTATCTATTATCTGTTGAAATCCTTCACCATTTTGTTTGTGTTTGCCTAGGTATTTTGTTTGCAGGTTGAAGATAGATTAGGGGTTTTCTCTTGTGGACGTCTAGAGGCAGAACTAGATGCCAAATTTTTGACATACCAAGTTTGAGGGGAATGTGAAATCTCCATGCCAGGGGCACCCTGTAGGGCTGACCCCTAGTATTTATATTTTCTTGAACTGGTATTTTGTTTTTAGTTATTTAGAAACCACCAAATAGTGGATCAAGCCATAGTGGCATGCCCTTTGAGTTGGTAGCTCTCAAATGTTATGGTCTTCCTTCTTGCATGAGTATTATTTTTATGCCATGTCCCTAACCATCACATTCCATAATGAATGTTTTAAAGAACTAGGGTAGCTAGAACTAGAGATGTGCACATGGCTTTCTTTAGCTTCTCAAATGCCCTGGTAGTTGTCTCATTCCACTAGAAGGAATCCTTCTTCAACAAGGCTATGAGATGTGATTTTACGCTACCATAATTCTTTACAAATTGATGATAGTAACACGTAAGCCTTAATAAACCCCGTAGGTTCTTGAGGGTCCTAGGAATTTTCCTTTCTACTATAGCCTTGATCTTGATAGGGTCAACCTTAAATCCCTCATGTGAAACAATATGATCTAAGTACTCCATTTCTTTAACTTTGAACACACACTTGGATGGCTTAACATAAATTTAATGTTGTTAAAGAATGTCCAAAACTTGATTTACATGCTACAAGTGATCCTCCCAAGCTTTTCTATATATTAAGATGTCATCAAAACACACCAAAAATAAATTTCTATAGAAATTGCCTAAAGATAGAGTTCATTAAACTTTGAAATGTAGATGGTGCATTTGTGAGGCCCAAAAGCATTACCAAAAAATTCATAGTGGCCCTCATGAGTTTGAAAATCTATCTTATGTACATTTTCATCTCTAATTCTAATTTGATGATAACTAGAATGAAGATCAAGTTTAGTATTTAAATAAACAACACCATTAAGCTCATCTAACAAATCATCAATTACTGGAATGAGAAACTTAACTTTTATGGTGGTACTTATTGTTGGAAAAAGAGAGAGAGAACAAGGTAAAGTTGTAGCTATGTAGCTTTAAAATGTTTTTAAATATGAAATTAATAGCATGTGTAAATTTGAAAATTACTTTCAATTTATATGTTAGAGTATTTCTCCAATTTAATCAATGTAGTAAAAGAAAATAGCTTGTAAGAAGAATATAAGTATTTACGTGGAGAAACCCCTAAGGGGAAAAAAACTCCAAACCAAAGGTGTTATGCTTGTATTAAATCTCTTGTGAAAGATTACATTCAATACTTAAATCCTTTGATTCTTTGATGCACTTCAAAAGCTTCTCCAATCTTCAAACTTGTAAAAAATTTCAAAAAACTTCTTACTTTTTTCTTGTAAGTCTTTTACAAAGATTTCTTGTTTTTTTCTTCTAAATTTTTTTCACAATTCAACTCTCTGGAAAATGTATGGGGCTTTTAATTAATTCAAAAGTTTCTTTAATTCAAGTGCTTCTTAATTTGAAATCTTGAAACTCAAATTACAAGTAATTGATAACATAGAAACCAATGCTCAAGCAAAAATGAAGCGCTACAGATAGAGAAGACTAAAGTCTCGATGGGCTTTGGATTACAGGCAGTAGCCACGCTCCATAAAGTTTCCCTCGCCTTTTTTCACAGTGCTACCATTTCACTCTTTGCCATTCGCTTTCAGTGCCAATCTCGTCTCCCTTGGCATACTTCCTTCCGACGGTAACATATACTCATACACTTTCGACCGATTTTAATTTCTATTTCATGATGCAAGCGACATTTTTAAACATTTTTAAATTTTTGTGGGTTTTCTGTTGAAGGAAGATAAAAATAAATAAAATATCTTCCCTCCATGCTGGCGCTGCATTCTGCTGATCTTACGTGGTTGTGGGGAGGCGAATACATGTTTCAAATGGGGTTTCACATGGCAGAAGAAATAAGGCACATAAAATGGGTCTCTTTAATTCTTTCTTAGAGATTGAAGCTCCAGTAATCGAATCATTGTCCAAAGAAGTGGGCGTGCATGCAATAGGCCCTCTAATTCCTCCTGAATATCTCCATAGCAGGACGAGCACGAAGGTCCTCCCAAGCTTCTGGAAAGATGAGACGGAATGCATACAATGGTTAGATAAATAGCGTGCCCACTCTGTGATCTACATATCTTTTGGAAGTACTACAGTTCTAAGTGAAAAGCAAGTGGAAGAGCTTGCTCTGGGAGTGGAGGCCACCCAGAAACCATTTATGTGGGTTGTGCACTCCGATCTAATGAAAAGAAGCAAACCTATTTTACCTGGTGGTTTCTTGGAGCGCGTGAGAGATAAGGGTTGCATAGTTTCATGGGCGCCACAGTTAGAGGTATTATCTCATCTTTCCATATCCTGTTTTGTGACGCACTGTGGATGGAACTCTATACTGGAAAGCATCATCATGGGCGTGCCCATGCTTTGTTGGCCTTATATTGCAGATTAGTTTCTTAACTGCACATATGTTGTGGATATGTGGAAATTGGGTTTGTCATTCAGTGTGAATGGTCAAGGAATTATAGAGAAGGGAGAGTTTGTGAAAGGTGTAGAGATTTTGCTGGAGTTGAAACAAGGGCTGGAGATCAGAGAGGAAATGGGAAAATTGAAGAAAATTGCTAGGGATGCAGTCAAGGACAGGGGCTCCTCATTAAATAACTATAATCTATTTGTCACAGCCATGAAGCAACAACCGAATGAATGACTTGCTTTTTGGAGTGATTATTTTATTTTGTTTTATTTCGTTCATTATCTGTGTGAAAAATCTATTGTAGCTACTAATTATTAATTTCCTATCTTATATAGATTATTTGACTGCCGAAAAATTAATTCACAGCAAATCTTAAAAAATAATACAACTGCAACTTCACAAATAACTACAGAGATGCAAAATAATAAACATAGTATTTTTGGAAAAATTGTCCCTGGAAAAACCCCAAAGGGAAAACCAGTCAGCACATAAAAATTTTATTCAACTGCAGAAAATCAAGAGATACAAAATTGCTTGCCTCTTACTAGCAGAGCTCCGACAGTTTTCCTTCCCTCAATTGCTCCTGCTAAAATTACTCCGGTAATATTTTATTATCCAGAAATATTTTCTTTCTCTGGAAATAATTTTCTTCTCTGGCAATTCCACTACTGCTCTCCAACGCTATCACTGCGCCCTTGCTCTCACTGCAAATCAATTTGCTATCTGCAAATTTATTTATTTGCTATCGCAGCAAATATTTTTCAGATGTGTGTTCTCCAAATACCCATTGATCCTCTTTTATAATCCTCTCATTGAAAACCAATGGCCATGATTTAATTTCAATCAATGGCTAAGATTAATTAGACTCTAACAAACCCTAATGTCTAGAAGTCTCTCGAGAAATCAATTTTCTAGGTATGGAGATAATTATTTCAGTTGTGTTTCTAACCTTGTAATCATCACCCAAGACTAGAACACTTGTCCAAGCTACATTAAAATTAACAATCTCCAGAAAGCAATCCTTATCCATTTAGGTTGAAGAGGACATCTCTTTGTCTCCTACTTCCACATAGGTTATGCCATCCATGTTGTTACAAAATGTTTTTACTTGTTTACAGCATTGTTGTGTTAAAGTTTATTTTGTTAAAAATGGATCTTAATAAGTAACTACGTTTTGTCATCCTAGCTGCCTACTTCTACTAGATAAAGGCCGTCATTTTTGTTTCGTTTAGAGTTCGACGAAGCTATTTTTTTCCTGACAACATTTCAATCGTGTTTATCCATTTTATTTTTTAAAGCTCCAATACCAACATACTTCTCTCAGCTCCATTGGATCTGCTTCTCTTTCCTTCCAGCCTAGCCATGCGAATCAATAATTTCACTGATCTTTTAGTTCTCTCTATTGTACCACAATCTTGATGTGGGGAATAAGATCGAAAGGGAATACTGCCATTTAGTCCCTTAAATGTAATGTTTCGAATGCACTTTTTTTATTGTTTTGTTTGTAGTTTCAACATTCGATTAAGTTAGATTCCAGTTCCACTCACACGATGACATGCAGGGATACGAACCACCGTGTTGTGGTGTAACGAAAATTGTTATTTTTATGAAATTGCTTAACAGTCACACACCTGCAAACAGCAGACCTCTCAATAGCAGTTATAGTTACTGAAGGGGGGCAACGACTATCTAGCCCCATGATAAAATATTGAGGAAATAATAAACAGAACAAATATGACAACATATATTTTATTCATCAAAGATATTACAAATTTATAGTTGGAGTCAAACTCAACAACATCCTATATATTTGGAATCTAACATGACACTTAACTGGGTTGCTTGACAGTAAACTTAACTAACAATGACACATCTACACATCTAATTGACAGCACAAATGAAACTGTCAGCGCATACTCTTACAGTTATTCATTAATCTTTAACACCCTATATTTGCACTAGGGCATGGATATCTGCCCCATCCATGCTACGGCTGTCTATTCATACCTGTCTGTGCCTTGTCAAATCAACAATTGCACTACCATCAAACTCCCATTCTTCCTAGCAATGGATTTGGATTTAATGACAAATCCAAACCAGTTAAATAGAATGAAATTTCCCACAGGTTGTACATTAATTTTGCCAACTACCTGAAATTTGTGCCTAAATTTCCCCAAATTGGTCAAAATCAATGTGTTTGGTAGAAAATCAGTGACTTGCCCACTCACATTTGTTTTCTGTTGGAGCGATCACCATTTTGTCCACGAGAAATCACAGAGAAATTATATTGGAGCATTCGCATAGAAGTTACATTGGGAGATTTGTGGGTCCCTGAAGGAGCTATGCGTAGTTTTCAGAGATTAATGTATTACATGCAAAGGTACCACTCCATAAATTCACGCTCAATAATTTCATGCATCCGTGTTCTGTATTTTTGTGGTTAATATTTCCTACCAGTATTGTTGTTGTTGATTTTACGACCATTCAAGGGTGGCTTAAATAGATTTCCACATCGAGACAAACACAACTTCATAAACACCTAAATTTTGTCTCTTCTCCTAAGAGCAAATGACCCTAAAAGCCTTCATCTCTTCTAGAAGAATCTTGTGCATGCCCAATATCCTCTGTCACTAGCATAAACACTGTTAAATAGCTAGAACATTCCATGCAAAATGCTAAATCTTTAATGTTGCAAATCGATCACAACCCTTAAATATGACAGTCAATCCTTCTTGTCTGACAAACATTTTCATCATTGCCTTCACAAGACGGGCCCGCTCACCATACAGAAATAAAACCTGTAAATCTGATCTACCAACCATATAGAAATAAAACTTGTACTTGTATAATTGTTATGACTCCTTATATTTAATTTTTACCATGATTATTAATATGCCTGAAAAAATATTTACTCTGCCTCTGCTATTTGTAATGAGAAAGTAGATGGAGGTTGGATAGAAATTTCATAATATTTTATGCTTATCTCACCCCTTCTCTAAAGGACAAGGCTAACATTGGCTTCCCTGTATGTGTCTCACCAATGGCTGCGTTCTCCCAGTAGCTCTAAATATCTCAACTTTCTTATGACATTGGGTTTGTTTATTATTGAAAACCCATTGATATTGAATTTGTCTTCTAACTCAATCTGGTATGGTATATTGACCGCCAAGAATTACAGAGCAAGCTTGTATCATCTTTACTTAATTAAGAGGAGTTTGTACTATTAATTTACTAAGAATTTAAAAAATAAATAAATAATTAAATTGTATTATATATTATGTAAAATTGGATATTATTCAAAAAAATTAAATAATAGTTGAAGTTAATGGAAAATGAAATAAACATTTTTATGTTAATTTTTTTTCTAAAATAATTTAATAGTTGTATAATTATCTTCTTAATTTTTTTTAATCTTGTCAAAATCTAAAAATAAGCTTATATTTTTTCTAAACTTTTTGTTTGATTGAAAATATTAACTTGGGAGCTATTACTTATACTCTTGATTATTATACTAAAAAAACTAAATAGTTATTTTATTTTTATTAGTCAAATTTTACTTTTTATTATTGAACAAGCTCATGTTTAAAAATAGTCATAGAGAGCTACAATATCGCACATTAGATGGAGGATTAGAAACATACATCCAATTACAACTATCTCATAATTTTGAATAGAAGTATTTTTTTTTTAAATCATTATTAACTCTTATAGGTTAATGGATCTTATTTCTTTATAGCACAAAATTTCATTCCTTTTAATAAGAAATTTGAATCTTCTTAAACATTTATTTAACAAATATATTATGCACAATAAATTTTTAAACTATTCTTTAACAAATGAAAGGTATTGACAAATATTCTACACAATATAAGCTCATTTGAGTTTACATATAGACATAATCATAAAACCTTTGAGTACTAATTATATTAATAGAAAAAAATATTTGTAATTTTTATTTTATGTAGTAATTTTTTTTTCTCTAAATATAAATTTAATAAAAATATTAACAATAATTTAAAATAGTAGTTTTTTATTAGATAAAAGGGGAAAACTAGGGTCCCTTCCCTTACAAAGCTTGAAACAAACAATAGTTCATAAACAGTATGATCAAAATACCAAGAGTCTAATAACACTACTAGACTCACAATAGATAATAACTAACAACATAGGAAACACAATAAAAATAATAATAATAATAATAAGCCACCAACTAGCTACCTAGAGACCCAACCAATTCATGAAGGCTTGAAATAGCCTCCCCTTCTTTAGATATAATATGAAACTTGACTTTTAGTGAATCATCACTTATATCAACCCTTGTAGATTTCCCCTTCATTGAACTTCACCTCTCTTAATAGGTTGATTCATTTTGGTAGGGGTTTCATTTTTAGTTTTTGATCTTTCGAATCCTTTTCTTGGGGTTTATCCTCTTTTATAATTAATGTCCTTTCTCTTGACTAGTTGTTTCCCCTGTTGGTCTTGATTTCCTTAATCTAGGTCTCAATAGTAATAGGGGTCTTTTTTGGTTTTTTGGTACTAGTAGTATTGTTTGAAGATCTTGGGCTTATGTTATCCATGCTTTGTTCTTCTTGGAAATAACTATCATTAGACTTAGAATTAACACTATCCTTATCCTTAGAGTTCTCTTTTTTAGATTCCCTAGGTTCATAAGGTTGTCCTCTTCCCCACTAGAAAACACTACATTAATCTTATCTAACATGGAATTTTCTTTCATCAAAGTCTAGTTGATCTCTTATTCCTTTTTGGGTTGGACTGACCACTTCCTCCCTTTCACACCAATCTCATCTTTGTTCATAGTCTTAGATAAAAATGTTTTTTCCTCAACCATGGAAGCTTGGGGACCACAAACCTTCTTGATTAGCCTCTTAGCCATAACCCTTACCATAGCTTGTTCTTTTTGACAAGAGATGGGCAAAAACTTTAGTGATTTTCCTAGATTTGGAGGTAGGGATTTTGAACACTTGGAAAGGACAGTTAGCCATATTAGGAAAGTTGTTAAGTTAATAAAAATATAAGTAGAAAATGATTCCCTAATGTAGGATAATGGTGGATTTGTTACACAAGATCTCCTTCATGGAGTTCTCAAGAGATGACAGTAGGTAATACAAGAAGATTATGAGAAAATTATGTCTGAGATGCTTTCATAGAGAAAAATAGTATGTGAATACACATTAAAATCATCCTTCTAGTATAAAGTATCTTATAATATGGTAACTTACCTCACTCCAAGGGCTTGGGAGGTCCTCTCTCTTATAGTTATTTTATAATTTCACAAGCCTATTGTCTCCCACATGGAAGAAATTGATGCAATCTTTGTCTCTAATACTCTTCAAGTGTTTAATTTTCTTGTTCTTTATGGAGAGGCCAATGGTTGTACTAAAGAAATGTTCAACCACCTTGAAATAGATTCCTTTAATATTGACCTTTTATTCATTATGTGATTGAGAAAATTTACAAAGAGGGAGGGTTCAAAGCCTCCCATGGATTCAAAATATGAGTCAACACCACCTTTTTTGAAGATTTTATTATTCATTTCTTTCCAAACCTCACAATAAATATGTGAGGGGAAAAAATCCACATCTACATAATAACATGATGGCTAAAGGAGGCATACCAACTTTCAATGATTGTTTCAATAGAATAGGGCATAACACAATTTACCTTAATTTTTTTTAATACGATTTCCATAATTATTTAGTATAATTAGAATAGAAGAAGAGGTGGTCCATTATTTCTTTATTGGAATAACACAAAATACATCTTTTAGGAAGTGATGATCCAATATTTACAAATTTATATGGGTGATAGTTTTATCATGTGCAATAGTCAACCAAAAGTACTTAACTTTTAAGATTAGTTTCCTACATGTTAGATCTCATTCCATCTTTTTCCACTACTTCGATTGTTGAGCTAGATGGTGTATCCAAATTTTATTAATTACCTTCCCTTGTGGTCCTTACCCCCAAAACGACTATCATTCAACCTTGACGAGGTTGAATTTACAAAAACAACTAGGCTGACATTAAAAAGACTCTAAGCGACATCGGCAACTTGCCGAGTTGAAAAATAAACTTAAACCAACTTGATTAAGCATGACTTACCTTAATCGACAAGGGTTCACTAATTGAAGATACACTATACTCAGACGACAAATGAACTGTTCAAAACCAAATGTATATTCTCCTCTCCTCGGAAGATATTCTCTTTCTTTCTTGGAGAGTAGTCGAAACCTATTTTCCTAAATACAACTTGCAATTCACCAAACCAAGATTAGTGCATCGTTAGTCCATTCACAAACCTTATGAATAACAAATCAAAACCTCATAACGTAAATTTTTGAATTATTCAATCACATGTATTATACTTAATCACATGAACTGATATTTAAGAAATTAATGATTTACTCTGACATTATATCTTAACGTCTAAACATTTATACATAAAATTCACTACTAATCGCTTGAAAGTAAATAGTAAAATCAAAGCCAAATTTTGAGATGTAACAACTTCTATAACAAATTTTAGTCACTTCTTACTAAAAATTTCATAATAAAATTAATATGTTCATGAAGCTTTCCAATTACACACCTACAAAATATCTATGTAATAATAAATGCATACAATCAATTAAACACAAGGGAACACTAGATATAGGAGTTGAGTATGTACATCAACTAAAGTTAATTGAGACTATAAAGGAAAATAAAATATCGATATATTTGAACTTCAATTGATGTGACACTACAATAGAAGACTAATATCTAAGATCTATAACTATATTCTAGATCAGAGAGTAGAGATAACTAAAATTAAAGGGAAACTATGTGTTTGAGATACATTGCATTGACAATCTTATTTAGGGTGCAACTCTATCCATTGTTTATTATCAATGCTAACAGATCACGATTGATGATTGATTCTTACAAAAGGGGAAATGCTCTTTATTCTTTTGATGCTTTGTTATTCTATTATGTGATGATGCACAAGTGTTCTAGGATGACATATTTGTGTACATAACCCTATACATATAAATTTAAAATTTTGATGCCCACGTTGATGAATAATGGTCATATTTCAAGATTGTTAGCCTTGGTAATTTGAAATGTGGAAACATGGGGATGTGATTATGTCTACAATCCTATCCAAGAAACATAATCACAAGCTAATAGAAATTGGACTAGATATATTTAAAACTAAGAGATGTGACTTGATAGAGTGTTAGATTGAATCATAAGTCAACAAATATATGTTAAAATCATCAAACTTAAAATAATATAAAACAAAAAAATTATGAAATATAAACTTTTTTAATTCTAAAATTCTATTACAACTATTAATATATACCAATTATTCTCTTATTTAAGAATCTTTTACATCCTAATATTTAGAGATTCCCCCACCCCCACCAAAGGGAACTTAATAGAAACTTGGAAAATGCCTTTAATTTATTTTATTAGTACATCCAAGAGTTGTTGGCTATGCCATTTAAAATTACGAAGATGCATAGTATTATTTAAAAAAAAGTAGTATATCCAACGACTCCCTGGTGGCGCTGTGGCCGGTGCGAAATATTTAAACAACGAAAAATATTATAAGCAGTGTTTTATGGCGGGCGTGATGAAATCCTTGCTGGGGAGAGTATAAAATCGCAGATACGTACAATCGCTATACGATATCGACTAAATGACAAAAGTTTTCAGGCGAGGTACCTTCTCAAAACGATGTTTCACCCATTATATTTTGCCTTCTTTGCTAACAAGAATTGTAGATCTGTGTAAATCTAAGCTAAGCTATGCTTCCTCACGCTCTTCTCATTCCTGCTCCTGCACAGGGCCATGTTAATCCCATGATGCAGCTCGCCTGGAAGCTCGTCTCCGATGGATTCCTCGTCACTTTCCTCAACTCGGACTTAAATCATAACCGCATACTGAAAGCCAACGCTCTAAATTCTATCTTTGATAACATCCGAATGATATCCGTCCCCTTTGAATTCCCGGCTATGGATACTCCGGAAGAAATTGCAAATGGTATAGATGCGTTGGAAAAGGGCATGGGGACTTCTGTAATTAATAAAGTCGTTGAGGAAATAAACGCCAGCGAAGAAGAAAACAAGCTCACCTGTATAATTGCAGACGTCTGGATGTGCTCTGGCTTACAGGCGGTAGCCACGCTCCATAAAGTTTCCCTCGCCTTTTTTCACTATGCTACCATTTCACTCTTCGCCATTTCAGTGCCAATCTGGTCGCCCTAGGCATCCTTCCTTCCGACGGTAACATATAACCATACGCTTTCGACCGATTTTAGTTTCTATTTCATGATGGAATTGACATTGTTAAACGTTTTTTAATTTTTGTGGGTTTTCTGTTGAAGGAATTCCAAAGGAAGATAAAACAATAAAATATCTTCCCTCCATGCCGCCTCTACATTCCGGAGATCTTCCGTGGTTGTGGGGAGGCGAATACATCTTTCGGAAGGGGCTTCGCATGGCAGAAGAAATCAGGCACACCAAATGGGTCCTCTTTAATTCTTTCATAGAGATTGAAGCTCCAGTAATCGAATCGTTGTCCAAAGAAGTGGGCGTGTATGCAATAGGCCCTCTAATTCCTCCTGAGTATCTCCATAGCAGGACGAGCACGAAGGTCCTCCCAAGCTTCTGGAAAGATGAGACGGAATGCATACAATGGTTAGATAAACAGTGTGCCCACTCTGTTATTTACATATCTTTTGGAAGTACTACAGTTATGAGTGAAAAGCAAGTGGAAGAGCTTGCTCTGGGAGTGGAGGTCACCCAAAGACCGTTTCTGTGGGTTGTGCGCTCTGATCTAATGAAAGGAAGCGAACCTATTTTACCTGGTGGTTTCTTGGAGCGCATGAGAGATAGAGGTTGCATAGTTTCGTGGGTGCCACAGTTAGAGGTGTTATCTCATCCTTCCATAGCCTGTTTTGTGACGCACTGTGGATGGAATTCTGTACTGGAAAGCATCACCATGGGCGTACCCATGCTTTGTTGGCCTTATTTTGCAGATCAATTTCTTAACCGCACGTATGTTGTGGATGTGTGGAAATTGGGTCTGCCATTGAATGCCAATAGCCAAGGAATTATAGAAAAGGGAGAGTTTGTGAAAGGTGTAGAGATTTTGTTGGAGTCGAATCAAGGCCTGGAGATCAGAGAGGAAGCGAGAAAATTGAAGAAAATTGCTAGGGATGCAGTCAAGGATGGGGGCTCCTCATGGAATAACTATAATCTATTTGTCACAGCCATGAAGCGACAACCGACTGAATGACCTACTTTTTGGAGCGATTGTTTTGTTTTATTTTATTTCGGTCCGTTCGTTATCCTCCAGAAAACAATCCTTTTAGGTTGAAGAGGACATCTCGTCTCCTACTTCCACATAGGTTGTTACAAAACGTTTTTACTTGTTCAGCGTTCTGCTGCAAAATCAAAACAATCTTGTAATAATATGGATCTTAATAAGTAACATTTTTACTTCCATTTTGCTAATTCTTCACGTAGATGGTGAAGGCTGTTAATGCTTGTACTTTCATCATAGTTGATGTTATTACTGTATAAGTTGATACTCTTGCTAGGTTGGGTTCTTGTATATAAAATCTTATAATATAATTTTAAAGGTTTTTAATTTTGTGAACAATTAGAGCCTTGGTTACATTGAGAAGTGTTTTTCTTTTGGATTCTTTCAATAATTGGATTTTTTAATATTTCAAAGTTGTAATGGTATAAATGTATCAAGTTTACACAAAATCATTTAAGTTAATAAATTAATTAATAAATAAATAATCAAGTTAGATAAATAAGTTGGAATGGGAAATAATAAATGTTAAATTAAATAAGTTGAATTTTGAAGATAAGAAAATGATGTTGGACATGGTAGGAATGGATTTGCCACAAATGCTAATTTATTTGGATTAATTATACATGTGTCTCAAAATCTGCAAACTAATTACGCACTTATCTAGTTTGAATTTGCACTTGCAAACTCGATCTTTGTGCTTGTGGACCTAATAGGCATGCTTCTAAAATTGAACTATCAAGTAGTATTTGGTGGAGCAGCTGACCACTATCAAGAGGGCTCCATATGAGCATATAACGGACTTCAATTTCAAATTTCAAAAAACATGGAACATAAATCCACCATTGGTAAGACCTTCATCTGAATATGCATTTCTATATTGTTTGAAGATATCAAACAATGATATATCAGTAATGATCCAATCAATGGGTGGAAGAAGGCTTCCTGATGCATTTAAAATTACAATCAAGGCTGAGAATAACCTTATTCAAGTTGGTAAAATTGCACCAAGGCCTCCTATGCCCATATTCCCTGAAATACAGCCTCTTATACCTCTTCAAATACCTACAACAACTATTGTACCAACACCAATCAGTCAATACCATCTCTAGACAAAGTTTTTCTAGCCCCATAAAATGATCTCCAAGAGGTAAAGAACTCATTCCAAACTTTTGGTAATGGGTTAGTCAACCTCAAGAGGCAACAAGCACAAAATTACAGGCCTTACCAAATACCATATCAGCCTAATCAACCTAATAGGCCTCTATTCCAAGCTAATCATCAAGGCCAAAGGAAAGCAATCAATGCTACATCTTATGAAATTGGTTTGTGGGTTTGAGAGAGGTGCTACAGTAGTGAAATTGAGAGGTGGTTGGGAATAATTATGTATTGGTATTAGATATTCCCATGGTAGTGGTAGCATTACTACAATCTTGTGGATTGGTGGTGAGAATTGATTATGTAAAAGTGGATATTCCAGTAGTCGGTTTGGGTGTCAATACTTGAGAAGTTATATATGTCAGTGGTGACACATTTGCAATAATATTCACGTGGCTAGTCGCTGGCATAATGTTATTATCCAATATGTGGGATAATCCACGGAGCATGTCAACACCTTCTTGTCCTTCTAGTAACAATCCTCTTATACCCTCAACAATAGGTATCACTTCTTGAGCTAGATGTGCACGTTCTACAATTTGTTGGAAATCACCAAGTTGTTGGTCTAGTTTCTTAATTTGTTCATCAGGCACATGTGTATCTATGTCAATCACATCTTCAAAATCATGAAATGTTTGTTCTTCCATCATGTTGGTGTTCATTATATCTTGCAAAGATGTTGATTCACCCTTTGTAAAGTAGTTGTGCAATGGGTTTTCTGATGTTTGCATATCATTTCTATTAAGAGCACTAGAACCCATTAGTCCATGACTTCTCCTTACAAAGGTGTTGGTATTAGGGCAGCGGGTTATACAACTCATGCAAATTCCTATAATACTCAATGCACTAGCCAATGATATGATCAAGAATATTAATGTAGTTATGCTTTTTGAAATACACATTGTGTAATTACAAAACTATGAATTTTCAAGTCATTTAAATATGAAATTATGCAATATTTTCAAATGAATGATGAAAAGTATGTTATGAATTAATGCAAGATCGGATTTGTACACTCAGTAAGATGCAAATGCTCGATGCTACAGGTTCACCAAAATGTTATGTATGGAAAAGATGAATGATGGAGACTAGCATGCACACTACATCAAATCCTCTTCCACAATAACATTCAAGGACAAGACCGAGCCAAATCACTACCAAATGGAGGTGGACTTAGCTATAGATCTTCTACTCAAGAGTGCTATGGAAAGATCTGATTCAATCAAGCCTTTTATCAAAACCCTATGTCAAGTATGCACAAAACCCTAGTTCTAAGATTTAATCATCTTATAACAGATCGAAAATGACTAAAACCTAGAATCTGAATGTACAAAGATGATTAGAGAGATATCAGTTCACATATGTCCTGGAAGCTAGAAATTCAAAGGACTATTTCATGGGAGCCCAAGTCCTAGAAGTCAGAATCTTTAGAAACTGCAAGTTCTGGAGAAATGTAATAGAGAATGTCCAAATGCCGGCTCTAATGTCTGTTAAGGTAGGAAGACTATTTCGCAGGTTCCCAAGTCTTCTATAGAGGAATACTCCAAAAATGCTTTCAGATCTTGAAACTCTTTCCCTTAATTAATCTTCCTATACCTTCACCTTTCTGGATCTCGCACCTGTAATGTGCAAACAAGAAGAAAAGGGGTTTGGGTTTATGGTGTTTAGGGACCTTCCTCAGTCAAATCCCATGATAGCATTCAAGCTTCCCAACACTATTTTTTAATAAAGATTGTGTGCCCTAGCATGAGAGAAGCAAAACACAAATCAATGATAATGAAATCAAATAATAGTGATATCACCTCAGAGATGAAGCCCTTAGGAGAATGAAGATCCATCAACATAAGAAGATGGATGATGATTCCAAATCTACAACACACACAATACAAACACAAATCTGCTCTAATAACACAATGACTGCTTTGAATGTTCTTTGCTCCAAGATCATAAGTTCACTATATCCATCCTAACTCAAAATGAATTCAAAAAAACACTTATATATGTTTTCTTGTTAACATTCATGAATTTAATCCAAAAGAGCCGACAAAGAGATTCCTTTTTAAAGGTCATATGCCAACATGTATTGAAATTTGCCTTGACCAATCAGGGAGGACTTGGGTGTGAGTGCCTAAGTCCCAAGGCACCTTTTTGGTCTGGGTTAAGGCATAAAATGGGCCCCTAGTCCCTAATTTGCATTGGTCTTGGGGATTTTGCATCAAGATGAATATTTTACATGTATAATGTAATCACGGGGACCTAGGAGCTAAACTAGGAGGTAAAAAGACATGTGTCCACTTTTTACTCCATAACACCTTCAAGCCCATCCCAAAATAAATCTTGATTGACACTATAATAAGTATTCAAGAATCTCAAGAATTCCCACTGACTAGAGAAGCATGTAGTTCCACCAACATCTAAAATTTAAGGGTTAAGTTCTTACATAGGTACAACCTATCCTTGTACCATAAAGCATTTCCTTCCATGTAAATGTGTCTAACATACTTGAATCTTGTTGGAGTTTCTCAATGAGAGTTTGAGTGTCCATGTTTTTCTTCCAGTGTTCTCATGCCTCATTTACCCAGTCTTCCTGTAATATGGAAATGGAATACAATAGTGACTATGTGGGTTCATCCCTCCTAGATAGAGCATCAACCACAACATTCTCCTTTCATTTCTTATATATGATCTCAAAGTCATATACCGACATTTTTGTGAACCATTTTTATTTTTCTTCAAATGACAACTTATATTCCAAGAAGTATTTGAAACTATCATGATCTATCTTTACCTTAAAGTGTTTTCCCATTAGATAAGGTCTCCATTGTTTGACTACATGCAAGATAGCCAATATTTACTTCTTAGCTTTGAGTTGGTAGCTCTCAAATGCTATGGTCTTCCTTCTTGCATGAGTAAATTATTCCTATGGCATGTCCCAAACCATCACATTCCATAATGAATGTTTTAGAGAAAACTAGGGTAACTAGAACTAGAAATGTGCATGTGGCTTTCTTTAGCTTCTCAAATGCCCTGGTAGTTGCCTCATTCCATTAGAAGGAATCCTTCTTCAACAAGATTATGAGAGGTGATGTTATGCTACCATACGTATTTACAAATTGATGATATTAACATGTAAACCTTAATAAACCCTGTAGGTTCTTGAGGGTCCTAGGCATTTTCCTTTCTACTATAGCCTTTATCTTGATAGGGTCCACCTTAACTCCCTCATGTGAAACATTATGACCTAGGTACTCCATTTATTTAACTTTGAACATGCACTTGGATGGCTTAACATAAATTTAATGTTGTTAAAGAATGTCCAAAACTTGATTTACATACTACAAGTGATCCTCCCATTTATGTATGTATGTATGTATGTATGTATAAAGATGTCATCAAAACACACCAAAATAAATTTCTATAGAAGTTGCCTAAAGATAGAGTTCATCAAACTTTGAAATGTAGATGGTGCATTTGTGAGGCCCAAAAGCATTACAAAAAAATTCATAGTGCCCCTCATGAGTTTGAAAATCTATCTTATGTACATTCTCATCTCTAATTCTAATTTGATAATAACTAGAATGAAGATCAATTTTAGTAAAATAAACAACACCATTAAGCTCATCTAACAAATCATCAATTACTTGAATGAGAAAATTATCTTTTATGGTGGTACTTATTGAGCTCTCTATAATCAAGACACATCCTCCAAATGTCATCTTTCTTGCATACCATTACTACTAGAGAGGAGTAATCATGTTGGTTATGCCTAATAATACTCAACTCTAGCATCTTTTGAACCATCTTCTCGATCTCACTTTTTTGTACATATGGATACCTATAGGGCCTAATGTTGGGTGTTTGGCTCCCTAGTACTAGTTGAATGGCATGATCATGATCTCTCTTAGGAGGTAATCCTTTTGACATCTCTCCAAAAACTATGAGTGCTTATCTACAACTGCTTGTAGATCTAGTGATGTAGAAGCCTTCAAGTGATATGATTCTAATGAAAATAATTGGGTCCGAAACGCATATGCCCCCTTGTTAAGCATCTTTTGTATTTTATGAGATCTTACCATCTATAGATACTTGGCACACAATCCTCTTAATTCTACTATCCTTCCATCTAAGTGATAATGCATGAATAGATCCTAAAATTTTATCTCAATTGCAAGCAATGTAGTAAGCCACAATACTGCCAACACAATACTTGTTGTATCCATAGAGATAACAAATGTTGAGCAATCAATTTAGTAATCTTCTATGGATAATTTAATGCCATGTCATTTCCATGAACAAGTAAGAGTACCCCATCTACAATTAGGACCAAAAACTCTAGAACTAGATATATAAAATAATTCAAATGAGCAACTAAATATTGTTGATGAAGTTGTGAGTGCTTCTTGAGTCTATCAACACTATTACTCTCATATTATTAAAGAAACCCACTACCTTGAGGGTTTGTAAGGTGTTAATACTAGAGAGTGCATGAAAAAAATGGTTGGTTGGGTATCTCATGATTTCTCATTTGGCTCATTGTTTCTTCTTCATCATCTTCTTCTTCACTTGGCCCTTCAATGTAGAACAACTTGTTTTCTGCACACTTATGTCCTTGATTGTATTTTCTATCATAGTTAAAACATAACCTTTTTGCTCAAATATCACTTGTAATGAAACAACTTGCACAAGAGAAGAATATAGTAGGAAATATGCTACAAATACTTGATAATACTTGAGAATAATAATCCACTTCTAGGGGAAACTTTAAAAGTCTCCAACAAGAACACAATTCATAATATGATGATCATAAACTAACCACTAGCTCTTATATATCATACTTATGCCTTGGATGCCACCTAGGCTAACCTAACTACCTATATAAGACTAAATTAATTATCCTATAACTTAATTAAGATTTAATATAGTTATAAGATAACTACTCATAACCTTATGCACACTATAAGATTAAGGGTGTAGCACCCACAAAATGAATTGACAAAAACTAGACTACTGAGATTTAAACTAACTCCTTTTTAGATGAGCATTCCTTTACAAAGGAAGATTAGGGTCCTAATAATCTCATTCAAGAATGAACAAAGTAATATCGCTAGAAGAAATAAAAGGACAAAACACTATAAATCACTCATATTTTGTAAAATTAGAGAAATTAGCAAGTAATTAGATCTAAAAATGGAACTCTAGAGGTGAAAACAAGAGTGGGTATGGTTGGTGAAAGAAAGCTCACACATTGAGTAAAAAATCCTTAAGAAAGACAAAGCTATAAGCATAAATAGGTAAAATAAATCAAGCCTTAAAATGAAATTTGAAAATAAGATAATGCAATCAGAAGAATTAAATATGAAAACTCTAGTTTAGAAGGTAAAATCTTATAAGGTGTAGGGATGTCTAGTTCACCAAATTATAATGTAATGAAAATAAATGTTTTGAAACTACAACTTACCTAGAAAATATAATGAAACATTAATAAAACCCTAGGGTTTTGGAGCTGGGACTAATTTTTGAAATTATTGAAAATTAAATGTAAAATAAAAATAAATTAAATATGAGACAACTTGAAATCATGCCAAGACTTGGTTTAACTAAACCTTGGGGAGGCTCTTCTTTTCTCCTTTCAAGAGAGGAGTCATCTTTGGATTCCTCTTAACATTAGCCCATCTCATCTAACTAGCCAACGAATCCTATAAAATTATTTTTAGGAATCAAAGAGCCTCTAAAACAATCACCAATAGTAGCTAGTCCAAATTATTTTAAGCCCCTTCAACTATTTCACTTTACTTATTTCCATACTATTGCAATAGTCCTAGTATAGAAGAACAATGGAGGTTATAATTAGCCTATTGCTTGTATTAGCAAGTCTCTTCAAAATTTCGAATTCAAATATTTAGTTATAGAAAATCGAGCCTATGCATTGGTCAAGGCCTTAAGGAATTTTAGGCCATACCTCATTAGTGCTAGAAGAGTTGCATATGTACCTCATTCAATAGTGGAAGATATTTTTGCAAGGAGCACTTGGTAGAAGATATGGATGGACCAATTAGATCCAAGAGTTTGACATGGAGATTTAAACTACAAAGCTTACTAGAGGTGAATGACTTGCCTAGGATGATGAGTGAATTAAATTTTGAGGGTATAGAAGTAAATCATAAATGTTGTAAGTGATGAGTATGCACCCATTCCTTGAGTCTTGAGAAATGATCCTTGGTACTCTAATATTGTGTTTTATTTGGTGACTATGACTCATCCACCTGCATCCAAGAAAATAACTTTAAGGTTTTTTGCTCAAAAATATATTCTTCTCAAAGTTGAGCTCATGTGAAAGAACCCTAAGAGAGTATTACTAAAATTTTTAAGTTTAGAAGAATCCTAAAGAAATATGAATGAGTTGCATTGATGGGCATGTGGAGGACATTTCATGGCTATGACTACTACTTGTAAAGTCTATAAAGTAGGATATTGATGGCCCTTTTGTTTATATATGTGGCCAAGATGGTAAGCAGGTGTGATGCATGTAAGAGGTTTTTAGGAAAGATGAAATTTATAGGTGCTCTGTCCCTTAAAACAATTTTAGTTGAGCCTCCATTCCAATAAGGAGCTATTGATTTCATTAGAGAAATCACTAGAGTAATGGTTTCAAATGGATATTTGTAGCCACATATTATTTTATCAAGTGGGTTGAAACCATCCCTACAAAGAAAACCACAACCAAATTTGTGATGGATTTCTTGTTGATTAATAGTGTTACTAGGTTTAGGGAACCCAAAAGGATCATTGCTAATAATGCAATGTGTTTTGGGGCATATCAATTTATTGAATTGTCCAAAAAATATGAGATTAGTATTACTTATTCATATCCATATCACCCTAAAGACAATTGATAAACTAAGTGTTAGTGTATATTTTACCTATGTGTTATTTTACCTCACATGGATAAAATACACATGTCGTAAGCCTTATGGTATCAGAGCGAAGTTTGAGTTTTTTTGTTGGCTCTTTTTTGAGGAAAAACCTCTGTTGATGTGTGCAGGCTCGTCTAATAGATTGTTGGTTCAAACGAGTGAAGGATGAATCTCTCCCTAGTTGGTCAATTTGGCACATTTTTTGAAGCCTTCCGGCGTCTTGCAAGATGTGTAAGCTGAAGACCTTCATACTTGGTTGTGTTCTCTATGTTTCAGGGAACTTGCATAGTATTTCTATGCTTTAAGCCAACCCCAGTGCAGACCACAGGAGAAATGACATCGGTGGTTGAATTTTAATAGACCAATGACCCTAGGAAAGGGTGCGTCCCCTATTCAAGATACTGTGTGCCCTGCCAAAGGCTCATGCAGGCACATCATAGGAGAGGCAACGCCTCTGCCCCACATCAGGCGCTTCCCCTATCATGCCTGCATTCCACAGGCTCTTTTTTGGTGGCTCAAGACCTTCTTTACTCCAGGTCTCAGCGACCCGTACTCCAGGTCTCCCGTGTTCAAATGCCATTTCAAATCCCTATGTATCGGAGAGGTTCTTCAAACCTCTGTTCGCCCCCTATCTGCATGCGACAGGCATCAAATTTTGGGTGAAATTGAAGCCCATTTCATACGGGACAAGGAGATCTTGACACAAGAAAGGCAAAAGTTCAGATGCCTCAAGAAGAGGAGCAAGGACTGGGAGAAATCCAAGTGATGCCCTACACCTATTCACATGCCCCTACATCAAATTTTGGCCGCCGTATGACCATTTTGGCCTCCCCTGCCAAAAGTTTTTTTTTTTTTTTTCCTCCCCTTAATCTTCCCCCTTGTCTATGTTTTGCCCTCAAATTTTGTTTTTTATGAATGTATTTAAAATTATGCTTTCATATTGAAACAAAATAGGCATTTTAAAACATTAAAAATTATGTTTTAAAGGGGGTAATTTAAAATTTGGAGATTTGGAGGTTCTCTTAAAATTGTTAGTGATTAAATTACTTTTTTTTTAAACAGACTAAGTATTAGGGCGCGATTTTAATCGCCTGCTTAGATCTATCGTACTAACTAAAAGAATGTTAACCTTTGGGGGGGGGTGTTTGAGGGGATTTTACAAGCATTTTGTATATCATAGAACTAACATAAAGTTCAAAAGGGGGTAAATTATCTAAGTCAACTAATGGGTATAACGAGTCATCCATCTGTCACTACTTTGGAAAACAAAAACTACAAGTCTTGGTGCAATGGTATCCTGGCACACTGTCGATGGATTCACCTATTACCACGTTTGTATGGACTTATTCCCGAACCGAGCACATATTGGTAGAAAATTGTATTGGAAAAAAAGAATAATCATGTCTTAGGATTAATTGGTTTAAGTGTTATGAACCACACTCGGTGGGTTCCTCTATCACACATTGACCACCCTAGAGCTCTTTGGACCAAACTATGGGAGATGTATGGAGACCCCAATGAACCTCCATTCCCAGATGATCTTGCTATAGACATACTTCTTTCCCTTGATGATGTTAATGATCCTATGTATGACGATGATACTAAAGAGGAACTTATGTATTAGGAAAGTCTTGCTGATACAGAGACATACCCACTTGCATCTCCTCTCTCTACACCTCTTGCATTGGCAGATATTTTGCCACCATCCCCTGTTACTTCATTGGATTTCAGAGTCGCTCCTTGGAGAGCTTCCAGCATTTACATGCAACAGGATATTAGTCATCCTAGCATTGTTGATTGGGACATATTTCTACCTAACATTAATGTCTTGTTTGTAGAATCCCGCATTGTTGACATGGAAGCACACATTGAGGACATCAGTCTTCTCTTCGATGACAGTTTCGATGAAGTTACATCTCCATTATCCTCTTCAGATATTCATGCTCTACATCAGTTTACACATGGTTTTGGATCGTTATCATCCTCATCTATTGGGAATGCACCTGATTTGATTATGGCATCCTTCGGCATCGACATGGGGACACCTGAGCATTCTTTGAAGACATCACAATGGGCATCATCATCCTTGGATCAAATTCAGCATTCTTAGATCTACATCTGCATCATTTGTCGATTATCCAGCCTCACTATAGCAGGACATGTATTATGGGGGGTCTTATAGACCTTCTATCATTTTCTCTCTTGTTGGGGTTAACATATATTGTACTTCGTGAAAGTAGTACTTCTTCATTTGTATAATTTTCATGCATCTTTTCTCTCTTTTGGAGGGTAGTTTTTTCCCACAGGGTTTTCTACCTTTCTCCACTTCACAAAAGATTACTTTGTACATGGGTACCTTACCAAGCCTAGTAGCCGGGACCCATTGTACCCACCTAAGCTATGCTTAAGGGGGAGTGTTAGTGTATATTTTACCTGTGTTATTTTACCTCACATGGGTAAAATACACGTGTCGTAAGCCTACTTAAGTGGGTTGTGTCAACTTGGAGAGTTTGACACAACTCTCCAAAGACGTGTCAACATACTTTTGACACTTGGTGAGTGGAGTGTTGAAGTTGACTCCTAAGTCGACTCAACCTCCTCACCTATATGGCATTCTCTTATTCATTCTTAAATTCTTATACTGAGTCTAGTAACAAAAACTTGATAAGATCATCAGCATGACCCTAGAGTAGAACAAGAGGAGAAGAGTGTTGAGACATGGACCAACTAGGACTCGAACCTAGGACCCTCCATTCATTGCTAGAGTGCTCTACCACTGGGCTACTGGCCCCTCTTGGACCAGTCCATTATCAGTCCAGGTGTGGCTTATTTCCAACACCAACACCCCCCCATAAGCCACACCTCTCGTGTGCTTGGGGCTCCTAGCCTGGCCCTGGCTCTAATACCATGTTAGGGTTAGCCGCCATAAGATATCAATTAAATGCAAATAAAGATTAAACAGAGGAATGAAAATACACAGAAATAATAATAGCGAGAGACAATTTTTAATGTGGTTCACCCAAACTCAGGCTACATCCACCAATAGAGAGTCCAATATTATCCAGTAAATCAAACCAATTACAACCAACAATCCTTGCAACTCAATATCGCTGCAAATGCTACAATACTATATCAACGGAAAGCCTAACCCTTAGCCACTTTTATCAAGCCTTATGTCAATTACAAAAAAGAGTTTTTTTTATGTCGGCCAATAGAAAAAAATAACTCCCGACACCTTTATAAAATAATAGGCAACTTTTTCTTTGGGGGCACTACCCCCGTTGGGGGCGCTGCCCCCAAACCCCCACCATGGGCTCCGCCCTCGGGCCCCAGCCGGGGGATAAGCCCCTCGGGCACCGCAGGAGGGGCTCTGCCCCCTGCACTCCCCCATTAAATAATTTGGGGGGAAACTGCGCCAATAAAAGTGGGGAAAATTTAACCTCCGAGTCTGATTAGGCTCCATATAACAACAAAGAGTTGATAGATTAAAGCTTATAGTCTAGGCTAGCACAATTACTTCTAAAAGACTATTGGTAGACGCCTTTTTTATTTGGTGTATGGGACAAATGCTACATTACCTATAAATTTGGAGTTGCTTGCGTACCAACTTAGATATAATAAATTGATGAAATTAAAAAAGATCCAATCACTCATAGGATCAACCAATTAACTAAACTAGATGAAGTGAGAAGAGTAGAACATGAAATAAATTTGACACGTCAAGAAAAGGTTAAGTTCCTATTTGATAAAAAAGAAAAATAGAGAAGCTTTCAATTGGGTGACCTAGTACAAAACATATCTGAAACTAGATGGATAGGTTGCAACCCTATCCATATTTTTTGTGATTTTGTCTTAAGAATGATTTGATCTTAAGTATCTACAAAACCTATTTTTCCATTGATATCTAAAGTAAGAAAAAAATGGTGGCACTGTGGGGCTTGCTATACAAGGATTGAAGTTTAGGACTTCCTTACACCTTAGTCAAGCCTTGAGGATAAGCTAATGACAATAAAAATGATAAAGAATGGCAATGATCTTGATGTGAGATGACAATGGTTGTCACTAAGCTAGTTGTTTAATCTTTTCTGACACTTGATTTAAACTAATGAGTGAAGAGAAAGTATTTAGAGTGTACCTTGACAATGAATGTTGATTGTTTATTGTTGATTATCAATGCTAACATATCATGAATGATGGTTGAATCCTACAAAAGGGGAAATACTCTATATTCTTTTGATGTTTTGTTATTCTATTATGTGATGATGCACAAGTGTCCTAGGATGACATATTTGCATACACAACCTTATACATTTAAATTCAAAATTCGGACTCCCACATTGATGGGTAATGGTCATATTTCAAGATTGTTAGCCTTAGTAATTTGAAATTTGGAAGCATGGGGATGTGATTATGCCTGCAATCCTATCCAACGATCATAATCACAAGCTAATAGAAATTCGGCTAGATATGTTCAGAATTGAAAGATGTGACTTGACAGAGTGTTAGATTGAGTCTCGAGTCAACAAATATATGTTAAAATCATCAAACTTATAATAATATAAAACAAAAACAATTATGAAGTATACACTTTTCTACTCTAAAATTATATCACAACTATGAATATATGCTCAACTATAAGATTATTTCTCTTGTTTATCAATCTTTTACATCCAAATATTTAGAGATTGCCAAAACCAAAAAAAAGGTGAGGAAAGGTAATAGAAACTTGGAAAATGCCTTGAATTTATTTTATTAGAACATCCAAGAGTTGTTGGCTATGCCATTTAACATTGTAAAGATGCAAAGTATAAAAAAAAAGCTAGTATTTCCCGTTGTGGCGCTAGGCTATTATTAAATATAATCCACTTCAATAGTCAAAGGACAATTTTGTCCAATAAAAATAGGACCTATGTTTACCACTTTTTACTGTGAATGATGTGTAAAATTACTATTGATTGTTTAACTATTGAAATGGATGATATTTAAATAGAGTGGTGGCCCAAAGGAAAAATATTCCAAGCAGTGTTTTATGGCAGGGGTGATGAGATCCTTGTTGGGTGCCCCACACTATGCCACTCTACTTAAATATCATCCACTTTAATGGTCAAACAACTAATAGCAATTTTACACCTCGTTCACAATAAAAAGTGGTAAATATTTGTCCTATTTTTATTTCCAAAATTAACCTTTAACTGTTGAAGTGGATGATATTTAAGAACAGCCACACATTGCGACTAAGGGAGAATATAAACGTACAATCGACTAAGTGACAAAAGTTTTTAGGCGAGAGTCCCTTCTCAAAACGATGTTTCATCCATTATATTTTGGCTTCTTTGCTAAGAAGAATTGTAGATCTGTGTTTCTGTAAAGTTAAGCTAAGCTATGCTTCCTCACGCGCTTCTCATTCCTGCTCCTGCACAGGGCCATGTTAATCCCATGATGCAGCTCGCCTGGAAGCTCGTCTCCGATGGATTCCTCGTCACTTTCCTCAACTCGGACTCCAATCATAACCGCATGCTGAAAGCCAACACTCTAAATTCTTCCTTACCAAACATCCGAATGATATCCGTCCCCTTTGAATTCCCGGCTATGGATACTCTGGAAGGCATTGCAAATGGTATAGAGGCGTTGGAAAAGGGCATGGGGCCTTCTGTAATTGATAAAGTCATTCAGGAAATAAACGCCAGAGAAGAAGAAAACAAACTCACCTGTATAATTGCAGACGTCTGGATGTGCTTTGGCTTACAGGCGGTAGCCACGCTCCATAAAGTTTCCCTCGCCTTTTTTCACAGTGCTACCATTTCACTCTTCGCCATTCGCAACTTCAGTGCCAATCTGGTCGCCCTTGGCATCCTTCCTTCCGATGGTAACATATAATTAACCACTTTCCACAGATTTTAGTTTCTATTTCATGATGCAAGCGACATTTTTAAACGTTTTTTAAATTTTTGGGGGTTTTCTGTTGAAGGAATTCCAAAGGAAGATAAAACAATAAAATATCTTCCCTCCATGCCGCCGCTACATTCCGGAGATCTTCCGTGGTTGTGGGGAGGCGAGTACATATTTCAGAAAGGGATTCGCATGGCCGAAGAAATCAGGCACATAAAATGGATCCTCTTTAATTCTTTCTTAGAGATTGAAGCTCCAGTAATCGAATCGTTGTCCAAAGAAGTGGCCGTGTATGCAATAGGCCCTCTAATTCCTCCTGAGTATCTCCATAGCAGGACAAGCACGAAGGTCCTCCCAAGCTTCTGGAAAGATGAGACGGAATGCTTACAATGGTTAGATAAACAGTGTGCCCACTCTGTGATCTACATATCTTTTGGAAGTATTACAGTTCTGAGTGAAAAGCAAGTGGAAGAGCTTGCTGTGGGATTGGAGGCCACCCAGAGACCATTTCTGTGGGTTGTGCGCTCCGATCTAATGAAAGGAAGCAAATCTATTTTACCTGGTGGTTTCTTAGAGCGCGTGAGAGATAGGGGTTTCATAGTTTCGTGGGCGCCACAGTTAGAGGTGTTATCTCATCCTTCCATAGCCTGTTTTGTGACGCATTGTGGATGGAACTCTGTACTGGAAAGCATCACCATGGGCGTGCCCATGCTTTGTTGGCCTTATTTTGCAGATCAGTTTATTAACCGCACGTATGTTGTGGATGTGTGGAAATTGGGTCTGCCATTGAATGCGAATAGCCAAGGAATTATAGAGAATGGAGAGTTTGTGAAAGGTGTAGAGATTTTGCTGGAGTCGAAACAGAGCCTGGAGATCAGAGAGGAAGCGAGAAAATTCAAGAAAATTGCTAGGGATGCAGTCAAGGATGGGGGCTCCTCATGGAATAACTACAATCTATTTGTCGCAGCCATGAAGCGACAACCGACTGAATGACTTGCTTTTTGGAGCGATTGTTTTGTTTTATTTCGTTTCATTCGTTATCCTGCAGAAAGGATCCATTTAGGTTGAAGAGGACATCTCTTGTCTCCTACTTCCTCATGGGTTATGCCATCCATGTCGGTACAAAACGTTTTTACTTGTTCAGCACTCTGTTGTAAAATCAAAAACAATGTTGTGTTAACGTCTGTTTTGTTAAAAATGGACCTTAATAAGTAAATACGTTTCCATTTTGCTAACTCTTCATGTAGATGGTGAAGGGTGTTAATTCTATGTTCTTTCATCATAGTTATGTTATCACTCTATAAGTTGATACTCTTTGTTAGGTTGGGTTCTTGTATATAAAGCCTTGCTAATATAATTTTATAAGTTTTTATTTTGTTAACAATTAGAGCCTTGGTTTCATTGAGAAATTCTGAAGTCCTTTTGTTTTTTAAAGTGTTTTTCTTTTCCATTCTTTGAATAATTAGATTTTTTTATGTCCTCTTTTAAATTAAAATTTCAAAGTTGTAAGAGTATAAATGTATCAAATTTAGGTACATAAAAATTATTTAAGTTGATAAAATAAATTAAGTAACAAATAAATTTTGAACACTCATTTCTATTTTTAGTGCATAATCTCTATATCTTCAATATTAATTAATCATACTCATATCCCTCTTAATTTATCTAGTGTTTAAATTATAGATAACTTTATTTTCCCTACATACAATGTAGGGTGTTTTTATTCCATACGTGTGTGTTTTAAATACACTAAAAGTTAAGGTGGTCTTAAACTTTTGAATAATAAAGTATCTAACTATTATATATTCTGAATTATTTTATGATTGACTCATGTATACTTATATTGAGTACAATTTGTTCTATAATATAAGACCTCTATAACAAATTTTAGTCACTTCTTACTAAAAAAAATGATAATAAAATCAATATGTTCTTGAAGCTTACTAATTACACACCCTACAAAATATCTATGTAATAATAAATGCATACAATCAATTAAATGCAAGGGAACACTAGATATAGGAGTTGAGTGTGTAAATCAGCTTAAGTTAATTGATAGTGTAATTAAACATGTGTTAAAAGGAAAATAAAATATCAATATATTTGAACTTCAATTGACGTGACACTATGACACTATGATAGAAGACTAATATCTAAGATCTATAACTAGATTCTAGATCAGAGAATAGAGATGACTTAAATTAAAGTGAAACTATGTGTTTGGGATACATTGTATTGACAATCTCGTTTAGGTTGCAGCCCTATCCATATTTTTGTGATTTTGTCTTAAGAATAAAATTTGGTCTTAAGCATTTACAAAACTTATTCGTCCAATGATATCTAAAGTATGAAAAAAATGGTGGCACTAAGGAGAACTGTGGGGCTTGCTATACAAGGATTGAAGTTTAGGACTTCCTTGCACCTTAGTCAAGCCTTGAGAATAAGTGAACGATAATAAAAATGATAAAAAAATGGCAATGATGATGTGAGGTGACAATGGTTGTTGTTAAACTAGTTGTTTAATCTTTCTAAAGCTTGATGCAAACTGATGAGTGAAGAGAAAGTATTTAGAGTGTACCTTGACAATTAATGTCAATTACTTATTGTAGATGGATGATTGTTATTGATTATCAATGCTAACAGATCATGATTGATGATTGAATCCTACAAAAGGAGAAATGTGCTTTATTCTTTTGATGCTTTGTTATTCCATTATGCGATGATGCAAAAGTATCCTAGGATGGCATATTTGTATACACAGATAAATTCAAAATTTTGACATCCACGTTGATGGGTAATGGTCATATCTCAAGATTGTTAGCCTTGGTAATTTGAAATTTGGAAACATGGGGATGTGATTTTGCCTGCAATTCTATCCAAGAAACATAATCACAAGATAATACAAGTTGGGCAAGATATGTTCAAAACTAAGAAATGTGACTTGACAAAGTGTTAGATTGAGTCTCGAGTCAATAAATATATGTTAAAATCATCAAACTTAAAATGATATAAAAAAAAATATGAAGTATACACTTTTGTACTCTAAAATTCTATCACAAGTATTAATAAATGCTCAACTATAAGATTCTTTTTGTCATCTATTATTTTTTACATCCTAATATTTAGAAATTGCCCTAAAAAAGAATCGAAAAATTTTGAAAAAAAAAAAGGAAAGATTATAGAAACTAGGAAAACACCTTGAATTTATTTTATTAGAACATCAAAGAGTTGTTGGCTATGACATTTAACATTATGAAGATGCAAAGTATAAAATAAAAAATTAAAAACTAGTATATCCTTCGACTACCTGTTGAGCCTAGATATTTAAACAACGAAAAATATTTCAAGAGGTGTTTTATGTAGGTGTGATAAGATCCTCGTTGGTGTCCCACATAAATATCATCCACTTCAATAGCCAAAAGTTAATTTTGACAAAAATAAAAAGACAAATATTTGTCACTTTTTATTGTAAATAAGATGTGAAATTACTATTAACTATTTAACCATTAAAATGAATAATATTTACGTAAGAATACTGAGAGTATAAAAACGCAGATACGTACAATCGCTATAAAATATTTGACAAAAGTTTTCAGGCGAGGGTCCCTTCTGAAAACGATGTTTCACCCATTGTATTTTGGCTTTTGTGCTAAGAAGACTATTAGATCTGTGTTGCTCTGGAGAGAGGTGTAAAGCTAAGAGAAGCTATGCTTCCTCACGCACTTCTTATTCCTCTTCCTTCACTGGGCCATGTTAATCCCATGATGCAGCTCGCCTGGAAGCTCGTCTCCGATGGATTCCTCGTCACTTTCCTCAACTCGGACTTAAATCATAACCGCATACTGAAAGCCAACGCTCTAAATTCTATCTTTGATAACATCCGAATGATATCCGTCCCCTTTGAATTCCCGGCTATGGATACTCCGGAAGAAATTGCAAATGGTATAGATGCGTTGGAAAAGGGCATGGGGACTTCTGTAATTAATAAAGTCGTTGAGGAAATAAACGCCAGCGAAGAAGAAAACAAGCTCACCTGTATAATTGCAGACGTCTGGATGTGCTTTGGCTTACAGGCGGTAGCCACGCTCCATAAAGTTTCCCTCGCCTTTTTTCACAGTTCTCTCGTTTCATTCTTCGCCATTCACTACTTCAGTGCCAATCTGGTCTCCCTTGGCCTCCTTCCTTCCGATGGTAACATATAACCACACTTTCCACCGATTTTAGTTTCTATTTCATGATGCAAGCAACATTTTTAAACCCTTTTTAAATTTTTAGGGGTTTTCTGTTGAAGGAATTCCAAAGGAAGATAAAACAATAAAATATCTTCCCTCCATGCCGCCGCTGCATTCTGGAGATCTTCCGTGGTTGTGGGCAGGCGAAAAATTGTTTCGGCGGGGGCTTCGCATGGGAGAAGAAATAAGGAACATCAAATGGGTCCTCTTTAATTCTTTCTTAGAGATTGAAGCTCCAGTAATCGAATCGCTGTCCAAAGAAGTGGGTGTGTATCCAATAGGCCCTCTAATTCCTCCTGAGTTTCTCTATAACAGGACTAGCAGGAAGGTCCTCCCAAGCTTCTGGGAAGATGAGACGGAATGCATACAATGGTTAGATAAACAGGGTGCACACTCTGTTATCTACATATCTTTTGGAACTTCTGCAGTTCTGAGTGAAAAGCAAGTGGAAGAGCTTGCTCTGGGAGTGGAGGCCACCCAGAGACCATTTCTGTGGGTTGTGCGCTCCGATCTAATGAAAGGAAGCAAAGCTATTTTACCTGGTGGTTTCTTGGAGCGCGTGAGAGATAGGGGTTTCATAGTTTCGTGGGCGCCACAGTTAGAGGTGTTA
Organism: Cunninghamia lanceolata; assembly: GCA_027924645.1. Classification (NCBI taxonomy): domain Eukaryota; kingdom Viridiplantae; phylum Streptophyta; class Pinopsida; order Cupressales; family Cupressaceae; genus Cunninghamia; species Cunninghamia lanceolata. The sequence goes on from BSBN01000614.1 coordinate 4,615,372, forward strand.
TCTCATCCTTCCATAGCCTGTTTTGTGACGCACTGTGGATGGAACTCTGTACAGGAAAGCATCACCATGGGCGTGCCCATGCTTTGTTGGCCTTATTTTTCAGATCAGTTTCTTAACCGCACGTATGTTGTCGATGTGTGGAAATTGGGTCTGCCATTGAATGCGAATAGCCAAGGAATTATAGAGAAGGGAAAGTTTGTGAAAGGTGTGGAGATTTTGCTGGAATCGAAACAGGGCCTGGAGATGAGAGAAGAAGCGAGAAAATTGAAGAAAATTGCTAGGGATGCAGTCAAGGATGGGGGCTCCTCATGGAATAACTATAATCTATTTGTCACAGCCATGAAGCAACAACTGAATGAGTGACTTGCTTTTGGGAGCGATTGTTTTGTATCGTTTCGTCATTCTTGTGTTAAACTGCAGAATGCAATCCCTTTAGACTGAAGAGGACATCTCTTGTCTCCTACTTCCACATAGGTTATGCCATCCATCATGTTACAAAACGTTTTTACCTGTTCGGCATTCTGCTGTAAAATCAAAACAATGTTGTGTAAAACGCTATTTTGTTAAAATGGATCTTAATTAGTAACTACGTTTTCATTTTGCTAACTCCTCATGTGGATGGTGATGTCAATGCTATGTACTTTCATCGTAGATGATGTTATTACAGTATAAGTTGGTACTGTTGCTAGGTTGGGTTCTTGTATATAAAACCCTGGTAATATTGTTTTAAAAATTCTTATTCTCTGAACAATTAGAGCCTCGGTTGCATTGAGAAATTTTGAATTCCTTTTCCCTGATGTGTGTTTTTCTTTTCAATTCTATTCAATAATTAGATTTTTTTATGACAGTTATGGAGTGAAATCTTTATCACGTTAAACAAAGAATAAATAAATTCTTGGAAGTGAAATGGATAGAAAAAAAAAAAAATTGGGCAGTTATGGAGTGAAACTTTTATTACGTTTAAAGAATATGAAAAGTCTCACTGCAAGTAATTTATAAATGCCAACAAATTGGAAGATATCTCTCAGCATACTGTAGAGTTTTTTAAATATAAATATACTAGTCAATAGTAATAAATTAATATTTCTCTTGCTCTCTAATCCCCTGATGATGGATCATGGAATGTGATCTGAAACGTTGAGGAAAAAACTTGCACACAGTTTAAACCTGAAGTACTTATTTACAATACTATGGACTGTGGAAATTTGATGTCTATTTTAGTATAAATGCACCAAGTTTATATAAAATTATTTAAGTTGGTAAAATAAGACAAGTAAAATTGGAAACAATAAAACTAAAATTAAATGAGTTTAAATTTGATATTTTGAAGTTGAATTTTGAAGATAAGAAAATGATGTTGGAGATGGTAGGAATGGATTTGTCACAAATGTTAAATTTTTAGAATTAATTACACGTGTCTCAAAATTTACAAACTGATTTAAATCTGCACTTTACAAACTTGCTTGTGGCCCTGATCTGCATGCTTCTAAAATGGAAGCAGCCAGTACACTTGAACCTATACCCACTTCAATAAAATAACTTACACAAGACAACAAGAATATAGTAGGAAGTATGTTTCAAAAAGCTTAAATCGCGACATTTCTGGAAAAAAAAAAACCCTTCAAGTTAAAAACGGAAAACAAAACCCTAAAACCTTTTTTAAATTCAAAACGAGCAGTCAAAGATAGCATAAGGCGGAGCATTCGACGGTTTGCAGTTGCAGACGCCAACGGATTTAAGATATGCAAGCTTCTTTGTTTCCACGATTTTTCTGAGTCGTTTAGATCAGGATGCCTCCCGAGTCTCGATTTTTCTGAGTTGTGTAGCTGCCTTGCCTCCCGTGAATAGCATTTACTGTTTAAATTTTATTTTTGAAGTTCTACCATTAAAATGTTAGAACTTTTAAAACATTATAGTCGCAGCCTCTACCTGCAGTGTAAATGCACTTCATGTTTGGAAATTAAAGCACCTCAACCGTTTGGAAATTACTGTATAATGTGTATTTTATTTTTCACTAAATTTAATATACACTATCATAATTTACTGTATATTTAATATTAACTTACACTATCATAATTTTTCACTATATGTATATAGACGTCTCCTAAAAATGACATTTGTACCAGTACCAATCTCCTAGCAACCATGTTTCAAGGCAATGTGGGACTTAATGTTTGCTTCATCATTGCCTATAAGTTTATTTGAGATATTAAGACACTACCAAATCTTTTTTCAAGAACCACTAGGATTCTTCTTTCTTGGCCTAAATCCAAAGTGAAATTTAGACTCAATAGTCAAGATTTTGAGTCCTTTTAGACTATTGTTGATTCCATTCTTGTGGAAATGTCGCACATTATTGGGGTTAGGTGTTTTAAACTATGGTGGAAAGATTGAAAATAGTATCCGTTACACCATTTCATAACTATAAGCCTCATAAAAGTTACACTTGGATGTCACCTCATTAATGAACTTGCTCACCTCCCAACCAATCCTCATGAATTCAAAATTCTCAGTAATATTAGCCACTTTGTTGAGCTCTCTTATCCTACCTCCTAGGCACTGATATTTGGGCATTTTGGTCACCAAGACTAAACTCAGCATCGTCACCGGCGAATTTGCTCGGTTGCTTAAGAACATTGTTTAGAGACCTACCAAACGGTATGAGCATGCATAACGCTTGACACAAGCAAAATAGATAATAATGTGATACCCACTTGAAAGTGTAGTAGAGATAGATGGCATGTTCTTTCTCCATTTGAATAACCTTCAAGGGCTTCCATCGATTGACTTTTTGGTCTTAATCAAGAACTTCCATTAAGGGATTTAAGTCTCACCTCTCACATCACTTGCTACTCATTGGATTCTTCAATATTGCCAATCTATGATGTACTAGCTTCCCTTTTGGAACCTTAGACCTCTCTTCCACGTCATCTTTTACCAATTTAAAGTCTCCATTTGGGATTTGTCTATTGTAGGAAGCAGTTTGATTTTCAAAGGAATCACCCTTATTGTCTAAACCATTGGCTGTGCAAGAATTTCCATCTGTTTTATCACTTGTTTTGCTTATTCCGTTATCTTTGTAACTAGGCCCACTCTTGGCACAAGTAACATTTTCCCATGATGTTTAGCTTCTACAGAGCTCTTCTTTTAAAGACTTTTACATGTGGTAATTTGCGAAGTCCCTTTTCTATACATCTTTGACTAAAATCGTCATCAAGATTATAGGGCATCCATTCCATCTCCTTAAGCTTGAACAAGCACATCATTCTATAACAGCATACTAAAGCTGGGTTTATCACGACTTTTTAAACTTTCGACACACCTATAGAACACAAATTAGACTCCTATGCTACTAGTGTATCAGCAATTTATAGCTGTCTCAAAAATTCTACTGCAAAGTTTAGTTTGGTCAACATATACGCAACATGAATGGGCCAACCTGAGAATCATTTACCCTGATACAACAGACTCCAAGGTCAATGTAACAGTATCCAGATTTCCTTTCAAATTTTGCAGGCCTTAGCACCTCCATAGCCTCCTCAAGAACCTAGGCATTTCCTTGAACTTATCAGAGAATACATCTTTGACAGAGACTTCCCAATATATATCTGTCTCCCCTCTCAAGCCAACATGTTAGTCTTCTACATGCCATATAGAGGAGCTCCATTGAACTTGTCCATGTACTATTACAACTATTATTGGTCATGTAATAGAAGTAGAACTACTATAGAGGTTATTTGGGCATTCACTTTGACATTATATAACCATGAAGATAACTTGGAGTCTGTCCAACTCGTCTTTAAGCCAAAACAAAAATGTGTAAGTTCCATTGAGCAATGTAGAGAGGACAAATCTTAATGCTTAATTAGCAACTAGTCAAAGTTCTATATTTGATATCCGATAATATTTTCTTTTGTCAATCACAGGGAAAATTAAATTGGAAAAAACTACTTGTTCTAGTCTAGACCTGTTCTAGAAACTACACTGCCTCCTGTGTCCTTAAAAGATTAGTTCCATTTATGAAATCTTTAGTACCATCAAAAAGATCAAACCTTAATCAACTAGTGTGACATGTAATTAATACCAAGGCTTGTCTAAGGCAAGGTTTCAAATTTTCAACCGTTCCTTGGGCTTTCATTTTCTGATTCTATAAAATTATCAGTACTCTGATCATTGCCAAACAATCTTTTCTTAGTGTGATTTGTTGGAGCATTGATGACCTGCAATGGTGAAACAAAATTGTCTAAAGCCATCACAGCTTGATCTGAGTATCAAATTTTCCTGTGAAAAATATACATATCTAGACATCATATAAATACTGGCATTGTAAAACTCACCAACCCATACATCCATTCCGAGGCATGGGATGTTGATAATAGCAAAGAAAAAACTACTTTATGCTTCCTGCAAATAACCTTTTTAGGATTTTGTAGCAGTTATTGTACTTATAATTTGATTGATCTAAGATATTTGACTTGCTTTTGTATTGTTCCAATTGTAATTGTTTACAAAGCTTAAGGACCAATATTGAATGTCAAAATTATTCCAATGGTTTGTTCTTCACCACAGCCTCAATCTTGTCCATGACTTCAGGAGTGAGAAGGGGAATCACTTCTAGAGCCTTCATATTTTCCCTTATCTGCAGTTCAATCACATCCAATCAAAATCTATACCTGAATGTGAAAATTCCCTCTTTCAGGCAAATTGTTGTGAGAAAACTAAAGCCTGCCTAGTTGTGTATCCAATTCACATTCCCACAATTGCTCCTACAAAATGTATTTTACAAAAGTAATAGCCAGAGCTGCTTATAATACCTGGCTTTCCTTAGTGGCACCAGTGAGAACAGTGCTCACATTTGGATTTGCTGCACACCAAGCAATGGCCAATTGAGACAAAGACACCCCCAACTCCATTGCAATGGACTTTAGCTCATCAACTTTTTGCAGCTTGTCATCAATCAGTGAGTAATTCTTAATATACTGTAGGTCAATCCACACTGAACAGGTCAGGAAACTATCCAAAAAGGCTATTTGAATAATAATCTCAAATGAATATGCTGAGCATAAAGAATACCTGATAATCTTTCAGTGCAAAGCGACTATCAGATGGTATGTTATCTTTACTATACTTCCCACTCAACAATCCTGAAGCCAAGGGACTGAATGTTGTCAAACCCAAGCCATAGTCCTTATATAGTGGCATCAATTCTACCTCAACCTGCAACATATTTATAGAGCAGTTATTAGATAAACAAAGGAAAGATAATATTCCCAACTGCACCAATTTGATAACCAAACCAAATTCATCTTGCTGTTTATTTGCACCAGAAACATCTTCTACCCCCATATAAATATAATAAACCTCAAATTCAAAATTCTTTTGTGTAACCATACAACTCTCTATGATCTTGATAAGTCAGTTATTGTTGATCAAGTAGGTCCTGAAAACTTCCAAAGCAGTAAGAGTAGTTTTCAGAGTTAGCAGAAAACCATTATTTATTTCATCGTTAGTTACAATTTTCACTTGCACAGGAAACTCATTCTTTACTTTTATCTAACTACACGCTTGACAATAGAAATTTTACCAAAATATTTTTAGTTAGCAGCACAAAGTTTGAAATTTAGATCATCACTTACTGGCATCAAAGGTTCCAATGATGCCACAAGTACAACATAAAATCTGGAAGTTGTAGGGCCCTGTATTTTTTATTAAGCAGATCAATCTGTCATTTCTTCCACCTCCTTTGTTTTTTGTTGCTTTCAAGGCACTGCACAGTGCAAGCCTACAATGGTAAAATGGGAGTTACTCATCCTTGCTTTACATGTTAGAAAAAGATGTTTTAATTACACTCAACTGCCAACAAAGGGTATCCTTCATATAATTGGTGTTTTTGCAATGCATCAAATGATTGGATTCAAAGGTGTAGTTTCAAGTCAATCTTCATCAACCCATATTTCATGAGTAGCAGTTCACAAGAACCCATCCCTCTTGCATGTGAATGGTCCACTTGACACTCATTGCATCTAAGTGATGCTCACGGGGGTAAAGCACTGAAACTTCCCAGAAGGTCATAATCATAGTACTACTCTAGCAAAAGTGTTCATAATCAGTGAATTTCTCCCACAATCAAGCCCACTTAGCTTCATACCCCATTTGCAAAACCTTAAGCAAGTGTTGTGCCTTTTGAAACATTCATTATTGAGCTCTTTAGCTCATTCATATTTCATATGAAGTGTTTTCATAGTGTATCAAATTATGTGATCATTTATCGGGATTTAACTATGTAGTTTGAAGTCAATCTTCACCAACCCATATTTCATGAGCAGTGAGTGGTTCACAAGAACCCATCTCTCATGACCATGAATGGTCTACTTCACACTCAATACATTTAGGTGATGCTCACATGGATGAAGCACCGGAACTTTCTAGGAGGTCACCCATCCTAATACAACTTCATACTGGAACTTCCCAAGAGATCACTCATCCCAATACAACTCCAACTCAAGTGTGCTTAACCATGGAGTTTCCCCTACAATCAAGCCCACTTAGCTTGCTACCCAATTTGCAAAACCTTCAACAAGTGTTGTGTCTTGTTGATGCAGGAGCATTTCAAGGATCCAGCCATCAGCATCAACCAAAAATATTTTTTGTTACAATTTTAGGTTTTTATGATCTAACCCTATCTTCTCATGTACAAGAGGCAACCTTTACTCTTCAAAAATTCAAATTCAAATGTTCTCCCTCTCAATTGCACTTAATCATGGAGTTTCCCTAACAATCAAGCCCAGTTAGCTTGCTACCTAATTTGCAAAACCTTCAACAAGTGTTTTGCCTTATTGACACAAAAGCATCTCAAGAATCCAGCCATCAAGATCAACCAAAAATATTTTTTGTTCCAATTTTAGGTTTTTGTGATCTAACCCAGTGTTTCTAGGTGCAGGAGGCAATCTCTAGTCTTCAAAAATTCAAATTCAAATGTTTTCACTCTCATGTGGACATTCACCTTTGGTTGGAATCTTGGAGGGCCCCATTTGACACTTGTTCCAAAGCTAATGACACCTAGTGGAAGTTGAAGAGTTACAATTTCTAATAAGGGCACTTGGGATGTTGGGCCACTTGCATGTTGTTTATTCAATTTGCATGTTGGACCTTCATTTGCATGCCTTTGACCATAATTGAGGCACTCATGTGGAGGAGTTACAAGTGGAAAGGAAACTTGCATGCTTGATTTTAAGATAGTGACTAGGTGGAACAAGTTACATGTGGACTCCTTGTGTAATGTCCCCTTTTTGAAATGGGATTAAAATAATAATACTAAATTAAAAAATCAAAATATAAAACATAAAATATAATATAATTATAAAATATAAAATTAAAATATTAAGGTTTATTTTAAATAATAATTCCTCTCAAATAAAGGTCATGAAGGAAATCCGAAGAGTTATGTCTTTTGGGGAAAAGTCTATTTAAGAGAGGCCAAGCAAGGAGGAGGCATGCATTAATGAACAAATTTATTTCTGATTTCTACTCCTTGATGGAGCATGAACTGTGATTCAACAACCTGAGGACGAAACCCCTCAAGATCTGAAATTAGAGGACAAAAACCCCCTAATTTCTATTGCTGAGTTAGTGGACAAAAACCCCTGATTCAGGCAGATTTTGAGACATTTTAGTAAAGATAGATCACTGCAGATTTGGGATAATTAACAACAGGTACAAAGGATAAGTTCTATCTTTCCTAAAATATATTCTAACTATTATATTCAAATTAAAATAAACTGTTAAAACTACAATTTTTGAAGTTGATATCATATTTATAATTAATTGTGCTGCTATAATTGTGAGTCAAGATTTTATTATACTTAAAGAAAAATATAAAAAATGTAAATGGGACATTACACCTTGATTCTTGCTTGACCATAATGAATGAATGAATGGCATTGTAATGTCCCCTATTGGAACAATACTAATTTTACCTCAATAAATTCATATACCCCAAGTTAGGGTTAGGGTTAGGGTTTCGGAGTTACCATTTAAATTACTTCCAATTTGCATCATTCTTGTGCCCTAAATCTCCAAAATATACAAAATATATATATATACAAACATAACTCTTGGAATACAAGTGTTAGATAAGATCAACCTACATATAAACCATAGTTACATAGATTTATTTACTACTCATTGTTATGAAGTTACATTCATGGATTCCACTCCATCATAGTGGTGATGACATGACATTTCTTGGTACATGATGCCTCCATGCAAGCCCTTACAGGGGGCATGGCACTTCTCATGTTCAGTTCCTCCATACTGGCCCTAACGGGGGTTTGGTAGGATCAAGTTGTCATACATGGCCTTCATACTGGCCCTTACGGGGGGTACGGACGGGGTGCAGATCAGATTGCCTCCAAACTAGCCTTAGGGGGGTATGGCAGGGCTGCTAGCCTCAGTCTGTCTGTCATTCACTCCTATGATGGATGATTATTAGAAATAGCAATGAATTACTTATATAGACTCAAACCTGACCTGTTCACGATATTTCTATGATGCACAATAAGTATAGTGACCTTGAATATATGTTCAATTTGCAGATCTGAATCTGTATTATATAAATATCCCAATCTGCTTTTAATTTCTGAGTCAAATGCTCTAGTATTTCTGATGCTTGCTGCCCCTAGAATGCCCATCCTCAGCGATATATATAGCTTCATGTATATGCGAATGGATACCTTTTTTCCAAGGGTGGCGACCTTTCATAAGATCGCATCTCTTATTAATGACTTGTTTATTTATTATTGATCACTGCTTTATGTTTGGTTATTTTATATGGATCAGTGCCTTTGATCTCTTGCTATTCATTATTAATTTAGATTATCCTCTAAACCAATTGCCGCTTACAGCGAATGAGACAACTTGTCTTACATTTTATGTTATAAGATAATAATTATACCATTGAATATTATAAATAATCGATGAACAGGTCATCGTTACTTCCAGAATATAGAGTAATCGCTACTCTTAATAAAATCATTGCTCACTAGATCGCTGCCTTGATTTAATCGTATAAGACAACCAATGTTCCCCTTTATCATTGATGTGTGTAATGTTTTTGGTCGGCTTATAGAGGAGGGGACATCACAGTCCACCCTTCCCAAGATTGCTTGTCCTCAAGCAATTACACACTAGGATGCTCTTGGAGTTACTAGAATCCCAATATTTCTCAACAACAAAACCAAGAGTTGGTAACTAGTAAGGTCCCTAACTTAAGACAAGTTTCTCTCGTCTCAGGGAGAGGAAACCGATTTGGCCCAATTGTTGCACATGGATATCCTTTGAGTCCAAGAATTTCTCCTATATTAGCACGACACACTTCTATGACCTCAAATGCAATGTTTTTTTCTGATATATCTTTTCAGTCTTACTAATTTGTATGTTCTAGAGTAGTCTTGATGACCCTCTCAGGGAGTATCATGGTATGTCCTCATAATCCTTTCTTTCATTTCTGACCTAGGGATTTGTAACTTTGTATACGCTTATTAGCAACTTTGTTGTAACTCTACATTACTCTACTCAAGAAAGGGAACTTAAGCCCTTGGATGAAATGATCTACAAAGTTCATTAAATCAATTTTCAAGATTGATCATATGTGTTATGGACCGGGTTGTATTGTCATTGTTTCAATGAGTGTGGGATAGATCACTTAATTGTATATTTGATCTTGTTCCGAAGGAAATAGAACAGTCTATTCTTAATTATGTTAGTCCTTCCGGAAGCCTGATGAATATATCTTATGATAGATTTCCAATATTTCTCGTAAGATCTCTCAAGAGTTCAAATTGTAGGTTCCTAAAAGATTGAATTGTTGGCTTTAAGAGATTGACGATCCTAGGCCAAGATGATATCTCAATATGCTTATCTTGAAGCTTGAAAGATGATCTTAATTCATCTTTGTATCTTTAGTTATGCCTAAGTTTTCGTGACAACTAGTGATAGCAATGTGAGTTTCTATAGTTAAGTTAGATCGTCAGATTCTATCGTTAACTATATTGAGTTGTTATGATTGTTCCCTCCTTGGATATCTTTTTGGATATTTTGATTGTTTGATTTCTTGAAGGATAGGCGAGTGATGATGCCAATGAAATGATTTATCCTTGTACCTCCATTTGGAGACTTATCAATTCAAGAAGTGTTTGTCAATAAACTTTCGATAGATTTGGTATTTCCATTAAACATAAAGTAATCTTAAACACACATGGAGTAAATTTGTCGAACAAACCCTAGACATGAAGCGCACGTAATACATGAAGCATACGTGTTACACAAAGTGTGAAGCATACAGATAAATATACGTAATATATAAAGTGTATGTGATACACGAGGTATACATGTATGAAGCATATACATAGATATACGGAATGCACAACTATATGCGAAACATAAATCGTACATGTGATATATGAAGTATACATGTAAAACACCAAATGTAATACATGAAGCATACACAAAGCTTATGGAATATGGAGCATACATGTAATACACAAAAGTATACAAAGCATGAAGCATGAACATAGTGTATAATACACAAGTATACGCACGTAATACTTGAAACATATAGCATACACTTGATACACAAGGTATGAAGCATACAAAATATACGCACATAATACACAAGCATGAAGCATACACATGTAACACATTAAGCATGATTCACATAGGATGCAAAGCGTGAAATACAAAGTATACACATGAATACATGTAGTACATGAAGCATGAAGTATATGAAGTATTCGTATGAATATATGTAAGATACGAAATGTGAAACACACACATAAATACATGAAGTATGTACATGAGTCACATAAGTCGCAAAGCATACATGCATGAAAATACATAAGTCATGGAGTATACACGCAAGTCACAAAGTATACACTTGAATACACATAAGCCACTGAACATATAAGTCATACACATGAGTCATGGAGTATACACTTGAATATACATAAGTCATGAAGTATATGCCAGTCACAAAGTATACCTACATAAGTTGCAAAGTGTTCACATGCACGCAAGTCGCAAAGTATACACATGAACAGAAGTAAGTTATAATGAATACATGTAAGTCACAAGTATGAATACACATAAGTCACCAAGTATTCACTACATAAAGTACACACAGGAAGCATGAACCATATACGTGAATGCACATAATACATGAAGCATGCATAAGTCATGAAGTACAGTTGTAAATACACAAAGTCAAAAAATGCGTAATACATGTAAGCCACAAAGTATGAATACACAAAGTCGCCAAGTGCACACAAGTGTTCACATGAATACACATAATTTCCAAGGAATGACTACAAGTCACAAGGTATACACATGAACGTAGGTTGCAAAGAATACACTTGAATACACTCGAATACAAATACAAGTCATCATACTTGAATACAAAGTCATAGAGTATACACTTGAATACATAATCATACTTGAATACAAAGCCATAGAGTATACACTTGAATACATAATCATACTTGAATACATAATCATTCTTGAATACAAAGTCATAGATTATACACATGAATACATGGTCAAGAAGTATACACTTGAGTACAAAGTCATAGAGTATACACTCAACTACAAGTAGGAAGCCATAGAGTATACATATGAATACATAATCATACTTGAATACAAATACAAAGTCATAGAGAATACACATAAATACATAGTCATACTTGAATACAAATACAACATCATAGAGAGTACACATAAATACATAATCATGAAGTATACACTTGAATACAAAGTTATAGAGTATACACTCAAGTACAAATACAAAGCCATAGAGTATAAACTCAAATACACATAATATACACTTGAATACACTCAAATACACATAAATCACCAGGTGTACCCTTGAATATACTTTAATACACATAAGTTGCATTAATACATGTAAGTATACCATCGAACAATTGGAAAGGGGATTCAGTGCATCCCATACTACACCGTGGACCCATCCACCATTCCAAGGTCACCAAGTATACACATGAGTACACATAATACTAAAGTATGCACAGCTAGCCATGAGGCATACACGCAAATACACGTAATGCACAAGGTATTCACAAGATGGCAGGAAAGATGCTTTGATACCATTTGTAATGTCCCCTATTGGAACAATACTAATTTTACCTCAATAAATTCAAATACCCCAAGTTAGGGTTAGGATTTCGAAGTTATCATTTAAATTACTTTCAATTTGCATCATTCTTGTGCCCTAAATATGCAGTCATAACATAAGAAACATATATACAAACATAACTCTTGGAATACAAGTGTTAGACAATATCAACCTGCATATAAACCATAGTTACATAGATTTATTTACTACTCATTGTTATGAAGTTACATTCATGGATTCCACTCCATCATAGTGGTGATGACATGACATTCCTTGGTACATGATGCCTCCATGCAGGCCCTTACGGGGGGCATGGCAATTCTCATGTTCACTTCCTCCATATTGGCCCTAACGGGGGTTTGGTAGGATCAAGCTGTCATAGATGGCCTCCATACTAGCCCTTACGGGGGGTATGGACAGGGTGCAGATCAAATTGCCTCCAAACTAGCCTTAGGGAGGTATGGCAGGGCTGCTAGCCTCGATCTGTCTATCATTCACTCCTATGATGGATGATTATTAGAAATAGCAATGAATTACTTATATAGACTCAAAGCTGACTTGTTCACGATATTTCTATGATGCACAATAAGTATAGTGACCTTGAATATATGTTCAATTTGCAGATCTGAATCTGTATTATATAAATATCCCAATTTGCTTTTAATTTCTGAGTCGAATGCTCTAGTATTTCTGATGCTTGCAAAGAATACACTTGAATACACTCGAATACAAATACAAGTCATCATACTTGAATACAAAGTCATAAGAGTATACACATGAACACAAATACAAAGTCATAGAGTATACACTTGAATACATAATCATACTTAAATACAAAGCCATAGAGTATACACTTGAATACATAATCATACTTGAATACATAATCATTCTTGAATACAAAGTCATAGATTATACACATGAATACATGGTCAGGAAGTATACACTTGAGTACAAAGTCATAGAGTATACACTCAAATACAAGTAGGAAGCCATAGAGTATACATATGAATACATAATCATACTTGAATACAAATACAAAGTCATAGAGAATACACATAAATACATAATCATACTTGAATACAAATACAACATCATAAAGAGTACACATAAATACATAATCATGAAGTATACACTTGAATACAAAGTTATAGAGTATACACTCAAGTACAAATACAAAGCCATAGAGTATACACTCAAATACACATAATATACACTTGAATACACTCAAATACACATAAATCACCAGGTGTACCCTTGAATATACTTTAATACACATAAGTTGCATTAATACATGTAAGTATACCATCGGACAATTGGAAAGGGGATTCAGTGCATCCCATACTACACCGTGGACCCATCCACCATTCCAAGGTCACCAAGTATACACATGAGTATACGTAATACTAAAGTATACACAGCTAGCCATGAGGCATACACGCAAATACACGTAATGCACAAGGTATTCACAAAATGGCAGGAAAGATGCTTTGATACCATTTCTAATGTCACCTATTGGAACAATACTAATTTTACCTCAATAAATTCAAATACCCCAAGTTAGGGTTAGGGTTTCGAAGCTACCATTTAAATTACTTTCAATTTGCATCATTCTTGTGCCCTAAATATGCAGTCATAACATAAGAAACATATATACAAACATAACTCTTGGAATACAAGTGTTAGACAATATCAACCTGCATATAAACCATAGTTACATAGATTTATTTACTACTCATTGTTATGAAGTTACATTCATGGATTCCACTCCATCATAGTGGTGATGACATGACATTCCTTGGTACATGATGCCTCCATGCAGGCCCTTACGGGGGGCATGGCAATTCTCATGTTCACTTCCTCCATATTGGCCCTAACGGGGGTTTGGTAGGATCAAGCTGTCATAGATGGCCTCCATACTAGCCCTTACGGGGGGTATGGACAAGGTGCAGATCAAATTGCCTCCAAACTAGCCTTAGGGAGGTATGGCAAGGCTGCTAGCCTCAATCTGTCTATCATTCACTCCTATGATGGATGATTATTAGAAATAGCAATGAATTACTTATATAGACTCAAAGCTGACCTGTTCACGATATTTCTGTGATGCACAATAAGTATAGTGACCTTGAATATATGTTCAATTTGCAGATCTGAATCTGTATTATATAAATATCCCAATTTGCTTTTAATTTCTGAGTCAAATGCTCTAGTATTTCTGATGCTTGCTGCCCCTAGAATGCCCATCCTCAGCGATATATATAGCTTCATGTATATGCGAATGGATACCTTTTTTCCAAGGGTGGCGACCTTTCATAAGATCGCATCTCTTATTAATGACTTGTTTATTTATTATTGATCGCTGCCTTATGTTTGGTTATTTCATATGGATCGGTGCCTTTGATCTCTTGCTTTTCATTATTAATTCAAATTATCCTCTAAACCAATTGCCGCTTACAACAAATGAGACAACTTGTCTTACATTTTATGTTATAAGATAATAATTATACCATTGAATATTATAAATAATCGATGAACAGGTCATCGTTATTGCCAGAATATAGAGTAATCACTACTCTTAATAAAATCATTGCTCACTAGATCGCTGCCTTGATTTAATCGTATAAGACAACCAATGTTCCCCTTTATCATTGATGTGTGTAATGTCTCTGGTCGGCTTATAGAGGAGGGGACATCACAAATTCAAACAATAGTGTAGGGTTTCATCTTGCATAGATCTCATTTTGGAGTCTAGTTGTGGCAATTTGAATCCTAAGTTTTAGACCTTGTGGAACAATCTTTTGTTTCAATTTAATGGGAGTTGTAAGACCTTGATTGACCTTATCAATGGGTGTTGTGAAGTCTTACTGCAAGGAAAAGGTCACCATTCATTTGGCTCCCTTCCCTTGACGGCATCTCTTATGAACCATTTATTATAGAGTTCCCTAGCTCATTCATTCTTGTAACATCACTTTCCATAAAGCTCAAGAATTAACTTAACATGTAACTTAAACAAGTCATTGATTAAGAATGGATTACAATATTCAAAAATTGAATATAAAGAAACATATTCTTTTCCATTAATTAAGCATGTTAATCAAATCAAGATATAGCATAGCTTACAATCTGATAAATCATTACAATCCTTAATGATTACCCATCACTAATCAATACAATATATGCTCTAGGCATCTTAGTCAAATTTTTAAATTACAATAGACCAATTGGTCAAAATGCAAACACTGTATCTAGAACCATTGACATTTGTCTTCATAAGCCTCAGCTTGTCTCATGCTTGGGAAGGAAAGCATCGTCCTAGTGCTTTTCCTCCAACCACAGGCCTGGGGTCCCCCACTCATCTTCCTAACTGGAAGAGGCCCTACCCTTCATGGAAAGGTTAGACATTGAAAACCAATTGGATAGCCATCTGTGGTGTTGTGTCCTTCCTAATGTCTCACAGTCACACACTATAGATCCACTCTAACTTGTATGACACTACTGGAGACACTAGGCCATCTGGATCACTGTGGACCGACAATGCATGCGAAGACGGATGCATTACTTTGGCCAAAGTTTTTATACAAATACGTTACACCATGAACGTCGTCGTATGTCCACCACCCTAACTCGACTTATAAGCTGTCATGTCCTAAAGTTAGTTCTTAACGACCTTGTCCTTTAGGTCTAGCATGTGTGTGGGATCAATTTGAATCACTGTCCAAACTTGAACATTCGACTCCCATCAAAGTCAATTATAACAAAATAGGTTACTTTTGTAATGCGGAACTAGTGACTCCATGTCACCTTGTTCCGGTCAATTCATTTCAATTTCAAATTTTATGACCGTCTTGGTCTCCCGTGTTTAACATATCGATAGCATTTCATCACATATGATGAAGTCGATTTCATGATACTTAAGGCATACCCTGCGTTAGTTAAAAAAAATATTTCTTAAGGTTCAATAGCTCTTAGTTTCCCAATGAGCTCATAGGGTTATTCACCAACCCAAAAGTTTATAAATAAGTAAAAGAATTTATATCTCATATCGTTATCCGATAAGTCATAATTCAGTCATAAATAGAACTAGTCTATATTCTTTTATAAACTTATTCCAATTGTCCCATGTAGAGACTATGATCATAAAGATCATATTCCTTCATAATCGAAGGTTCATAAAACATTCATAATAGTTTTAACAGCTCTATTTGTAATTCATTGTCGGCTTCTCATGCAAGCCCGACTGGGTTTAGTTTGGGTGTTATATACACACCGTTTTATAATGCCTTCCCGGCAATCATCACAATCAATAGACTCTGTTTGTAATATTAAAAGCTTTCACAGTCATTAATACAGTCAAGGGACTGCGTGCTAAGTATTGACGCCTACACGGCTATCATTGCAGACAAATGACTATATCCATTATCAACTAAACACATGGAGTTATTCATAACTCCCATCGAGAGCTCATAGGCTCGGCCCTTGTCATCATACTACGTGGGTTTAATAAGTATGAAATGAATACATGCTCAGCCACTGTGGCTTTGAGCTCCAGTTATCATAATGTATCATACAATACAATACGGCCGAGTCGAAAGACTCAAGGCTCATTCAAGAAAGAGATAATCTTTACAAGGCTCAGCCTCGAAGCCTTGAGCTAGTATTAAAACAAAGAACAGAAAAAGTTTGGTTCTTTAAGTCTTGGGCTTTAACTTAAACAAGGTTCCACAACATTACGACTCGGTTGAGCGTAATCTCAAGAATAGTTACATAGTTTCCTAGCTCGGCTCACAGCCTTGAGCAAGTTTTCAAAAAATTTAACATATTCTCAGCTCGGCTCACAGCCTTGAGCATAGTTTCAAAGAAGTTTAATATGTTTTCAGCTCGGCTCATAGCCTTAAGCATGGTTTCTACAGTTACTATGTCTAACAAGCTCAGCCTATGAGGCTTCGAGCATAAACACAACTCAAAGTTGTCTTAAAAAGGTTCGGCCATACGGCTCCCAAACCATTGCATATATGAGATTTAAAAACAAGAAAAGCTCGGCCGATTGGCCTGGAGCCACGACTCAAAAGAAATGTAGCCAACATGCATGGCACGGCCTTGCAGGCCGTGTGCCCCAGATTTCTAATCAAAAACAAGAGACTTCATGTTTCCTAGTTTACCTGAGTCAAGCAATAGACCGATTGCAGTCCCAGTCTGCAAGTCTTTTTGCTACTCACAACTCCCTCCTGCCACTGTTCTCCCTCGAACAATTATCTACCAACTTTCTTTTTCCTTTCCAGAAAACACCAACACCTGTTCAATTCACCGAAGTGATTTCCTTTTCCGAAAAGAGAGTCTAACCCCCAAGGTAACCGATCCCAAACATGCCGATTTTGGCTGCTAACTGCCTTTCCACTTGGTAGTGCCCCTAAAAAGGTGGCTCAATCCTTGCACAACATGTGATGTTTGAGCTCGAAGCTCCCATCGATCTTCATGATCAACTAAAACCACTTAAGAATATTCCAAAGAATACAATTATTAAGATAAGTAAATAACATAAATATCATTATAGGTAACAACCTATTAAGAGGTTTCATCCTTGACTAAGGATTATCACAAGAGATAATAATCATAAAACGAATTCACATTAATTACGTCAATTATCGAGGTCGAGTGATACTCCCCCGAAATCGACTATTCCCATTAGTCGAATGACTAGGAAAACATAATGACCCTGAGAACAACAAGAGAGACCTCCTTGTCTCTAAATATTATTGTCTCTTGGCTAGGAATGATGTTCCCAAAACATCGTCCGATCATCACGACTTGTCGTGACAACTTCATCAACAAAAGATTAAACCAAGAACATAGAAACAAAAGACAAGAGACATGACACGTGTCATAGGAGTCGATTACTCAGATGGCTAGTCAACTTATGTTTTCACAACGTCTAACCCTTCCTCCAGGATGATACTCTCCTTCCTTCTTCGAAGGATGTTCGTTTCTCCTGTCACACTCAGGACCACAATATTACGATCAGTGCATCATTATCAAATCTTGTAATCGTAAATCATTTAATTTACAAAACTGTTTAACATTTGTTTCTACTTCAAATCAAAAGTTAAAACAGATATTTCCACAATATCAAATCAATTAACTATGACTAATTCTCCTTATTATCATGCCAAGTTATTGATTAAGTCTAATTGTAAATTGGGGATGTAACATATCTCCCCCCATAATAATCATCATCCCCGATGATTATTTGTCTTTAAAAATAAACCAGCATAATATGAAAAGGTTTCCAAAAGTATAATATCAAATGTCTCAGAAAAGATGAGGAAATCTAGCATAGAAGTCATCATAATTTTCCCAGGTGGTGTTTTCCACCAAATATTGGTCCCACTGAACCTTGCACTGTGTTATTTCCTTATTACGTAAGCGTAGCTTACGCGTTTCGAGCACCTTGATGGGCTCGATCATCACCACTCCCGGGTCTTTCACCTATAGAAGGTTCCAATCAAGCATAGGAATTTGATTATCATCAGAATTAAACTTTTTCAAATAAGAAAGATGAAACACATTATGCATCATGGCAAGTGCTGGCGGTAGAGCAATTATGTATGCCACTAGGTTGACTTCTAGAATTTCAAACGGACCCACATATCTTGGTGCTAGTTCGACATTTTTCCAAATTTGATGGAACTTTTCTGGGGTTTTACCCTAAGGAGAACTTCATCTCCCACAGTGAAATGCTTTTCAACATGCTTAGCATCCGCGTAACTCTTTTGTGTATCATTGGCTTCCGCTAACCTTTTTTTAATTAGATGGACTTGTTTTTCCATCTCAGATAGCATTTCAAGGCCAAGGCTAACCCTATCTTCAAGCTTATCCCAGCTTATAGGGGTTCAACACTTCCGCCCATATAATGCCTCAAATGGTGCCATCTTAATAGCTGAATGATAAGAGTTATTGTAAGCAAATTCCACTAGAGGAAGATAATCCTCCCACTTGTATATTGCTGATCCATGCAATACATCCTTAATAAATCCTCCAACACTTGGTTCACCCTTTCAGTTTGACCATCCGTTTCATGATGATAAGCAGAGCTTATGTTCAATTGTGTTCCAAGTGAAGAGAAAAAGGTTTGCCAAAACCTGGAAGTTACTCGTGCATCCCTATCTGAGATAATCTTCTCAAGAATGCCATGAAGTCTGAATATCTCTTGAACAAATTTTCGAGCAATGATGGGTGCTCCATCTGTCAAGTTTCCCAAAATAAAATGGGCTGCTTTGGTGACTCTGTCCACCACAACCAAAATAGCACTGTGCTTATTCCTTGACATAGGAAGTCCTTGCACAAAGTCCATACTTATAATCTGCCATTTCCACATAGGAATTTCATGAGGGTATAATAATCCCGCTGGGTGTTGGTGTTCCGCCTTCACCCTTTGACATTCAATACAAGTAGCTACAAAATTTGCAGCATCCTTTTTCATTCCCTTCCAAAAGTATAAAGGTTTCACATCAGCGAGTAACTTGGTTACTCCAGGATGTCCAGAATATGGTGCAGAATGAACCTCTTTCCAAACCAAATTCCTAAACTCTGCTGAGTTAGGTACATACATCCTTCCTTTGAACCTTAATAACCCATTTGATTCAAGGTTGAATCCTTCATATTTTGGATTTTGTGGATCTTTCTCAAGGGCATGTTTTACCTGCTCGTAAAACTCATCTCCTTTAGATTGTTGTAACACCTGATTTCTAAAATCAGAATGTATAGAGATCATAAAGGAGATACGCTTTCTACTACTTAAAGCATCTGCTACTCGATTTTCTTTTCCCTGGATATAATTAATCTCGAAATCATAATCCGAAATAAATTATAACCATCTTCTTTGACGAGCATTAAGATGGGGTTGAGTGAACAGATATTTAAGTCCCTGGTGATCCGTTTTCAACTCAAAAGGTTTTCCAAGTAGATGATGTCTCCACATTTGGAGTGCA
Organism: Cunninghamia lanceolata; assembly: GCA_027924645.1. Lineage (NCBI taxonomy): Eukaryota > Viridiplantae > Streptophyta > Pinopsida > Cupressales > Cupressaceae > Cunninghamia > Cunninghamia lanceolata. Next base: position 4,635,538 of record BSBN01000614.1, read on the forward strand.
TGCATGATTGCTGTCAGTTCTAAATCATGTGGGGCATAGTTTTGTTCATAGTTTTTCAGTTTGCGCGATTCATACGCAATAACATGTCCATCTTGGACTAGTACACCACCTAAGCCTTCCCCTAAGGCATTGGTAATGACTTCAAATTGACCTCCCAGGTCAGGCACTTTTAAAATTGGCGCTGAAGTCAATTTTTCCTTCAGCAGGTCAAAGGCCTCCTGGCACTTTTCTGACCATTCAAACTTCTTGCCCTTTCTTTGCAATGAAGTTATAGAATGTGCTATTTTAGAGAAGTTTTTCACAAACTTCCTATAATAACCAGCCAGGCCCATAAAACTTCAGACCTCATGAACATTTTTGTGTTCAGGCCATTCAGAAAAAGCCTTAATCTTAGCTAGGTCTACAGCTATTCCTTTAGCTGAAATTATATGATCCAAATACTGTACTTCTTTTTGAAAGAAGGTACACTTAGAGAGCTTGCCATATAGTTTATGCTCTCTTAATCTCTAAAGAACAATTCTCAAATGCTGCATATGTTCCTCTTCGTTCTTAGAGTAGATTAAAATGTCATCAAGAAATACCAAGACAAACTTGTCCAAGCAGTCTCTGAACACACTGTTCATAAGGTTCATAAATGCTGCAGGAGCATTTGTCAACCCAAAAGGTAGGACAGTGAATTCATAATGTCCATATCTGGTTCTAAAAGCTGTCTTATGGATGTCTTCATCCTTCACCCTCAATTGGTGATATCCTGATCAAAGATCGATCTTAGAAAATACTGTTGCACCTCTCATCTGATCAAAAAGATCATCGATGCGGGGTAGAGGATACTTGTTCTTGATGGTTGCTTTATTTAACATGCGGTAATCTATACACAACCGCAAAGTGCCATCTTTCTTTTTCACAAAAATGACAGGTGCTCCCCATGGCGACACACTGGGTCTAATCAACCCTTTATCTAGTAGCTCTTGTAGTTGAGCCTTTAACTCCATTAATTCCGTTGTGGTCATCCTATAGGGAGCTTTAGAAATAGGTTTTGACCGAGGTATAATATCAATGGCAAAATCAAAAGCTCTCATAAGGGGGTAACCCTGGTACTTCATCCGGGAATACATCCTCGAAATCTCTGAGGAGGGGATGTTTGTCCATGTCTGGTCTTTCTTGACCTATGGACTCCTTCATCCCTGCTTCATTAAGTTTTTGGGATTCATAGAACATTAAGTCATGTTGGAAGTAGGTTTGATTCATAGAACATTAAGTCATGTTGGAAGTAGGTTTCCTTTGTTTCATCTATTTTATCCATCTTGACAACAAAAAGTTGGCATCCTTTTCTCTGTGCCCTTTTCATTTGTAAGGCGGAGATTTGCCTCAGTTTAATTTCCCCAGGTTTTCCTTGAATATGGACTTGGTTTCCTAGGTCATCCAAACAATCTACTGTCTTGGCATAATAGTCTACTTTGGCTCGATGTCTCCATAGCCAATTTATTCCAAGGATAACATCATACGAGCCAAGTGGGGCTACATATAGATTTACTTCAGTGCAAAAGTTTGGAAGTTCAACCCGAGCTTCAAACAGGCATTGCTCTACCTGAGCCTTGGTGTGATTTGCATACTCTATAGACCAAGTATTTGCCATGAATCCTGCTTTTCTAGGTATCTTATTTACAATTTTGGGAGAAATGAAACATTCCGTGGCACCTGTATCAATTAAAACTGAAATAGGAACTCCAAATAAAAGACCTGTTGTCTATACTGGAGTTATTTGATACTCAGCTTGACGGTTATCCAAGGCCGCATGGATACGTTGCTGGAACGCCACTTGCTGGGAAGGTAAAGGATTCCCTCTTGGTTGCACTCCTTGTGATTTGTTGGGACACTGATTGGCATAGTGATCTCCGCCACAAGTGAAGCATCCTCCAAGAATTGTCAAGCAACTTATTATTGCATTAATGCAGAGCAAAGTGGACACAATGTGTGCTCAGGGAACAGAGTTACCAGGCTGTGGACCAGGGAGCCTGTAAACCCTCATTCACCAAGCCAAAAAATAATTCAACATTGGTTACAACCGTTAATAACAGTATTCTCTTTTATTTTTGATACATATATTTAATGCACGAGGGGGAAAATATGTGCATAAACTTCTTGAAGGCAGAAGCAATCTGTTGGAAGGAAGAAGACATTAATGCAGCAAAGGAGACAGGTTTGCACAGGAATGAAGAAGAAAATGACAGGATTGGCGCCAGTTGCAAGGCAGGGATCATAGGTTAGTGAGCTGGAGGTCACTGCAGCAGCAGTGTAGATCCAACAGATAATAAGTATCCAAGAATGGAAAGCGTTTATGAAAGTACAGCTCATTCCTTCCTCTTTGCTGCCATGGTAGACCTCAAAACCCACAAAAATCAAAACAAAAGACCTCCAAAAAAATGGCTTCAGATCTGGAAGCAAGCCTAAACCTAGAACAGAATGGTTCAAAATTTGGAACTTAGACTGGAGGATCTTAATATTAAAATAGCCAAACAGATCCCAGGAAAAACACTTGACAAGGCAACCCAAGCATTGTTTGATCATGCCCTCACATGCAAATTTATTGACATATGACCAGGAATGGAGAAGATGAAATATTGAATGCAGAAAATTTGGGCAATGTGCCCCTGATAAAAAATTTGATTCCTAACCAGAAAATTTTCAGGTGATGTTTCAATCAGCAGAAGACACAAAAAATTTCAAAACAAACCATGGTTCTATGGAAACTGAGATCTGTATCTGTGGCCTTGGTCAGCCCTTTTTAACCCAGAAGAACTGAAACCCAATGTACCATTATAGATACACCTCTATAAACAACCTCTGGAATTGTCGAATGAAGAAATCCTTAAGCATATTGCAGAGTTATGGAGGAATATATTGAAATGGCCAATTCAACTAGGAATAAGGAACTCTCCTCTTATGCCAGAATATGTGTTAAAATCAATCTAGCTTAGCCCACAATTCAAGCAGTTAGAATTAATTCAGCTTCCAGGGTTTGGAGGCAAGATATCAACCATGAGTATTTGCCTTTTAGATGTTACAAGTGCAGGAAGGTTAGTCATAAGGCCAGTAATTGCAGTAATCTAAGAAGGCAGCATAAAAAGTTCCCAAGAAAAAAGAGCCCAAAATCCCTTTCCAGACAGCCCATACAATTTTAGAGACCCAAAGTAGTCTCAGAAAAGCAAAGAAAAGCCTTCATCTGGAGGAATCACACAAGAAGTTTTTTATGAAAAGGGATCTGAAAGGAAATCACAGAAGTGATATTCCTGAGGATTTACATCAAATTGAAGCAGAAGAAAACCAAGCAACTTGGGGAAGAAAGATCAAAATCAAGATGGTACCTTAGAAGGCATTGCATAGTTAATAGAAGAAGCCTTACGGATGCAGGATCAGCAAAGAGATTTACAGAATATTAAACTGGTTGAATCTCAAAAAGTCAATCTCTGATTTGTGATTAGGATATGGTGAGATAGCAAGAAGAGAACCAATCTCTGGTTGTACCTCCTCTTTTCCACTTCCCTTAAGACACTTTTCTTGCAGCATGGTGACCCCGTACTCTACCAAGAAGTCTTTTGTCCCTAAATTAAGATCTGTCACTACCTTTACACATTATTTGAGGTCCCCTGGTGCAATCCAACATAACAGTTTTGACTTAAATGGCATTCTCACTCTCCCTCTCAAGCTCAGCTTGAAGTCTGGAAATCTCATCTTCAGTTTGCCATTCATTTGTCTTTTCTTGGCTTCACTGTTATACATCCTTTTATCCACTTCCCTTAGGCGCTACTCAACTTCATGAGCATGGCATGTGCACTTCTCCCTACTGCAATGCCATTACCTCCATGACCTCTAAGGCACCCTGTACCATCTCTTCTCTATGATAAGTCGCAACAGTGAACAGAGAAGAAGTTACCTTTCACTCTCCAAAAACACCAAAAGGCACCTATGAAGGCTATTACTAATTTTTTTTTTTTTTTTAAATGAGTTTTATTGGTTTAGTGCCCCTTCTAGTGGGGAATATTGCTAACCATGAAATTGCATTCCTATAGTTCATTCTATCTCCTCTTCCCTACCTCCATGACCTCTAAGGCACCCTGTACCATCTCTTCTCTATGATAAGTCGCAACAGTGAACAGAGAAGAAGTTACCTTTCACTCTCCAAAAACACCAAAAGGCACCTATGAAGGCTATTACTAATTTTTTTTTTTTTTTAAATGAGTTTTATTGGTTTAGTGCCCCTTCTAGTGGGGAATATTGCTAACCATGAAATTGCATTCCTATAGTTCATTCTATCTCCTCTTCCCCACAGCAAGGGCAGGCCACAAGGAAAGGACAAACACTCTGATTTATATGGTGCAGCTGGTACCCTGAACCTGATCTAATTAAGAAAATGCAAAAACTAGGATGTTCAGCAGAAAGCAGAGTAGCTAATGTTTAAAAGGGAAATTCACAATGATGCAAAGAGTAGCCAATGTTTTAAGAGGGAAAATTCACAATGATGCAACAGAGTAGCTAATGTTTAGGAGGAAAAGTTCAAGATGCTGCTGGAGAATGGGGCTGTATGTTTGCAGCACTTAAAATATATATTGCTAATCTGTAGCTTAAACATTGGCAATAGTTTTATTAATAAATATTTTGTGGTTATTTATCCTGCAAAAGCCTACAGAATGCTCCTAATTAAATGGGTATAGGAAAAAAAAAAGTTAAACAGAGTACAGAGACCAATTCACAACCCTCCATAGACGATAACACCAAAAATGTTGCCCATTTGGTACAGCAACCAACAATACCAAATCTTAAAGCTGATAAGAATCAAGAATGGAGGGACCATCATAAAATAAGGATTTAAATAGTCCTCATGGTAATCAGATACAATGATTTTTCAACAACATAAATTACAGGATACTCTTCTCACATCCTTAGACACAGTAGTTGACATAAGCAACGTCTAAACTGTGAAGAAATGTCTTAGTTCTTGCAGTACCAATAGGTATTTAAGAGCTGTAAGATTGTCCCAATTTAGTCCTCGTTGTGATCAGATACAAGGAATTTGTCAATGCCCTAAATTACAAGATACTCTTCTCACATCCTTAGATACAACAATCTCAGGAATAAAAATGTTGTTTCTTGAGGTAAGAAAAAAGATTTAAGAGCTGGAAGAAAGTCCCTCATTAGAGCCATGATTCTAAATACTTACCCTGACATCCTTTTTTCAGCAACAAATGAAAATTTCTGGCTTTCACTTAAGGTCTATGCTCCCCCAAGTTTCTGGGACAAGGATGGCAAGGGATGGGGGGACGCGTTTCTGGGACGGGTTCTTTTGGAGGCCATTTTTTAGGGGACGACAAGGGACGGCTATTAAAAAAATTGGGAAATTTTTAAAATATAGGAAATTTCAAATATTCATATGATAACATTGACAAGGCATTCATCATATACATTATAGAACCTTAATATATAACATTAGAGTTGAATTGAGATTTCACATGAGAGTTGATAAACGAATTAACAAAATTCAATTACTTTTATTGTCAATGTCCATATATATTGTATAAAAATTAGAACAAAATGGCCAAAGGCTGCAAGTTTCAACTACAAAATGCCAAAATGGCAAAAATATAGAAAATGTGACGTTGCAAGCGACCATGCACAAGCACCAACTTCTCCAAAGAGGTAAGCCTATTCCTCTTCATTGACTATATGAAGTTGTAAGCAGGGTCAAGGGGCGGTGCCCCTGTAATGTCCCCTTCCTAAGCATTGTCGGCTTCGTGACTGTTAGCCTATTCCTCGAGGTTCCCGTAGGCTAATGCGGTGTGGTTAGGGAACTCATCGGTCCTTGGAGGCATTGCAATTCATTCCTTTTGAGTTTTCGAGTGTTGCATTGAGCTCAGTTCATCTAGAGGTTTGTGGCAACGCTTTTTGAAGCATTTTCGGGTGTTTGGGTCCGATTTACTATTTTTAGCCAATCACCCGTGTCGGCACCGACTTCGTCACTTGGTAGTGGTTACACCCTGGTATAATCAGTTTCATATCCGAAGTCTATTGGTGCTTATTTCAATAAGAAGCTTTATTTTTAATAAACGCTAATGTTATAAAGTTAAATTAAATATTTAACTTACCATTTATTTAAATTTTAAAAGTGACTTTATGTTATGTGGGCGCCCAAGGATTATGAAGTTATTAATTAAAAAGCAAAAAGTTATGTTTCCTCAGTGTGGCATCCAAAAAGGGGAGACATAAGGGGATTTTTATTAAAAAGTAAATATTTTATTTCCCCAAGGAGGGCGTAGGGTTTTGGGGAAAGTATTAAAAGTCTTTTGAGCTCATTTTTGCAACCCATGCAAAAAAGAGTATAGAAAAACAGGTATTGCTGGTTTGAACGGGAGTTCATCCAAGGCTTTGTGGGGACGGAAAACTTCACAAGGAACATCAACTATAGAGGTGAAGATCCTCCAAGGTTGATTGCTGACAGATTTCGTTCAAAGTCTATGCTGGAGCTTCATTGCTGAGAGTTTTCAAGTTGCAAGCAAGGGTTTTTTGCAAATCTTTTGGTATTCAGTGAATAAAAGATTTGAGGGAGACATGGCATATTATAAGTGTGATTTTGTATGACTTCTGGAGCCTTCTTGTTGGGTCGTACACCTCCATGGGCTGGTCGTACCACTATTGTAGCTGATGATTGCTGGTTTTGACTAGAATCACCCTTGTTTGGGGAAATATTTTGCACCAAGGGAGGCGCCTAGGTCTGGAGAACACTGGGTTTCAGGCATTTGCTGATCAGATCAGATTTGAAGGGTTGGAGCTTCCTAATATTGTTGTTGCAAACTGTTTTTTCAGGCCTGTACATGAACAACAGCAAACGAGTATGTTTGAAAAGTTGTTTTGAGCTGAATTGGCCATCTGGGTACTTGTTACATTGTCTCTATTATATTTGCTCAGCGTTCATACTTCAAAAATAATATGACAGCAGCAAGAGTTTGATTATATCTGATTCTCTAGGGTTTACTATCTTTTGGGTGTTGGGTTGTGATCTAAATGGTTGTTTCTTGATATATAAACATATCTGTATTGCTAGGAAAGCTTCTATATTGTTATATTTCAATTATGTGTAATGCAAACATCACATGCAAACCCTAAACAGCAAACAAACAGAAAAGCACCACAAAAAAAAACCTATGCAGTTGAGTATGTTACAGTGGTATCAGAGTAGGATGTATCTTGCCATCCTATGTGGTTGAGTTTCCATGCATAAGAATTGTTTTCTATGAGAGGTAGTTGTTGGTGTTAAGCCACACTCGGACCGAAGATGGACTGGTCCAAGAGGGGCCAGTAGCTCAGTGGTAGAGCACTCCAGCAGCAAATGGAAGGTCCTAGGTTCGAGTCCTAGCTGGTCCATGTCTCAACATGGTATCAGAGCCAGGCCCAGGCTAGGAGCCCCAAGCACACGAGAGGTGTGGCTTAAGGGGGGTTGTTGGTGTTAAGCCACACTCAGACCGAAGATGGACTGGTCCAAGTGGGGCCAGTAGCTCAGTGGTAGAGCACTCCAGCAGCAAATGGAAGGTCCTAGGTTCGAGTCCTAGCTGGTCCATGTCTCAACAGTAGTGACAGGGAAAGAAAATATCTTGAAAGATAGGAAAAAAGAAGTTGAACAATGGGAACAGTGGCCATTTGAGTTTGAAGAACAGCACCTAGAAACCCACCCAAAAGAAGTAATAGCTGCAAAAAATATGGGTGATAGAGAGGGCAGGTTGAGCAAAGATCATCATCATGAAGGGAGAGCTGATGTGACTAGTTTACTGCATATAGTGAATGATTTAGCTAGAGGGCAGCGAGATATGTTAGATCGAATGGACCAATCTCAAACTGAACTTGCTCAAATTCTCAACTGGTTAGTACCAAACAACAATGCAAATAATGGTGGGGGCAATCCGAATAATGGAGGGAACAATGCAAACAATGGTGGAAACAATGCAAATAATGGCAATCATGGGGATAACTCGGTTAATAACAGGGCTGCCCCTCAGCATACTTTTGTTGGATAAGCTAACACTAGACCTCTAATGCCTCAATTTACTCCGGTGAATAATCCCCCTGAAGAAGTAAATGAACCAACTGAGCAGGTGTGTCATGCCCATTATTGGAGGGAATGGAGAGCAATGGATGCAGATTTTCAAACGGAGATGTCATTTCCTAACTACTTGGCCTTCAAGGAAAGGAGTAGACCCCGCAGTGATGGGGGAGGTAGACCTCAGAATCAGGACTTGCAAAGAAAAGTGGGTAAGTTGACTATCCCCTATTTTGACGGTTTAGATAAAACTTCAGCTAGAGCATGGGTACAAAAACTTGACACTTATTTACAGCTCAACCCTATGGCTGAAAATGAGGCCATTCAGTATGCTACATTACATTTGGATGGGAGTGCTCATGAATGGTGGTATCATGGGCTGATTACATTAAGCCATGATCAGAGTGTGTCCTATGTTGAGTTCACGAATAGATTGATTGACAGGTTTGACAAAGGGGATCCCGAATTACACTTTAAGGAGTTGACACAACTCAAGCAGTGGGGAACAGTTGATGCATACATTGCTGATTTTCAGATACTATCGGTTATGGTAACCGACATTTCAAAGAGGAGGATAATTGTGTTGTTTATTGATGGGTTATCTGATCCATTGAGAGGATGGATTAAGGCACTCAATCCACCCACACTATAGGAGGCAATTAAGAAAGCAAAGGATATGGAGTCCTCTTCTTATAAAAGAAAATTTCAGTCAAAGGGATTCCTGCATAAGAAGGATAAGGATAAGAAGAATTTTCATAAGGACTCTAATCAACCTAAGAAGATGTCCTCTAGGTTGGATAATGACCAGCTGAATGAACTAGAAGGAAAAAATTGTGTTTCCATTGTAGAGAACCATGGGACCCAACACATGAGAGTGTTGTCCAAGTGAAAGCAAAACAAATTGAGTACTTTTCAGCTGATGAATCAGCAGCTAAAGATTCAGATCAGCAATCTGATTCAAGAGATAGGGAGGAAGAAAGCTCTTCAGATGAATCAGAGAAGGAGCAGGCAAATGGGGGCACAGTAGCCCAACTCTCTAGCATTCAAAAAGAAGGATCTTTCAGGATTCGTGGAGTACTAGGAGGACAAAGGATTGTCACTCTCATTGACACAAGAGCTACACATAATTTCATTGATGAAGGGCTTGTGGCGAAGAGGACTCAAAACAGAAGAATTTGAAGACTTCAGGGTAAGAGTAGCCAATGGTTTCCTCATCACATGCATGAGGAAGATCTCTAACTTGAGCATTCGGCTAAGTGACTATGAGTTCAAAGATGATTTCCACGTTGTGAGTATTGGGGACATGGATGTAGTCCTAGGTATGCAGTGGTTGTGAGCTATAGGTGAGTTCTATATGAACCTGCATACTATGAAGATGAAATTTAATTCGAATGGTAGGAAGATAGTGCTCAGAGGTAAGTCAGATGGTGGGTTAGGAGTGGTATCTTTCAAATGAATGGAGAGACTCATCAAGCATGACCAGGTGGAGTGGGCAGCAGAGTGTCTTATCATGCCTACTAATACAGAGCAGCAAAAGAACAATTACCATCCTAACATCCAGACTTTGTTGTCTGAGCACACCAAAGTGTTCGATAGCATACCTCCAAGGAGGCCTCCTGAGAGAGGCATTGAGCATGTCATAGAGCTCGAGGAGGGTGCCAAACATGTGATTACTACAACATCCAGGCATCTGAATAGGTATAAAGATGAGATTGAAAAGGCTATTAAGGAGTTGATTGACATGGGACGCATAAGGCCGAGTAAGAGCCCTTTTGCATCTTCGGTGTTGGTGAAGAAGGATGGGACAATGCGCATGTGCATTGATTACAGGGCATTAAACAAGAAGACCATAAAAAACAGATATCCCATCCCCCGCATTGATGAGTTGCATGGTGCTTGTTACTTCTCCAAGATTGATTTGAGATCGAGCTACCACCAGATTCGGGTCCAAGAGCAGGATGTGGAGAAGACAGCTTTCAGATGCCACTTTGGGCACTTTGAGTTTCTGGTTATGCCCTTTGGCCTAACTAATGCCCCAGCTACTTTTCAGGCTTGCATGAACAAGCTTTTCCGTGACCAACTCCGTAAGTTTGTTGTAATTTTCTTTGATGATATTTTGATATTCAGCAAGACATGGGAGGAGCACATGACACACCTTGATGAGGTGTTGAGTATTTTAGAGCGGGAATCATTGTATGCCAAGGAGTCTAAGTGCGAATTTGGCATTTCTCTACCTTGGCCACATCATTAGCTCTAAGGAAGTTACAGTAGATCCTGATAAGATCAAGGCAATTGTGGATTGGCCTCCGCCGACTAATCTCTCACAGCTCAAGGGATTTTTTGGCTTGTGTGGTTTTTACAAGAGATTTGTGAAGGGCTTTTCACAGGTGGTTGCCTCGCTTACTGGTTTGACTAAGAAGGGGGCTTTTGTTTGGTCAGACGTTGCACAACAGTGCTTTGATCATTTCAAATAGGTTATGAGCACTTGCCCAGTCTTAGCCATTCCTAATTTCTCCAAGCCATTTGAGTTGGAGTGTGATGCATCTAGAGAAGGGATAGGAGTTGTCTTGATGCAGGATAAGCATCCTATTGCATTTGAGAGCAGAAAGTTGAGAGGTGTTGAGAAGAGTTACTCAATCTATGACAGGGAGATGTTGGCCATCATGCATGCCCTAGCCAAGTTCAGACCATATTTGGTGGGAGGTAAGTTCATGGTAAAAACTAACCACAAAAGTCTCGAGTACTTCCTAAATCCGAAGGATTTAAATGACAGACAGCAAAAATGGGTGAGCAAGCTTCAGACTTATGACTTTGAGATAGTGTATGTCAAAGGGAAGAGGAACATAGTTGCAGACGCTTTATCCAGGAGACCTCACTTGTGTTCTTTGGTGGAGATTACTGAAGAATGTAGAGAGTTGATTTCAACAGAGTATGCTAAGGACTCTTGGGCTACAAGCATCATTGAGGGCACCATTCAAGATGATAGGTATACTGTGACTAATGAGCTGATTATTTATAAGGAAAGAATTTATTTAGTGCCCAATTCTAAGCTTAAGCTGAAGGTATTGAGGACATTCCACGACGCACCTATGGCTGGTCACCCGAGGTTTTTCAAGACATACAGACAGATTCGGGAGAGGTTTACTTGGAAAGGATTCAAGAATGAGGTCCTTCTGTATGTTCATGAGTGTCCCACATGCCAGCAGAACAAGCATGTCGCTGGTTTATTGCAGCCCCTGCATATTCCCAAGCAAAAATGGGAGTGCATCTCTATGGATTTCATCACAAGGCTACCGAAGGTGCAGGGTAAGGATTATATTTATGTTGTTGATAGATTGACAAAATTTGTTCATTTTTTTGCCATTTCGGCAACACGTACAGCAGCACAGGTGGTTGATTTGTTCTACAAAGAGGTATTTAGATTGCATGGGATGCCCAAGAGCATTGTTAGTGACAGGGACAGCAAGTTCCTGAGTCTCTTTTGGCAGGAACTTTTCAAATTGAGCGGGACTGAGGTCACTCCCAGTATCAGTTATCACCCATAGACAAATGGGCAGACAGAGATAGTGAACAAGTGGGTGGAAGGGTACCTTCGGAACTACATTTCAGGGCAGCAAAAGGCATGGGTGAGATGGTTGCACCTTGGTGAGTACTGTCATAATTCTACTTACCATGTGTCTATTAAGATGTCACCATTTATGGCATTGTACAAGTATGAAGCTCCGAGCTTCCTTGATCTGCTATTTGGAGATAGCAGAGTGCCCAAGGCTAAGGATTTGTCGCAAGAAAGTCAAGACATCATGAAATCCTTGAAGGAAAACTTGCAACAGGCACAAAATCAACAGAAGTTGTATGCTGATTAGCATCGTACAGATCGAACTTTTGAAGTTGGTGACATGGTCTACAGGCAGTCCACTCTCAAGAAGAGTGGATCGGAGAAGCTTAAGACACGGTTTTATGGCCCTTTAAGGATCTCCAAGTGGATTGGAGAGGTGGCTTATGAGTTGGAGTAACTGGCAGATAGTAGAGTGCATAATGTTTTTCATGTCTCTTGCCTTAAAAGGGCACTTGGGCATGATGTGGTTCCATCTTCCGAGTTGCCACCATTGGACAAGGTAGGGAAATTTATTTTGATTCTAGAGGCTATTATTGATACTAGAGAGCACACTCTACGAAGGAGGACTATCAGAGAGTATCTTGTGAAGTGGAAGAACTTGCCGGTTGACGATGCTACATGGGAGCGCGAGCAGATTCTTCAGCATCCATAGTTACAATTGCTTGGGGACAAGCAATTTTGGGGAGGGCGGACTGTAATGTCCCCTTCCTAAGCATTGTCGGCTTGGTGACCGTTAGCATATTCCTCGGGGTTCCGTAGGCTAATGCGGTGTGGTGAGGGAACTCCTCGGTCCTTGGACGCATTGAAATTCATTCCTTTTGAGTTTTTGTGTGTTGCATTGAGCTCAATTCGTCAGGAGGTTTGTGGTGACGCTTTCCGAAGTGTTTTCGAGCGTTTGGGCCCGATTTACTATTTTTAGCCAGTCACCCATGTCAGCACCGACTTCATCACTTCACAATGGTTACACCCTGGCATAATCAATTTCAACATCTAAAGTTTGTTGGTGCTTATTTCAATCAGAAGTTTTATTTTTAATAAACGCTAATGTTATAACTTATAAAGTTAAATTAAATATTTAACTTAGCGTTTATTTAATTTTTAAAAGTGACTTTATGTTATATGGGTGCCTAAGGATTATGAAGATATCAATTAAAAAGCAAAAAGTTATGTTTCCTAAGTGTGGTGCCCAAAAAGGGGAGACATATGGGGATCTTTATTAAAAAGTAAATATTTTATTTCCCCAAGGAGGGCATAGGGTTTTGGGGAAAGTATTAAAAGTCTTTTGAGCTCATTTTTGCAACCCATGCAGAAAAGAATATTGAAAAACAGGTATTGATGGTTTGAACGGGAGTTCATCCAAGGCTTTGTGGGGACAAAAACCTTCACAGGGAACATCAACTGCAGAGGTGAAAATCCTCCAAGATTGATTGCTGACAGATTTCATTCAAAGTCTGTGCTGGAGCTTCATTGCTAAAAGTTTTCAGGTTGCAGGCAAGGGTTTTTTGCAAATCTTTTGGTATTCAGTGAATAAAAGATTTGAGGGAGGCATGGCATATTATAAGTGTGATTTTGTATGACTTCTGGAGCCTTCTTGTTGGGTCGTCCACCTCCATGGGCTGGTCGTACCATTGTTGTAGCTGATGATTGCTGGTTTTGACTAGAATCACCCTTGTTTGGGGAAATATTTTACACCAAGGGAGGCGCCTAGGTCTGGAGAACACTAGGTTTCAGGCATTTGCTGATCAGATCAGATTTGAAGGGTTGGAGCTTCCTAATATTGTTGTTGCAAACTGTTTTTTCAGGCCTGTACATGAACAACAGCAAACGAGTATGTTTGAAAAGTTGTTTTGAGCTGAATTGGCCATCTGGGTACTTGTTATATTGTCTCTGTTATATTTGCTCAGCGTTCATACTTCAAAAATAATATGACAGCCGCAAGAGTTTGATTATATCTGATTCTCTAGGGTTTAGTATCTTTTGGGTATTGTTGGGTTGTGATCTAAATGGTTGTTTCTTGATATATAAACATATGGGTATTGCTAGGAAAGCTTCTATATTGTTATATTTCAATTATGTGTAATGCAAACATCACATGCAAACCCTAAACAGCAAACAAACAGAAAAGCACCACAAAAAAAAACAAGGGTGTATGTTACAGCCCCTCGCAAGGGTCAGGGGCCAATGCCCCCAATGGTGTCGAGGGGCAGCGCCCCTCGCGCGCTCCCTGTCACGATACACGGCGGGGTCGAGGGGCAAAGCCCCCACCACCAAGCCTAAATTAAAAACCTTTGAAACCACACAAACCTTGTCAGGTCCCCATCCCCTTTTTTTTCAAATTTGTGTGTTTTTTTTAAATGACTAAAAACATGCCTAGGTATGTCAGGGGGCAGCTAGTTGTCCCCTGGCATCCCCTAAAAACAATTGCCATCCCCTAAAAATAGCTATTATAAAGGCTCTGTAATCTGTAATTATGTAAAACTTCTAGAGTTAATAGATATCACCCATAAGGGAAATTTTGTATGTGGCCCTCCGTTGGAGCAGCTTGTTCAATTTTTTGATTATCTTCTCTAGTTTACAGGTAGGCCCCCTTGGCCAATTCACAAATCAAAAAAAATAATGAAGATTTTTAACATTATTCAGATTAATATAATATTTTAAAATTAGAGATACAAGATTTCTATAATTTTTATAAATGAATAGGTATATTATTTAAGACTTTGATCATTAGAATGAGGTAAAAAATTTAGAGTTGTTTAATATTTTTTCTTTTCCTCAATTATTTAAAATGTTCTATATAAATTGAAGATTTGTCTTTAAAATTAATTTTAATGTATTATTATGTGTATTAACAATAACTTTATAACAAAAATATAATAAAAAATAGTTAATGAAATATAAATGACATTAAGTATTTTTTATAGTATTATTTATATATTCAATAAAGATGGATATAAATGTATTTAGTTATTTAAATTCTTTAAACTTAAAAGTTCTTCAATATTATTTTTATGATGAAATTAAAGTAAATTTACTTTTTATAATACTAAAGGTAAGGTGAGTTAGAAAAAATGGTGTTCATCCTCACCTTTATTAATATTTAATTTATTTATTCTAAAATATTTTTGAATCAGTCCAACAACTAATTTCATTTATAAATCATAAATATCAATTTTTATTTTAGTAATATTTATGTAAATTTATTTGTTATTTTAACAAATAGTTATAAAAATTGTGTTTGTTTAAAATATATATTAATGAATATAAGAATTTGTTTGGATTTAATAGTTTTATACTTCACACATGGAGGGAGCATCTTCCTTGAATGTCTCCTCCATTTTAGGATGTTTGTTTTACTAAAAATAGTATTTGCTGCAATAAAAAATGAGTTTGTTTTATAGCCAATAGGAGTATTGATAAGTAGTTTTTTTAATATTTTTAATTAAATAATTTGCATGTTTACATTACAGAAAATAAATATTTAGTGTAAGCAAAAAAAATTATAACACGTAATTGGTTCATAAGTACAACTAATAATAACTAGTTAAGTGATTCTCATTACAATTAGTATTCCTTTGAATTTGTAAATGGGGTAAAAGAGTTATTAAATAAAACAACATTTTCTTAATTTGATGAAAAATCAAATGGTACATTGAGGTAATGAAAAGGTATGTTAGTTGATCAACTACCTTGGAAAACTATTTATTTCCTTATATCCCTGGGTATTTGGCATCATGAATCTCGAGTGAGAGAGCAAGATGGGTAGTGGACAATGGAGAAGAGGCATGTGCAGCATTTTCCAACCAAGAATACAGGGTATACTTTAGACAGTCCTGGCAAGGGAAAAATGTAAATTTGTGATATTGTTTTCCTCCTTACAACCATTAGCTTAAGGACCTCTGCATCTAATCACCATGAGAGGGAAGAGCCAGATCTAAGGAAAACAACAAATATGTATTCAATCTTCTCAAATAATTAAAATGTTTTCTTATTAAAGATTCCAACTGTTTGCTAGTTCTATTGATACAAGGATTTTCATATAATTTATTTATGCTGCTTTAAATAATAAAAACTGTCTGAGAAAATCTGAAAGTGGTTTATAGCATTTCTTATTATCCTGGATACTATTCCAAAATGGCTCAACAGTCATTCAAAGGTGGAAACTTGTTAGGCCCAAACAGATATTCATTATATGATCACTTATAGTATTCATTGTTACTAGATCCCATGTGGAGCAATGGAGATGGTTGTTCCAAAACATTAAAAGTGAGCTCTAAAATGGAAATGGCAGAAGATTCTAGCAGAAGAGAATTTTTTGTACTTCTTTAGTCTCTTTCCGTCTAGTTAGCACTAAAAACATAATGAAATGGAAATGGGTCTTAAAATACTTCGAAGTTGAAAGCAAGGTGGAGCTAGGGTCGCACCTTCTGGCCTAGGACATTTCTACATCTTTACTGTAGGTAGGTGTTCCTCGATGATAATACCTCCTTGAAGATAGTTGGTTGAGGAAAGGTGAAAGTTGTCTTCATGGATGGTAGAGTAAAGACACTCTTAAATGTTCTACACATTCCAAGTTTGGCTAGAAACCTTATGTCTATGTCTAAAATGGTTGACTTAGGAATTCATGTCACTTTTGATGGAAAAGGTTGTAGTTAGCTAGAGGTAATTTGGTGCTTGCAAGAGCGGTGTGGCATGGTACTCTATATAGACTGGATGCATCAACATTATTTGCTTGTGCTAATGTAACTACATTTGAATCAGGGATATTGTCGCATCTTAGGTTGTGTCACCTGAGCGAGAAAGGCCTAAAAACCTTGGTAAGCAAAGATATGGTGGAAGGTCTTGTTGATTGTTTTCTTGAGATTGACTTTTGTGAACATTGCATGCTTGGAAAATAGAATAGAGTGCAGTTTAACTCTAGAAGCACCAAACCAGAGGAGATTTTGGAGGTGATACACAGCGATGTGTTGGTCCTGTGGATATCCCATCCATTGGCAAGTCTCTATACTATTTGTCATTCATACTTGGGTATTTTTTCTTAAGAAGAAGTCTGAGGTGTTTCTCATGTTTAAAGAGTTCAAAGCTCTTGTTGAAAATCAAACTGATAAGAAAATAAAGGTATTAAGATTAGATAATGATGTTAAATTCTACTCTACGGAGTTTGACATGTTCTGTAAGAATGTTGGGGTTGTTAAGTAAGGGACAACTGTTAGTTTTTAGGATCAGAAATGTAAGCAATCAAAAAATGCAACACATAAGACAATAAAAACAGAAGGTACCCTAGGAAAACCCTCCTACTCGAGGGAGAAAAACCCAACAAATGTATCTCTTATATATTGAAGGAATAAGAGCAGAAATCTACTTACAACTCAGGCCCAACACAAGGCTGAATTTGATACAATGAATAATAACACCTCTCCTACTTGCAAAGATACAAATGAATATATTTCTCCTTGAAATCGGTCTACTACTAATGGAAATGATGATCTGCTGCTAGAGGTGTTGAATGAAGTGATTGAGTTGAAGCATATATACAAATCAAGGTAACTCTTCATATGCATCGGTGACTCTTCATATGCTTTGGTGTTTCTTCATATATTTTGGTGTCTCTTCAAATATTTTGGTGTCTCTTCATATATTTTGATGTCTCTTCATATATGACTTTTCATTGAGTCAACCTAAGTAAATCTCCCGACACTACAATAACATCTACACTCCCTCTTAGCTAGGGAGATGTCTTTCCAGATGTCATGGAGTCTCTCAACATGACACCCACAATGGCTACACCCATTAATGAGAAGAATTTATCACGGAGTCTCTCAATGTGATATCATCATGGAGTCACTCAACATGATGTCCACCATGGCTACTCCCATGAGTGGAAGAAAAAACAAGTGCACAAGTGCCCATCACGGAGTCACTCAACGTGATGTCGTCATGGAGTCTCTCAACATGATGTCCACCATGGCTACTCCCAGAGGGTGGAAAGAAACATGTGTACAAGTGCCCATCACGGAGTCACTCAATGTGATGTCGTCATGGAGTCTCTCAACATGACATCCACCATGGCTACTCCTAGAGGGTGGATAAACACAAGTACAAGAGAATCATCATGGAGTCTCTCAACGTGATGTCTACAATGGCTACTCCCATTAGTGGAAAAAATACATCGTCATGGAGTCACTCAACATGACGTCCACCATGGCTACTCCCAAAGGGTGGAAAGAAACATATCTCTGTCTCAGAGATGGACAAGGGCTTTCACCTCATACTTCTCCGTCACAGAGAAATATACATTGCAACATATCTTCATGATGATGTGACTCCCTCTGAAGCTCCAAGTACTTGCATCGACCTTCTGACCTCCTCGTCCAAGATTGCCGCAATGCTTGCCTTAGAGGAACGGTTTTCAACGTATGCCTCGGGCACTACTAACTTGCGAGAGTTCAGGACTATCCTCCTCAATCTCATCCCAGATCACCCTATTTTGAATAGGTTTGCAAAGCTACCAATGTCAAATTTAGATTGACAGTCTTGTTCAATTCTATTCTCAACAGTTGAAGAGGTCTTCCAAGCACTGCAACCCACTTAGCTGACACCTTCACTTCTTCTCAGTGAGTCACAGAACTCCCTCTTGATCCCTACCTCAGAGATTGCAAGGAAATCCTCTGGAAGTGAACTCCCCTCCATTGACTGATCTCAGAGCCTTAGTCCTTTTCTCGGACATGCTCTCAACTCGTGCCTTGAATTCTCAGAATTTAACTCCCTCTGAATATCATTTCCTCCTCTTCGAAGTAGCTGATTGCAATGACAATCTGTAAGGGTTCTCCGTTGATTAGTGTCTTCATCTTTCTCAATCTTCTTTGCTAATGCAAATTCCTCATCCAAGGCTGACCCAACCTTGTGCCCTCAAGAGATGTCTCCAGTGAAGTTATGTGCCAGAAACTTAGTCCCATGGTAGCAAGCTATGATTCCATGATTGTTTATTTCTCTAGTCGGCACGCCTTCCTTACAGGATGCCTCAAGCTCTTCCTCCATTTGAATTCCTTATGCAGTCTCTCATTATCCTTTTTGCTCCTTGATCCATCCTAGAAGCATTTTAGAAAGATTACTAATAGTTCATAGAATCAAATTACCCCAAAGAGAAATATTCAGACCAATGCTAGAAGCATACATGATTCACTATTCCCAATGTTATTGCATGAATTATTAACTACATAAAAATTCATGAAATACTCATCTCTTTATGTGGGTCAATTCTACAGATTCAATTAGGCGCTTGGAAGTCTCATTGTATCCCACAAGCATTCCTTTCTTGCCTCAGGTTTCACACCTGTGAAGGCCTCCTTTGGAGTCAACAACCATTTCTACACTTTGCCATCATCAGAAATAGAGATAAAAGATGTCTCCAGGACAAGAGTAGAATGCCCCAATAACATGGAAGAAGTGGTTTGTTCTGCATAGGCAGACATCTCAAAGGGCTTGAAACCAAATACTTCTTCTGAATTTATTCTGTGAGCTTTCTCTATCTCAAGTTTTGAAGAGCAATAAGAAACAACAAGTATTGTTAGTGATGGCCTGATATGCAATGCTCACCCTAGATGTCTATATCAGGCAATCGGAGGGCATATGTAAACCCACTGCTTAGCTATCTCCTCTTTTCTCCTAATCTTGCATGGTTTTCTCTCCCTCTCGATGTCAAACGCATTAGCATAAGAATTCCTACTATCTGCGGCCTTGGATCTTGGACAGTCATTCCCCATGTTGGAAATGATATCTTGGGCCTCCCTGTTGTCCATGGGCATTTTGTAGACCTGTTCTCCATGCTCACACTTTGTAAGGACTCCCTATTCACAGGAAGTAACAATGATCAAACTGCCAGAGCCAAGGTTATCCCTTTCTGGCAATAGAGCATCTAATTGGTCTTCATGGTGCACGTCATCCAAGACGATGAGCACAGATAGAGATATCAACCGACTTGCCAAAAGTGCTTTTGCCTCCTATATCGTCAAAAGATAAGTCCTTGTTTGACACCGATGTCCTTGAGAAGCTTTTCTTTTTTTTCTTCTGCTTCTTATGCAAAGCACTTTTGGTTGCAACATCGCGCATATAAAACTACAGTTATGGAAGGTAGAGCATTTCTGGTTGAACAACTCCTTTGCTAGAGTAGTTTTACCCACTCCCTCCATTCCCACGATCCCCACAATCTGTACATTGTGCTCACTCTAGGCAAATTCAAGAGTATATATTTTCAATTCACATACCATGCAATCCAGTCTCTTTCCAACAGGATGTTCAACTGCCTCAAAAGATTTCTATACACCAGACTTC
Organism: Cunninghamia lanceolata; assembly: GCA_027924645.1. Taxonomy (NCBI): domain Eukaryota; kingdom Viridiplantae; phylum Streptophyta; class Pinopsida; order Cupressales; family Cupressaceae; genus Cunninghamia; species Cunninghamia lanceolata. The sequence goes on from BSBN01000614.1 coordinate 4,655,568, forward strand.
CTCACACAACTTTATATGGTAACGCTCATGACTTTCTGCCTGGCACCTCAAAACTCAAAACCACGTACTTCCTTCTCACCAAGATAATAGGAATAAGTCAAGATATAAGGAACTCTTCTCTTTCTCACACCAAAGAGGAGTACGCCAAACAGGAGTCTTTCTCACGCTAAACAGTTCACGTGAATATGGAACATGCCAAATCTTCAGCAATGCAAACCGGATGCCAAACGCCTTCACTCACTTGTCTCACACCCTGAACCCATGGTTATTCCAACCACTAAGTTCCTCTTGCTGTTCTCCATGCTATCTCGCATGGACTTACCTCCACAACTGTGCTCACCAACTCTGTGATCCGGGCAATCTCTGGCTTCTGGAATTCATCTCCAACTCAGTAGTGCACTCAAAGCAACTCACCTCTAGACCACAACTTCAAAGGATCTACTGCACTACAACGGAATGCTCCTCACCTAGGAAGCTCAACATCCATAGTGTTATCAGCGAGTGCTTACTCTCAACTCGGCTGACCTACGAGAGCTCTTCTCTCGACTTCCCAGATTCGTGGGCCTACTCGCTCCAACTCCTCTATGTTACCAGTGTGGCCTTGCTCGCCCCTACACTTTTCTACTTAAACAAATCTGATCAGATCTTTTCTTAAACCCGCTCTGATACCATGTTAGTTTTTAGGATCAGAAATGTAAGCAATCAGAAAATGCAACACATAAGACAATAAAAACAGAAGGTACCCTGGGAAAAGCCTCCTACTCGAGGGAGAAAAACCCAACAAATATATCTCTTATATATTGAAGGAATAAGAGCAGAAATCTGCTTACAACTCAGGCCCAACACAAGGCTGAATTTGATACAACGAATAATAACACCTCTCCTAGTTGCAAAGATACAAATGAATATATTTCTCCTTGAAATCGGTCTACAACTAATGGAAATGATGATCTGCTGCTAGAGGTGTTGAATGAAGTGATTGAGTTGAAGTATATATACAAATCAAGGTGACTCTTCATATGCATCGGTGACTCTTCATATGCTTTGGTGTTTCTTCATATATTTTGGTGTCTCTTCAGATATTTTGGTGTCTCTACATATATGACTTTTCATTGAGTCAACCTAAGTAAATCTCCCGACACTACAATAACATCTACAACAACACCATACGCATCGCAATAGAACGAAGTGGCTAAAAGGATAAATAGAACCTTGCTTGATTAGGCTAGATGTATATTGAGTAGTGCGGGTCTAGGACAGGAATTCTGAGCTGAGGCGGTCAGCACCGCATGCTAATTGAAAAGCAGGTCTCCTACTTCTGCACTACAAAACAAGACGCCATATGAAATGTGGACTCGCAGAGAACCAGTGGTGACATATTTGTAGGTCTTTGACTGTGAGGCATTTGTTCAGGTGCCTAAGGAGAGGTGGTCTAAGTTGGATTTTAAGGCTAAAGGGTATATTTTCATTAGTTATGGTGAAAATGTCCTAGGCTACAAGCTTTGAAATCCGGAAACCTTGAAGGTTCTCTACTCAAGGAATGTTACATTCAAGGAACTTGGAGCCTTGCCCAAAGAAGAATAGCCAAAGGAGAACGAGAGGGAGAAGGTGCATTTTGAAACAAAATTAGAGCAGCAAGATGCATCTGAAACTGAACAACCTAGTGGACATGACAATTTGGGAGAAGAAGAGGCAAGCTCAGCTGGCAGTAACTCTAAAGAAGAACAGGGTGCAAATACAGCAAGAAATTCTTCATCGGTAGCTGTGAGAAGGTCTACAAGGCAACAGAGATCACCTGACAGGGATAGTCCACCAGATTTCCATTGCGTTTTTGCCTTTAAGTGTAGTGCTAGTGAACCAAGTTCTGTAGAAGAGGCTCTCACTTCCAAAGAGAAAAAGTCTTGGAAGAATGCCATGGATGAGGAGATGATGGCATTGAAGTAGTGTAAGACTTGGGATCTGGTTGATGTGTCTAAGGATAGAAAACCCATTGCTTGCAAGTAGATATTAAGAAGAAGTTCAAAGCAGATGGATCACTTGAGCAGTACAATGCACAATTGGTGGCAAAGGGGTATTCCCAAGTTGAGGGAATTGAGTGTGATGAAATCTTTTCTCCTGTTGCTAAGTTGAGTTCTATTAAGATGTTATCTATTGTTGCAGCACTTGATTTGGAAATTGAGCAAATGGATGTTAAGATAGCATTTTTGCATGGAGACTTAGAGGAAGAGATATTCATGGAACAACTTGAAGGATACAAGGTGAAAGGTAAAGAGAAATTGGTTTGCAAGCTAAAAAGGTCACTATGTGGATTAAGGCAACCCCCACGAATGTGGAACCAAAAGTTTGACACACGTACTAGAATTGGATTTTGGAAGAAGTGATGTTAATCATTGTGTATACTTCAAACAGGGAAATGGTCACATTTTGATTATTGCTTTATATGTTGATGACATGCTTATCATTAGAGAGTCGAGACAATAAAGTATTAATCCAGGAACTTAAAACTCAGTTGTCTAGTAAGTTTAACATGAAAGACTTAGGAGTTGTCAGATACATATGAGGGGATAGGACCGACAGGAAACTATGGCTAAATTAGAGGAAATATCTTGAAACAGTCTTGTGGAGGTTTAGAATATAGGATAGTAAACTAGTAAGTTCACCCCTACCAGTTGGCACAAAGTTGAGTATGGAACGATGTCCTAAATTTGTGGAGGATTTGGAGGACATGAGGAAGGTTCCTTATGCAAGTGCGATGGGAAGTATCATGTATGCAATGGTCTAGACAAGACCAGAAATTATCCAAGCAGTGGAAATTCTAAGTTCATGGCAAAGCCAAGTAAAGGACATTGGACAAATGTGAAGAGACTGTTCAGGTACTTTAAGGGAACTCTAGATTATTGCTTAACTTATCATGATACTAATGACATAGGCAAAGTGTTGAGTGTATAGGGATTTGTTGATTCAGATTGGGCTAGAGATCTTGACAACCGGAGGTCTACAAGCGGGTATGTGTTTCTTCTATTTGGTGGAGCAGTGAGTTGGATGAGCAAGAGGCAGTAAACGGTTGCTTTGTCAACTACTAAAGCAGAATATATGGCCACAACACATACTTGTAAGGAAGCAATATGGCTAAAAAGATTGAGTAGCAGTATTAGTTTTAAGAGTCAAATAGTTTTGAAGTGTGATTCACAAAGTGCAATTTGTTTGGCCAAGAATCCTATTTATCATGCTAAAACCAAACATATTAATGTGCAGTATCATTTTGTGAGGGAGATAGGAAGGTCCAAATGGAGAAAATTGATACTCAAGTAAATGTTGCAGATTATTTCACAAAACCTATAAGTACTACAAAGTTCATGTGGTGTAGGGATGAGATAGGCTTGTCCCATTCCCAAGCATGAGGTTAATCTCTTGGGTTGGATTGCTGCACTCTCTCCTACGATAAATATCAAGTGGGAGAATGTTGGGACTTGGGTGATATTCACCTGCAAAAAGTCCTTGTAGGAAGAATTTGTCTACAGAATACTTTGCAGTAAGATGCAGTGAGTTTCTGGTTTTGCGATATAGCATTTATGTTGGCTAACATGTGGTGATGTTGTGGCAATAAGTTGTGGTGCAGCATTCATGCTTCATCTACATGCGATGGTGCTATGACAGCAACCGCAAGTCATCTGGAAGAAGAACTCACAACCGCGTATGAGTTTAGTGTTTGTTGAAGCATGATCAATAATGCAGGAGCACTTGCAGCAACACTGGAGATCATGCGGCACAATCTAAGAGCAAGATAATGTTCTGGAAGATGGCACAAGGTACTGCAAGTCATCAGAAGTAATGTTACGTTGGTGTGAGCTAGCATAAGCGAGGAGATGGTAGTGGTGGCTATACTGAATACATATACGTGTACCGATAGTGTTAAGGTTGTAACTATTGATTCATAGTGTGCAACAATGGCAAAGTATACAAGGTGGTTATCCATGTGGAGACATCATACTTGGTGATTTATGTGGTATGCTGATGTCATGTATGGTTGGATTATAGTTACATGACTCTTGGTATTTCTTGAGTTGGTTGACTAGTTAGACAGTTGGTATCCCCATGAATATGTCTATGTATATCACTTCATGTTAACATTGTTTGGTGTAACTAGAGTGATTGCAGAAGAAGTATGTTGTAGATTGAGACTCTATAAAAATCCAAAGACTTTGTTGATTGAATCCTTTCTGATTCGGAATAATATAATTGTAAATGTCTTTTGGTGGTGGGTTTCCTCCCAAAAAGATTTCCCACATAAAACTTTTTTGTCTTGTGTGTAATCTTGTGGATGCATACTATTCCATTTATTTTCATACATGTTAAATAGATTTTGCAAGTGCTGTTGACTATCATCTGAATACTTAGGATAGCTATCCCCTGCAACAAGGGTCAATATCCCCAACAAGGTCCCTTCATAGATTCCAGAGGGAACTCAGAAGTTGATGCAAAATCTTCATTAAAAAGGGCATTGACAAGATAGCTATGCCCTGACAATTTAATCCTTCTGCTTTGACCTCTTATCTTACACCTGGTCAACTCATAAATGATTCTTGCTATATCTCCAAATCTTAATCTTGTTATATCTTTGTCTACATTCTACAGTCAATTCATCAGACTTTAGAAGTAGTTACAAAGACGTAAGACCATTGGACTAAGGTGATTCCAACCATGATTAGGTTTAATCCTCAGGATGCTGAGCTCACCTGCAAGCACCCCACACTGAAGAGGTTCTCCTCAGCTGAAATTTCACTTGGAAGTCTAAATAAGCATGGACTAGCGTCTGTGTCCTCAGCCTAGCCAGCTCAAATTTAAAATTTAACCTGCCACTCTACACTTAATATACAAAAACAAGAAGTGCATGATTAGGTATGATGGACAGGGTAAGTGTATTGGATCCATCGGAACTTCATACAGGCTGCAGAAGTATCCAGACGGGTACCCAGGGGAGGTCCTGGTGTTGAGCCATTAATTTAATAACCACATAGTGTGGGGCTGTGATCTAGAGTAAGAAGGGGTGTTCATTGCCAAGATGGCCCAGCTTCAAAATTCGGCAGGCCCATACCCTTATCTGACAACGAAGAGACTTACGTGCAGTAATTCATAAAACTGCAGAGTCAAGTGCCCTCTCTCCCAGCTGATACACGTGAGAGAATTTTCAATATAATATAAAAGAGCGGTGCAAACAAACCTAAATGTCATGTCATTTTTGGCCAGTTTTAATCCATCTCTTCATCTGGTGAGCACCAAATGGAGCATTAAAGCTCATGGGAGACTGGTTTTAGTGAATCACTACTCATAACTTGTGAAAGATGGGACGTTGCAAATCACTAATCATGATGGACCATTAAACGAATTGCTTTAGAATTAAGTACCTTATACAGTTTGTCACCCCGAATGATATCCAGTAATGTTCAATGTAAAAGCCCACATGCATAGGAAAAAACCCAAAAGTCTTGAAATGGTTCCTCTTACTCTGGCTCTTAATCTTGTTAAATCTAATTAATGAAAGATTCTAGAAAAATAACAGTACCTTATCCCTTGCAAGCAAATTATACCTAGGCTGCTCCACTTGGGGGCCAATCAAACCCAGCCTCTTGGCAACCTCCCAAGCTTCATGAATCATTTCCTTGGGCCACATGCTGGTGCCCCAATAGAGGGCCCACCCCTGATCAATGATATAATTCATGGCCCTCACTGTCTCCTCCACAGGCGTCCCCTCATCAGGCCTGTGGCAGAACAAGACATCCACATACTCCATTTGCAGTCGCCTCAGTGAGGCCTGAGTTCCCTCAATCAGGTGCTTCCTGGACAACCCCACATCATTGGGTCCCTTCCCACCCTGGAAGATCTTGGTGGAAATGACAACATCAGAGCGCTTCCATCCGAGCTCTTTGATGGCCTGCCCCATGATTTCTTCTGCTTTTCCCTCGGCATACACTTCCGCATTGTCGAAGAAATTGACACCCATTTCTCTGCAGCATGACAACAGGGATTTGGCCTCTTCTAAACCTATTTGGAATCCGAAGCTCACCCATGCACCGTATGATAATCTGCTCACCTTCAGCCCTGTGCGGCCCAGGTTTCTGTACTCCATGCCGTTTTGTTTTCAGTGAATTCGTCGCCTGCCAAGTAATAGGTAATGCAGTGCCTCATTACAAATGAAGAAATGGGCTCCATATTTATATTTATTCTTGTGCAATTAAAGGTTTGTCCCGACTTTAATGGGCCGATGTGGGTGTTTAATGAGGACTTCGCAGGTGGACATGCATGAAAGTTAGCGGTGGGACGGCGATTCTATTTCCTGTAAGTACCATGTTCCCGAGGTCCCCAACCCATAAACTGGGCCATTTCAAAATCCGTTTCAGAAACGTTAGGGACCTACCTACTTTCAAACCCAGGTTTTGTTTGGGCTTGTCGAAGAACCCTTCGATGTCGAAATTCTTGTTAGGTTGAAAATCGACTGCTATATTTTTCTATAATTACATACGTCAAGAGAAGCTTTAGAAAATAGTTTGATCGATGTTGAAACTCTTGACAGTTTGCGAAGAGATCAATTGCTATATTTTTGTATAACATGTAGAGAATATTTAGAAAATCTTTCAATCGATCTACCTACTAGTTTTAGAGTTTGAAATATACAAATCCACGTGAACAAAGGTCTATTCCATTATTTAGGCTGATTAGATATATCATATGAATGAATAATACTTTTTAACGTCTACGAGGTTAAAAATAGTTTATGGGACCACAGTCTTGTTGTTTTTGTTTTATGCATTTCAATCTTTTTCCTCTTCAAAGTGATGATGAGCTCCCCTAACTTCTCATAAAAATAGTTTTTGGGACCACCAGTCTTATTATTTTTGTTTTATGCATTTCAATCTTTTTCCTATTCAAAGTGATGATGAGCTCCCCTAACTTCTCAAGAGTCTCCTCACTGAATAAACTATGCCAAGATAGAGTTGTCAAGCTATTGGCATATTTGTCATTGATGTCCCTCAAAGTATCACACTCCATAATAAAGTGTTTTTCCGATTCAACTGCCCCAGTAGTGCAAAAAATACAACACATTCTTCTCGAACTTCTTTAGGCCTTTTTCCACCAGCGTGTTTCACATCGAAGTTGATGAGAGTTAGTTCTTAATTGAGCAATACAAATATTTGCTCTCCAGGAAATACTAGCCCCTATGTACGCTTTTTGTTGATGGTCATATGTGGGGTTGAATTCATCAAGATAATATTTCTTCTTTCTCCCTAGCACTTTCCCCCATAAACGCTTGCGGAACTTATCCATAATAAAAGCCTTTACCTCTTTATTATTCGTAGGGCAAACAGTCAAGTAGATATTCCATTTGTTCATCCATTTGTTGTTTTGTCTCATCCAAGTCTTCTTTCTTTCACTTATGATGTCATTGAAAACAACTTTAGGCCATCTACCTACCTCCATTTGGTCAATTCTTTTTAAATACCTTATGAGATGCATCATACAAATTGCTTCAATAGGAGTTGCCCATGTTTCACTCAGCATTATCTCATAAGGAATCAAACTTTTTATTTTGAACTTGCTTGTGATCAAGCACTTTGAATTTTCTCAATTTGTTTCCACTTTGAATTTGAAGTGTTGCTAGCCCATAATTCACACCCATAAAGCACTGTTGGAAGCACCAAAAGCCCAAAAAGAACCTACGTAGTGTTTCAATCCCATAACTCTGCCTCTCTACATCTATTTTTAAGAGCATATAATGTTTTCTATCCTCCCAAAGTTCTCTTCTTTTTGGAACCCTCCCAACTAAGCTTGTTGTTGAAGTCAAACCCTAGGTACTTGTACTCCATTACTTCTTCAAAAGTGTTGCCTTAAAAGTAGAACTTATGATGGCTCCTCTTCCTTTTGTTGGAGAAAATCATGATTTTGGTCTTGTTGGTATTGACTTGCATCCCCATTGTTCTGTAAACATGCTCAAGGTCATACAAGTGCTCTTGCAACCCGTGAGCCAATTTAGCAATCAAAACAAGGTCGTCAGCATATAAAAGAAGCTTTATCACAAATTCTCCTAAAAGAACACCATCCCCTCCTTGCAAGTTTAGCCACTCTTCAAGTTTGTCAATATATAATCCAAAAAGAGTAGGAGATAAAGGGCAAACTTTCTTGACCCCAATCTCACTCCTAAAACTTTTTGAAATGCCTGCCAAAGTTCTGATTTTAACTTTGACCTCGTCATAGAGACTATGGATAGCTGCTCTAAGATGCATAGGAATCCCAAGTTCTTCCATTCTACACCATAGCTTATCCCTGGGTACCATGTCAAAATCCTTTTTGAAGTCAACAAAACAACAAAAAGCTTCTTCCCTTCCCCCTTTTCAATGATGTGCCTCAAAGTGATTCCATGATCAACCATAGAGTGTTTAGGTCTAAAACCTACTTGCCCTTTTTCTCGCTTTTCTTTTTCTTCTACCCACTTGCTAGTTTTGTTTTCAACCATGCTACCAAGTAATTTCATAAACAAAGGATTGATCATTATGGTCCTATAATTTGAAGGATTATTAATGTCACCACTCTTAAAAAGAGCTGGTTGTCCAATCTCTTGGGAACCCTTGTTGAATGATGTTGAAAATTCTCATAATGTGCGGTGCGAGAGTACTCACCCCTCATTTTAGATACTCCGCTTGAAGTTCAACCAAATCCTTAGTTTTTCCTACACCTAATTTCTTAATACTAGTCTCCACCTCTTGCAAGGTGAAAAGCTTTGTTGTGGTGTCGACCAAGGGGGGCTCAACCTTTGATTCCTTCTCATATAGTTGTCTTGCAAAGTCAAAACATTGATTAGCTGAAATGTTATTTTCAATTTGTTTCTTTCTCGATTGAAGTTCCTTCCAAAAAAGCTTTGGGTTATTCTTTCCTAGATAGATTAACTCATCTCTTCTTATGTTCATGAACCCATCTTTCTTATGTTTTAAGATCTGCTTGTACAACTTTATATTCCTCTTCTTCCTGCCTAGCTCTTTCAAAGTTCTCCTTGCCATTTTGTATTCCTCATCAAACCAAACATTTACAAGAAAGCTATTTGTTTTTTATTTCTTGTTTTTTTCTCTTTTGCACTTCTCAAGTGTTCTTTGAATTATATTTGTTAACTCATGACTATTGAGGCCTTGAAAGCTAGTTTTCTTTTGCTTAATTAACCTCTCTATTGATGCCTTGAAGATAATATTGTTTTCTTGTGTCAAAAGACTTATGCCCTTTGAAGGTGGTTGCTAAGACAATGTGTTTTCCTCTTGTTGGGACATAAAATTCCTACCATTTTTTGGCAAAATTTAGGGCTCCCATAATGAAAAAGTTGATCTCAGAACTTAGAAATGCATTTGTAAAAATTGCCTCAAGAGCCCGCTTTGAAAAATCACAATTTGAAGCCTCTTCAATTTTAGGCAAAATCATGTTGCAGACATGTTTATCTACCATATTTGAGTTAGCACACCTGATCTTAGCTTCCTATGATAAGATTTGATTGCATTTTGAAGTACCAAGTTCAGAGGTTTTGGAAAAGTTTTGTTGTTTGCACAGTATGAAATCAACCCAAGAGGCAAACTTCGGAGGATAATATCTGGCAGCTGAATGATGATCATGACAAATTGATTGGTGTTCCTAATTCACCCTATGAAAATCTACTTTTATGTCTAGTTTCAACACTCCAACATCTCGTTTGTTATCTTTTCAAAATTAAAAGCAATTGCACTTGGTCCTGATTTCATAGTTTCAGCTGCAAAGAGGTCAACTTTGACCCTCAATATTTCGAGATGGAAGATGACTGACAAAAATTTCTCTTACACACACTCATGAAGCCTGAATGAATTAAATCCTCTGGTTACAGCTTCCCAGGAACAGATTTGATGGCTTTTCAAAATTGCAAGTTGGTGAGCCCTAATCAGGTTTTGATAGATGCAATTTTTAGAAAGGCCAAGTGGGCTACTTTGAACAATTATATCTCATGCCTCATGATACATTCTTCCAAACAGTTAGATGCACTGAATTATTGGGACAAAACTCTACATGCCTATGCATTTTCATGACTCCAGGAGGTCATTTGACCACTTTTCCAAGCTAATTCTGAATGCTACTTAACCAATTTGATCACTGTGTAAATATGTCAGAAAGCAAGTTTTGATGACAACCCAGTTTATTTTTTCACCTCAGTAGCAATGCTGAAATAGTGTCAAGATGATTCAGGAGAAAAAAATGTTTGAAAACGAAAATTTTTTAGTCGGACTCACAAGGAGACTCGGCATGCTTCACACAGTTATGAGGTCATATGGGTATTAAAGCTAACGATGTTGTATATGCCATATCTACACTGAAGGGTTTGGTGACATGAAGTAAATTAGAAATTTTTTCCCTTTTGAACCCAAAAGATAGAGTTATTGGTTGCCCTTGTGTAACTATTATGGTTGCTCCTCTTGTCTCTCTCATTCAAGATCAGATCATTCATGATTATGGTACAAAGAGGAGTATGGGTGTTAGTAAGAATAACTCACACAATATTTCACAAAGGTGTATAGTAATAGTTGAGATAAACCCTATAATTGGGCCACTATACAAGTCTATAGTGAGGGTTGACTATAATCTATGCCATGCCTACTTATATGAAGGTGGCAATGAAGATGAGTACACAAGAATTGATCGTGCCCTATGTAGGCTTCCTCGTTATTCAAGAGAATGTATATTCTTGGAAGAAGTCGCATTCATAAACTACCTTGTTTGTTGCCTGTGCCTTATCCTTGTCCAGTAGCACCTTCTATTGAGATGGTCTGTAAAAGCGAAAGGAAAATGAACAACAGCGTCCTTTGAAGTTTATGATGGATCATCAACCCCATATAGTTGTTTTGGGAGCCTCAAACCTGCATTGTAAATGCTTGAAGGATGATATCTTTGAGGTCACTTTTAAGATTGTGGAGGAGCATCCCTATGATTTGGCAGAAGGACTGGATACAATAAATGTTGTTTATGCAAATGAATTTTTACCTACACTTTTGAGAATCACCAAATGCAATGAACAAGTCTCCATCCCGATAAGTTCATATCTTCTAGCGTACTCCTGGTTTGTGCCAAAATGCGAGATTTGGAAAAAGATATGTATTACATCCCCAATTTTTGTCTTGCTAAACTTTTTACTTTTACTTGGACATAAGTAAATCTATTATGATGTTTAGATTAATGTCAAGGAAAGACATGGAATTATATTGAACTTCATTTACAAAGTTATGAAAATGATTGTGTTATTATCATTTTAATATTGCACTATGAGATTTGGTTTATCATTTGAATAATGATGCATTGATCATTATTTGTTGGTTACAAGTTTGATATAGGATTGCAGGTTGTTAGATGACTCTCGGAGAAAAGAGAGAGTATCTTTCGAGGAGAGATATAGACCTTGGGTTACAAGTGGTTTATTTGCCAAATCGAGTATAAGTGTTTAACAAAAACGTGAACCAATGTGTCGTAAGAGGTAAGTCTTGTCTTATTAGTTTACTTTTGAACCTAATCGACAGGGAGTTGATATTTTACAATCTTTGTAAGTCGTAGTAAGTCACCTTAGTCATTAGTAACGTTAACGACGTCGTTTGAGTGTGAACTATGACTATTTACGTTTAACGCAAATATTACGATGTAAATTATCGTAAAATAGTTCTCTTGTTTTATTAAGTATCTTGACGTATTATAAACGATTCTTAAATGTTAAGACAATTTCGTCGAGTTAAGAATACGTGAAAATTGTCGACGGATTGTGATGGGGAGACAAGCTCAACCCAATCACATTATTCGTAATCCTTTGTTTAAATATTATCATTTTATTGATTAAACCATAACTATCTAATATAGAGGTGATGTTATGTGAATCATAATTGATGTAATCAAATATGTAAATGCATATGCATCGAGTGAGGATAATACCTCATAATGAGTCAATAATGTTATGTTTGAGTAGTCGAAGGCTTACATTTAGGAGAATCTTCAATAATATTAGTGGTGGATCGAACCACTTATTAGTGATCATTTAGTGATCAACAATGTTTAAAGTGATGTGTCAGCCTCATCCAAAAGAGGAGGACTGTAGTATTAACCACCACAACTGAGAAGCCATGGAACGGCTATCTCCCATTGACATGTGGGAACTTTGCTTAAAACTCGGTGTCAGTTAAGACTGAATTGTTATGGACTGTTATGCATTCATTAAAGTTTGCAACTGTATCAAAATGGAGGTGCCATAGCTTTGAGGAGGATGATATAACTATATCATTACAACTCCATTAATTTTGTTAGTCAATTTATGGCGAATGAGTGGTAAGACATACCACGATTATCTTCTTATCAGCCAGATTGACTCCTATACGTAATCCTTAGTGGAAGATATCTGCAGCCTGAGGAAGTCATTTTAACTATTTTGAAATGGAGTCTTAATGATGGATTGTGGTGGAGAAAGAGTTAGCGACTCATTGCTAAGTTATGCAGATTATTTTAAAAATAGACTACCATAAAAGTTAAGGGGGATAGTTTAAATTGAGCGAATGCAGAGATAACAGTGTCACCTTTGCACTTTGCGTAGGAAAGATTGCAGGCTGTGAGTTATTGCTGACTGGGAGGAATGTAATAGATTCATTTCCTTTGTCATTATTCTTGCTTGCCTATGCTACAAATTTTCATCTTCAGGAACCTTTTTAAACTTTGGATTACCTTCGTGACCAATAAGGTCGACGCCAACATAGATGATAGGCAGATGTGTATAATTATATGAATGTTAGCCTACATAGTCGGTTCAATTAAAATAGAATCATCTCTACTTTCAAGATAAGATCAGAGGAAAATATAGTTTGGTTTCTTATCTATTGTCAAAACTTTTAAGGTTTGGTTAAACGATTTGCTCAGCTTTCATTCAAATCTAACCATACTTTTGTATGTGTTTACAACCTAATGACTCTGGGACAATAGAATGTAGATGTCTCATCTCTCATTATTATCATTTTATACTTCCTTGATATAGTGAGGTCGATTAGGTCTATGCGTAAGGATACATTATTTAAAGACTTCATAACTTCTAGATATCTGTAACCTAAAAATACTTGACCTTTGATAGAGTCGACTTATATACTCTTCATGAGATCATGCAGTACATAGGGCTAGGCTAATCACAAGTTTGGAGGATGAATAATGGCTTTCAACTTCAAACTTATTTATCTGATTACTTTATATGTATATGTTCCTTTATGTGATAATCATCACAAGACGAAAACATAAGATAATAGTCTCTTATCTAGTCTTAGCTCATTCTTTGGTGTCAAAACCATAGTAGTCGATATCTTATTCCTTATGGAAATTATAGGCTAATTGTAAATAAGTTTACATTGCAAGGGAAAATAGACTTGTGTTAAAGGATTGACCAATCTATTAGTGTTAAGCTCATTAGGATTCCATTTGCGATTTAGTCAAGAGTTGTGAAACAAGAAATGACCTTGTAGTCAAAATAAAGACCAAGATGTTAAGCCCCTTTTGCTTATTAAAATATTATTATATGAACATATATGTTTGTCATCCCATTATGAAGGAATAGGAAGGATCAAACCTAAACGCGACTCAATGGAGTAATCTTCTATGCTAAATCTTTGTGATCATTTTATAGACTGACAACGAAGAAGCAAATACTCTAACTATGAATGTTTAATTCTTACTTGATAAAGGAAAATTTGCAAGTCTTAAGAAGCCTCAAAAATAGTATTCTTTTGCTCTTAGAAAACTTTAGTTTCCAAATGGTTATTAATATCATTAGGAGAACACATTGCTCTAGGGATGTTCAAAGTGAGTGGGTGTCCCTACTTCAATTTAAAAGAAAACACTCATTTATATATGACTCTATATAGTTCAGTGTGCAAAAGGAGAAGAACTTTAAACATGAATTCAAATGGATATCAATAGGTATTAGACTGCCAACTAATTAGGGTCCAACTAAACTTAAGAGAAGCTTAGACTTGGAGTTGAATTGTTTGACAATATTACTATCGAGGTATTCTCATTTATTTTAAAGTAGACTTGTTTGGAAGTCGAAACGACCTTTAAGTCGAAAGAAGACTAAAGGAAAGACATTTACTTGAACACTTTTCTTTCTAGAATTGATTGTTTGATATTCCATTATCATGAAAAAGGAAAGACAAACCCTAGATTGACCTAGTAGGGTTAAGTATTAAATGAACCTTTTTAGGTTACTTGTTTAGCTATTTCTATATGGATCAACAAAGAAGGTCAAGGACCCTAAATAATAATGTTCATTTCATGTACTTGTCAAAAGGATGATGTGTCCTTATCAATAGAGTTTATCCTTTGTATTAGATTATTTACAAGTCGACTTAGGTTTAAATAAGTGTCAATAAGTCAAGGAACCTAGGTAATGCAAGGATGCAAAGGGATATTCTTGTATAAAAGTAAATCCATGAGATCTATGGAATAATGACGGTGTTTAAAAACTAGTCTAAGTCATGAAGGCTAGAACATTGAAGTTGTCAAGACTATATAAGTTGACCAAGTCAAACTGTAGGAATATGATAGTATCCAAGTCAAGTTGGGGTGGGTGAACATTACGACAACATTCATTGCGAATGTCAATTTATATTGAAACTATGGCCATAGTAATGCATGTCTTTGCATGCATTGTCAATTCACTGTATCTGGATTACATAACCTATCGAAAATCATACTCAGCTAGAGGGTATCTAGGGTTGTATGATTGATAGAGTTGTGTAGGATACAACACTATGTACTCGGAAAGGCAAATTACCACTGGTCACCTTTGTTCTATATTCCTCGTGAAGGGTAGGGCCACTTCCTATGTGGAAGATGTGTGGGAGACCACCGGTCTGTGGATGGAGGTAAATCAATGGAAAGATACTCTTTCTCTCTAGCAGAAGACATGCCGAGGCTTGTGATAAAGATGTCAAATTTCTGGATGCAATATATCTTTGAGACTTGTATTTATTGAGACTATGTAAAACATTATCTAATGCATATATTTGTATTTGATTTACTTTTGTAAACATTGTACTTGAAAAAGACAATATGGTTTAATGTATTTTGTAATGAGAAATCTTGTAATTGTAGTTACTTGATTATATGTTGAATAAAAGAAAAAATTTCTCTATCTCATTTTTACCTTGTTAAATTACTTTATGGTAAAATTTCTGGTTTTACTATGTTTTTAGAATGTGGATGTTACAATATGGACATCCATCAATCCATAATTGAAGAGAAAATTTTGACGTATATCATAGTTGGAAATACTCTTATACAAAATGTGGAAGCATGGACGAGGCATCCAAACTCTATGACAATCTATCTCGAAGAAATGTTATCCCATGAATTGTAATGACTGCAGGGTATGCACAAAATGGAGTTGTTGATAGTGTTTTAGAAACTCTCAAGCAAATGCATATGGTAGGTATAAAACTAGACACCACAATTGTTGCCAGCATCCTCCGTGTTTGAGCTAAACAATTAGGGCAGAAGTGAAAGCTTAGCAGAAAACCCTAATATCGAATAGACATTACGTAATGATTCGCCGATAAAAAACTCACCGGAAAAAAAAGAAAGTCGGAATGAAATTTTTAAATCATGCCAATCTCAGGAATCATACCGATGGATACAGTTTTGGCAAGAGACATATATACTCCCACCAATAAGTCAAGACCATAGTTCTATCGGAATGACGTATGTGATCGGAGTGGGTTTTCCATATCTTGCCAACTAAATAGTTCATTCTGATGAGAAAGAACTGAAAAGTTTTTAGGGAAAGTGCCATCGATGTATCCAAATGAATTAAAATATTTGTTTAAAGAAATCATCAGGAAGGATAAGGACAAGGCAAAGAATGTCCAATGTGATTTAAAGTACACAACACTGCAAAGTGTGACAAAGACAACTGAAATTGGGTATGATCCAGATCTAATGAACACTGTTATAGAGGAGGAGGATGGATTTCTCCCAATGGATAAAGATGATAGAGATATTGCATCTAGAGATTTATCTCAATGGGAGTTGCCTCTAGAATTCAGCCAGGAAATGATGGCAGATAAAATTTATGTATGGAAGACATTGAATAGGAGATCAATAAAGACTTTGGTGATGACTTGAAATGCATCCCAACTGATACTAATACACCAAAAATGATTCTTCACTTGCGTGTTGTGAATGAAGAGACTAAAGTTCAATTAGAAAACCAAATGTCTGAAGATGGTACCTTCCTGAAGAAGGTTGAAACTAATTTGCTTAATAAACTGTAGCTTTGTGGGATTCTAGCTATCAGTAAAGTCTTCATAAGGGAAGGTAAGAATATCAAGTTTGATGGTATTCAAGATCTTGTGGAGGAGAAAGAATGGGCTCTAGACGCAGAAGGTGTGAATCTACTAGCTATCATGATCCATGAAGATGCTAACTATACAAGAACATCAAGCAATCACATGGTTGAAGTTCTTGAGGCATTTAACAATTCTTTGCCATCTGATGGCCATTACATGCCATGGTATTAATCAAAGTAATACAGGGCCAATGATGAGATGTTCATTTGAGGAGACTATAGATATTCTCTAAAGATCGATTGGAAACATCAAAATCATCGAGAAAGCATGGATGAATCAAACCTCTGACTAGTTGCTTGTGTTTGATCTACATGCCCGCTTTCGATTACTCAATATACGGTATAAGGAAATAGAGACATTTCAGACAAAGGATTAGAAGCTGTGTATAGAAAATGTTGGGTAGTATTAAAATAATGAATAGATGGGAATGCAGATTTACACAGCAAATTCAGTGAACCACATACAATCATACTCTTTCATATGCCAACATAAACCCTAAAATGACACAATGCTACAAAAACACGATTCTATCAGAAGATGAAACCCTATATCGATGAGACTAAACATATCAGAAGGCCATTTTAATTTCTTAGCGATGATACATGTTAGCCTAATGATAATATGAAGGTAATCAAAGATATAATCAATTTACCAAATGGAGATTTAATAATCAAATTTGGAATTTTTCACTTGAAGATAAGACATTTTCACCGAGGAGGAGTAATCATTTTTACCTAAATAAATATTTTGTCAAACAAAGGTGAAGACATACACAAGTGAATATAATGAGAAATGGAATAAATATTAAAGTATTGGGGAATACTTTATTTTTTCACAAAATTTCTGAGACAAGTTGAGTTAATTAATTATTTTATCTACCGAAAATAATTAATTAAATATGAAAAGTTGCACGGGACGGATGTGTGAAGGGTCATAACCCTAAAAGGAACAAAGTATAAATGAGATGTAAAATTAAGCAAATAAGAGGTAGAGCAGCTAGCATTAGGGTTAAAACAAAATATCACAATGGAGACTTTATACACATTTTAAAAATCCTTTTGAAGTAATTGGAGAAGGAGTATCCTATTTAATGTCCAATCTATATGGTGTTCAATTATTTGTAAATATTCATTTATATGTGTTACTTGTGCTGTCTCTAGAATGAATTTTCTTTGTTATTTAAATTAATGTATCAAGGATATTTTTAATTTATCGGGGCACATTTGTTGCTTTCTTGTGATCAATTCGATTGGTTTCTGCAAGAAGTTGATTTAAGTCCTTCCAAGTGGTTCATGTTCATTGGTCTCTGCCAGGAGTTAAAATCCTTTAAACAAACAATCTTGGTTAGGTTTCCTTCTCACCAGAATTAAAATTCCTTTCAGTTGTTCACAGTAACCTGGGAAATACCATTGGGATTAATAAGAAGATCACAGGTAACCTACATCCTTGCACATTTATACAAGGTATAAACATATGAAAAGTGCCAAATAATTTGAGTTAAGCCAAGAGGGAGGACATATTTATCATACAAATCCTAACTCTGCTGCCCAAAATAGATAAGACACTAGTTATTTTAACAAACATTTCAAAACCTTATTTACATTTTCAAATCTCAAACATTAGCATCGGGAAATAATCATCACACTTTATATCTACTTCACACCTGTGTGCCATAGTGAGTATATTGCCCAAATTAGGATCCATTAGCCTTTCAAATTTGCTTTACCACTCAGGTACACCCACCTAGGCCTGGCAGAGCCTAAAGAGTAGAGGGTTCTCAATTACATAAACCCTATTCAGTTGGCTAAAAACATATCAAGAAACCGACACTCTCTTGTGGTCTAAAAACCTACGTTTTTGAGACACAACACCTCCCATGTTGCTTCTTTTGTAACCAAGATAACCCTAAGTAAATTGGGTTATGGTCTGATTGTAAGTCCCAAATATGCTCCCCAATCATAACTTCCTCTATCCTTTCAATCACGCTTTGCGAGAAAATTGCATAGTCAACAACACTTGCTCCAATGTAGGTATTGCAAATAAAATTTCCAAACTTCTTCCATCTACCCAAACCATTGAAAATAATTTAGTCAAAAGTGCCACATAAAATACAAATTCCTCCCTAAAATGGTCACCATCCTTGTTGTCTTTTGAACATCTTGACCACTGGTGTTTTCCTTCTTCCATAAGCCAAGTAGGAATGTGATCCTCTTTGCAACATAAAATGCTAGCTTGGTCGTTTGATGTCCTAGCATTGAAATCTCCTACAAAAGAACTTCTCCCTACTGAGAGTATGTTGCAATATCTTTTTTCAGGGATGCATATGGGTCCTTGGTGTCTAACCCATTAAATTTTTAATTAGTTATAAATTAGTAATCGTACATTAAGTTGTAATTGCATAGATGGGGATTTCTAATGGCATTTTATATTGGGGATGGAACTCACCATAAAGTGTTAACAATATAAGCAACCTCAATTAGTTGAAAATAGAAAGAATTTGTTGGGTCAACAAGATTCAAAATTGAGTTACATTGACACATTCTAGACTACCCCTTGCCCCTTCATTTGCATGTGAATTTTTTTGCCCTTTTTTTTATTATACCTATATAGTATTTACATATAAAAAATAGAAATCAAATACTATTCTTATAGAAGGAATTAGATCATAATTTTTTTTTAATGAATAAGTGTTTGTATTACTATTTATAAAATAATATTACACATATTCAAAAAAAGGTGGGTGGAGGAAGTCACACCCTAAAGTCCAAATGGGCCTAAAACCTGAAACAAAATATAATAACAGGTTGCTACGTGGCAAGAGCTAAAGCACTAGTAGGAGGGTCTCAATCATCTAGTTTACCCCATACATCGACGGGGTCTAGAGTACCCATAGGAGGCTCCCAACTAGCATTGTCATCACCATATTTTTTGTCTTCATCTAGAGGCTAAGTGTCATGAAAAAGTGATATTGCAAGAGCAAGGCAAAGGAATTTTCTAGAGTCTAGCCAAACACCAAACCCATGACCAAGAGTCTAGGGAGAAACAAAGTGGTGGTGAGCGAGCTGAGACCATCCTCTCTAAGACCAACCCCTAGTTGTTCTTGTAGGAGGCCGAGAGGCATGAGAATGTGAATCCTGTTCACCATGAACAAAGTGACTACTACCTTGATGATGCCCATGAGGCAGAGAATGGCCTCAACTAGAGGCAGGAGTTGAAGGGACTCTGGCTATAGTTCATGGGGCACTACCCCAATGATCCAAAAGTACTTGAAGATGTGTCACCTCAAGTGCAACCTTGTTGGCTTTCACTTGGATCTACATAAGCACATTTGAACAAATCATAGCCTTAGTGTAAAGTGAGAAAATAGTATCAACTAAACACCTAGAAAATAAAGTAGAATTCATGTTCTTCCATATGTTGAAAAAATTTCCATCCTAAAAGCATGTCAAATAGATATCTAGAGGGAATTCTAGGCCAGTCCCCAACAAAACAATGTTATTCCATGAGAAGCACTCAAGCTGAAAAGGTATGAAAAATCATGAATCCAAGTCCAAGTAGCTTGAGCTTTGGGACAAAACTAGAAGAGGTGCTTGAGAGTTTCCTAATGAACACAAAATGGGCACTGATGATCCCTAATCCCAATATGAGTTAATCTAGAGCCAATTAAAAGGCATTGGAAAAGAATACACCAAGAAAAATGGGCAAGCTTCGACTCTAGAATGGTTGATTGAAGTGCTCAAAGGGGATTGCAATAGCCATCTCTAGTTTAAAATATAGGTACCATAGGCAAGTGCAGAGAGAGCCAGGAATATCCCTTATGAGTCTTATAGTTGTGAAATGGTGTGTCAAAATAGAATTTTCAATCTTTCCACTAGAGCTTAAAACAATGAACCCCAATCTTGTGAATTATATCTGGTGGCAGAGAGTCAATAACAACCTAGAAGGTTTCAAGGTCCTAGTTGTACAAATGAAACTTAATTTTGACTTCAGGCCAAGTAAGAAAATTCTTAGTCTCTCTAGAAAATGATCCAAAAGGGTCTTGATTCCCTTCTTGAAAAACCTCAAAACATAGACCCAAGGAGTCCTAGCTAGAGGACAATCTTGATAAGAGATAATAGGAGACCATTGTATAGATTGTTGATTAATTAAAAAGATTTGTATGAAAGTCATTTTCATTTGAGACCAACCAAGGTTTGATGGCTTCCCAAGCTCTCCAAATTCTTTGCATCACAAAAGTACCATGAATCTAGATGGGCTCCTTCATGATAAGAAGGGTATGGAGGCCAATCCCCTTCCAAGCTTGCCTCATGTAAGGAACACTTGTAGAGATGCAATGATGCACCAAATTTTTTTAGGCCTCATTGTTTTCAAGAGCTTAGATAATCCATTTGGCACACAAGGCTAATCCTTTCCATTGAGTGGAAATCAAACCCAACCCTCCAAAGTCATGCGGGAGACAAAAAAATTCCCAAATCACATGATGGAAACCTCTATGATTTTTAGAGTAGGCCCAAAGAAAATCCTTAAGAATCTTTTCAAGATTCTGGTAGGAAGCTTTAGAAGGAACCCAACAAGAAGAATAATAGACATGAGTAGATGCTAAATCTTTGAGTACACTTGGAATTTCCCTACTAGAGAGAGGTTTGATAATCTAGTAAGACAACTTCTTTTCAATTTTAAAAACAACAGCATGTCGTAAAGAGGACAAGGAGGCTTGAAAAGTAGAAGGAATGCCCAAGAATCTAAAAATTTCCCCATGCTCAATCTATCTCCACCCAAAAGTGTCAAGTCAAGTAGGCTTAGGTGAGAAAGATTGCCTATAACATTGAGTTTTTTGCCATTGAATGCTGGAACCCAATGCCTTACAAAATATATTCAAACAATGCAAGGCTTGTTTGATGTTGCCTTCATCTTCCAAAAGAGTAAGAAAAGAATCATTGGAAAAACTCCTATTCACTAATTGAGCTAAGGAATTAGGCAAAGAAATGTCTTTGACCAAATTCTAGGAAATAGAATTGGCCAAAAGATATCCAAAGCCTTCAACAACAAGCACATAAAGAGCAGAGGCTAAAGGACATCCTTGATGAATAGACCTAAAGAGCCCATGGGTACTGGATTGATATCCATTGATAGTGAGACAAGTAGAAGCAGCTAAAAAAAGCATGTGAATAGATTACACAAAGCAAGGACCAAATCCTATGGGTTGAATCATGGAAAGGATAAAAGGCCACTCAATGTGGTCATAGGCTTTAGCAAAGTTAATCTTGATGAACACAACTTGTTGTTGCAATCTCTGGGCCCACTCCATACCTTCCCAAACTTTAATAATATTGTCCAAAATATACCTTGACTTAATGAAGCCAATTTGTTCAAGACACACAATCTATGGAAGAAGATGGTGTATCTTCAAAGCAAGAGCCTTAGCAATGATCTTGTAGGAGACATTGAGAGAAGTAATTGGTATCCAGTCGTAGATATCCTCAGGATCTTTGGACTTGGGTATAAACTTAATATTTCCTTTATTTATAATTTTTCTTAAGGAATTAGAATGAAAGGCTTCAAGGTATACTTTATGAAGACCCTCTCCAACCAACTCTCAGAGAGTCTTGTAGAACTCACAACGAAATTCATCACATCTAGGAGATTTGTTATTAGCCATGGAAAAGAGAACTTCACGGGGATAAGCAAGGGGGAGTAGTTGATCACAAAAGACTCATCGAGAATGAGAAATTTGACAAGGGACAACCTTGAGGCATTGTTGTGAAGCATGTTCTCATTCAAGAGAATTCTCTTGAACTCTAAACACCTACTCATAATGATGAACAAAAGCCTGAGAGATATTAGGAAGTTTAGTCAGGAGTTGATGGCCATCTTTTATTTTTCAATGGCATGGGAAGTGTAGCAAACATGAAGAGCTTGGAAAATTTATTTAGAGGCTCAATCTCCCACTTTGAGCCAATGTAGACAAGCTTTAATCTGAGTGCATCTAGCTATATGAATATTAGCAATTTTCTTCTATTGATGAAGCTCAAACACCCACAAATGCAAAGCAAGAGCAAAGGGATGGGCTTCCAATGCAACAATGGATTGGTGGAGATTTGAGGTGGTGGCCTCATATGAACGGTAGCAAAACTGTGCCAACTAGTGGCCATATATTCAAAGGAAATGAGAGGTGCATTTGATAGAACTATTCCACTAATCAATTCAACATGTCTGCTAAGTAGGTCAAGGATCAAGGTTCCAGACACATCAAATGTGGGCCAATGTGGGTTGATGAGTTAGCAAGGATGTGTTGAGAAAAAACTAAGTCTTGTTGGCCTTGGGTTTAGAAAGTTACCATTTAATGTGAAAATGAATGGGAGAATGATTAGAAAGGACAACATTCGGCAAGCGCTCCACCGAAAGGGAAAAATAACTAGCAAATGAAAAAGAAGAATTATGTTAAAATCATAGCATGATCAAGCCATTTGTACAATCTAATAGACCCAACCTAGAAATTGGTCCACGTATGTACCAATGGGGATGATTATGGCAGCAACCCATGTCGGGATCAAAATGTCCCAATTTATTGTGCATGAAATACCAAGCTTCCCTTTTGTCAATTGTCTAGTGCATGGGAAGAGCACCGTCTTTATCACATGCCATCTCAACCAAATTAAAGTCTCCACACAAAACCCAAGTGGTGGCAAGCATTAATTAGCAATCCAACACCAGAGGGAAGATCTTTCAACAACATCATTAGAGACATAAACATTAATAACTCCAAATGGATGATTCTCAATGTTGAAAAGGGCCCATAATACTCTGTTATTGGGATCACATTGATGATCAAATAAATGTGGATGCCACCTAGGAGAGAGAAAATTGATGACTCCTCCACAACCTACATCATGATTGCTACACAAAAAAGACTGGCTAACCAAATAAATGGCAAGCAATAGAAAGTAAAAAACCAATAATTAATCTTAATTTCTTACAAATAAAGATCATCCAAATTGAAAACCATTGAGTGTCTCTCACATAATATTTCCTGGGGAGGTCCATAAGACCTCAAACATTCCAGGAGAGAAATTTCATTGACAGGAGTCAAGAGTCATATCATCACTATCCAACTCATCTAGAGTGGCATAACAATTTTACAAAAAATCATCTTGAGAAAAACTATCCAACTAGATGTCAGGGCTATTCAACCCTCTTTGCTCTGAAATATATTCTCCCTCTTCTAGACGCCTAGGTGGACTACAAGAATGATGTGGAACCACTAGGGGGAAGAGCTAGGAGAACAAACAATGTTGTCCAACTGAGAAGATAAAATCGATGTTGGTTGAGGCATCTTGGTGAACTTAAGTTGACTGGATGACTCCCCATTAGAGGGAGCCACCTCTTTCCCCTTGTCCTAAGGGTTTGAAACTATGCTAGGATTTGTAGCTTGATTTCTAGTCTTACCTGGAATATTAGCATGAGTTCCACTATTTATAGGGTTTCAATTATTCTTATGATTCTTAACTATGGTCCACCCTTCTTTCTTTTTAGGAAGAGGAACCTCAGAAGGCCAAGAAGTGGGCTTGCTACATAGGGATACCAAGGGAAAATCCATGATCTTGTGATAAGAGGATTGGCACCTGAAGCAAGTTTTTGGCAAATTAAGATAAAGGACACTGCAACATCCCAACTGGAATATTGAATTAATTCAAACAAAATTAAGCAAATATTCTCACCTTTTTTTTACAAATAAAGAGAAATATCTAAAAATCAATATACTACATGTATAATATCCAAGTACAATATACATGTGTAAGAACAAGATCTCTTCACATGCAACTAACATTGGTACATATATCTCAAATTGTTGTATCTCTTACGACTTACAATTTTATCAATAACATGTACAAAATAAGCAATGTATTCTTGTTCACAAGTCTTCGGCAGTCAACTACAGGAGAGAGAGAGAGAGAGAGAGAGAGAGAGAGAGAGAGAGAGAGAGAGAGCATCACCTTGGTGCTTTTCCTCTAACCACAGACCGGTAGTCCCCCACTCACCTTCATTCCTCGAAGTGGCCCTTCCCTTCATGAGGGTAATAGATAATGAGAATCAATTCATTCCATATGCCATATGAGAAATAGTGATGTGTCCTTGTTAAAGAGAATCAAAATACATCTCTAGTCTAGCTCTAGCTATGTATGGCCCATTCTTATTGTTTATCTTATCTGGTACACCATGAACCGACAATGCAAGTAGT
Source organism: Cunninghamia lanceolata (assembly GCA_027924645.1). Classification (NCBI taxonomy): domain Eukaryota; kingdom Viridiplantae; phylum Streptophyta; class Pinopsida; order Cupressales; family Cupressaceae; genus Cunninghamia; species Cunninghamia lanceolata. Next base: position 4,680,225 of record BSBN01000614.1, read on the forward strand.
GACTTTTTTATTACTTTGGCCAAAGTTTCATATATATATATATATATATATATATATGTTCACTCACTCTTTTCTCGGCTTGGAGACAACATTCTTATTATTCTATCACATAAATAAATAATTCTTTTGACTTGCCTATACCATTCTAGTCATAGAGATATATCATAATCCTTATCTACTAGTCATTTTGACAAGTCTAAGGTGAGAAATTAGGTGACTATATAATATATATTGAGTCTCTCTTTGCAATCATGCAATCATGGGCCTATGACTTCCTGTCATTTACTCAATACCCTATAAACCTATTCTCATGCTCATTGTATTCTCTATACAAGCAAGATTCTAACATATAAACCATAGGTTTTTAAGATCAAAAACTATTTCTATTTTAGTCATAGAATATAGTCGTTTGACTCTTAATTTGTCAGGAATAACTATGGTTTCAAATACCATCAGATTGAATACACTTCCTTTTGTATGTCAAAAAGGTACCATACTAATAAAGTAATCCATATTACGACTTATTATTACCATAATGAGTATATCCCTTACCTTCCTTGTGGCTAATCTTAGCCTAAAATAGGATTAAAGGTTATTCCTCTATAAAGACTTAGAGTATACATAATTTAAAATTAACTCAAGAATGGCTTCTAGTAACAACACATTCTTCTTCATATAATTGAAGATAATGATCTAATGCCAAATGTTTCTACTTAATGTCTTAGACTCTGAACTAGCTTCTATTAAGATTTTTCAAACACTCACTATTTCATGATTAACTACTGATATGGGATGAGCATTTTGTTTCACATAAACAACCTTCACTTAGGTCTCTATAAGCACATATTTGGCTCATAATATAGCTTTTATGACTAAACTTGATTTTAACTATAGTCAAACTCTTCCTAATGACTTTATTTCTTACAAGCCAAGCTCTTAATTTCCTTGGCACACTTGGCCACTCTTAAGGCACAACAACTTAATGCAATTAATGTTGTGGGTATAAGATGTAACCCATTCGGCCAAATAAAAGACTATATAGTCAACTAAGAATAGATATAGTAGTCGGCCAAGACAAAAGTATAACAATCGGCCAAAGCATAAGTATAGTTAGTTAGCCTAATAAGATATAACAATTGGCCATTATGAACTATAATAGTCGACCATTATGAAATAATATAGTCGGCCATTATGAACTATAACAGTCAGCCATTATGAAATAATATAGTCGGCCATTATGAACTATAATAGTTGGCCATTATAAAATAATATAGTCAGCTATTATGAAATATAACAGTCAGCCATTACTAAGTATGACATTCAACCATTGCCGACCTATTAAATAGGTTATCAACAACCCATAGGCGGCCTAATATATAGAACACAGATGACCCATAGTCAGCCTAATATACAAAACACAAACAACCCATAGTCTAATACAATATACAATGAGCACCATATGTATGTGGGCTTCATATGTAAAACAATGATCTCTCTCTCTCTCTCTCTCTCTATATATATATATATAGGGGCTCAATTCAAATATCTACGTTGAATATTTAAGACTCAACCTTATCTGTCTACCTACGAAGCTATTTGCTTCACTATCAAAAGAGATATAAAAATATTTAAGACATGGCCGAATAGATCTTCCAACACAGAAACATCAGTCTATGTAATTCTTTCTAGTTTGGACTTTCTGATGAGAATCGACATTTAAACAGATCATACAAATAATTCTTCTTTCTACATTAACTGCACTATTCGAAAGCAAGATTTATCACAGTCCACAAAGTATCATCAACTTACCTATAAGATAGGTAGTCCAAATCTTTATCTATAATCTTCTTACTAAAATCCCTATCGATCGCCCAATGCTTTCTAGCTCCTCTTTTCTTTTTCCTTACTTCTCTTCGAAGCTTCTTCCTGACGAGACCTTACTCCCCTTCTTATCTTACTTGGCAATGATTATAGGGTATAATAATTATGTTTCCCCTTGATTCCCTCTCCACTCCCACAAAATTGCATGCAGGGATAGTAGAGAGTATGGAGCGACAACTCCCTCTCCCACTCCCCTAGCATCTAGGGAGTATGCTAAGTAGAATAAAAGGAAAGATTCTAATACATTTATCTTATAACTATTATAATAATAGCTATGATAATATTTAATAATAAAATAATAAAATAATAGCAACTTAATAAAAAATACATAACATACCCAACTAAAAGATGTCGATATCGCGTACTCTTGAACACTAATTGTGTTCATTTGAAGCAGAATTATCGACAATGACTCTTCACAAATCGACTAAGATCTATAACTACAAGATTAAACATGTTTAGTCAGTTTGCAAACCTTAGTATGGCATCGAAAAGGCTTACACCAAGCTTCTATCAAACGACGAAATAGGATTTAACCTTCATCTTAACGACACAACTTGACAAGAATGACCATGGTCTCCCTCTACTAAGTGTATGTGTGTGTGTTTTTCCAAATGACATAAGGATTGTTGCATTCTTGCAATCTAGCATCCTCTCCACAGTGATACCCTCTCTCCTCTTATCAGAGGGAAAAACAACATTGTTCCTACATCCACCTTAGTTACATAACGGTAGTTAGTCCATTTCATCATTTTAACTACATATTCAATAATGACATCATAAGCAATTATCTATTGCATACAAATTAATATAAATTAAATGTAGTTCACATCATTATTATAATCATAATATTTTCTCTGACTAACTATATCTCCTTGAAAATAATGAAAATAAATACATTAGTTTAAAAACAGGGTGTGACATATCTCCCCCCTTAAAGATTATCGTCCTCGATGATTTTGTCCAAGACAAAAACAATACTTCTAACATGTTTTCTTTTTGTACATCATGCTATATAAAAAGATGTGGGAACTTTTGATAAATATCATTATAGTCTTCCCAGATAGTATTTTCCTTCGAATACTGGTCCCACTGGACCTTGCACTGGGTAACCTCTCTATTACACAGGCGGAGCTTGCGTACCTCAAGCACTTTGAGAGGCTCTATCATGACCACCCCTGGGTCCTGTACCTATAGAGCATTCCAATCAAGTATGTGATTAGACCTATATATATGTTACATAGGTGAAGCTTGTGTACCTCAAGCACTTTGAGAGGCTCTATCATGACCACCCCTGGGTCCTGTACCTATAGAGCATTCCAATCAAGTATGTAATTAGATCCATATATATATATATATATATGACACATGTAAAACATCATGCATTCTAGCAAGTGCTGGTGATAGAGCTATCCTATAAGCAACTGAATTAACCACTTCCAGGACTTCAAAAGGTCCAACATATCTAGGTGCTAATTTGGATGACTTTCCAAACTTAATTGGGCTCTTGTGTGGTTTAACTCTTAAGAGAACTTTATCTCCTACTGAAAATTGTCGAGATATTCACTTGGCATCAACATAGCTTTTCTATCTATCATTTGCTTCTGCTAATCTTTTTTTGATCAACTTTACTTGCTCTTCCATTTCTGAAAGCATTTTTGGCCCAAGGCTAATCCTATCTTCTAGATTATCCCAGCTTATAGGAGTTTGACACTTTTTGCTAAACAATGCTTCAAATGGAACCATCTTAATTGCATAATGATAAGAGGTATTTTAGGCAAATTTAACTAGTGGAAGATACTCTTCCCACTTATACTGTTGATCCATACAATACATCCTCAACAAATCCTCTAGTATTTGATTTACTCTTTCAGTTTGTCCATTTGTTTCTGGATGACAAGCTAAGCTTATATTCAGTTGTGTTCCTAAAGCCAAGAACAAAGTTTACCAAAACCTTGAAGTTATTCGAGCCTCTCTATCTGAAATTATCATTTTTAGAATCCCATGCAACCTAAAAATTTCTTGCATGAACTTCTTGGCTAAGATGGGTGCTCCATCTATAAGAATACCATGTATAAAATGATCTACCTTAGTAAGTGTATCCACTACTACTAGAATAACATCATGCTTATAGTGGGACATAGGTAATCCTTGGACAAAATCCATACTAATACCCTACCATTTCCATTCAGGTATGTCATGAAGATACAAAAGTCCTGTCGGGTGTTGGTGTTTAGCCTTAATTCGTTGACACTCAAGGCATCTTGCCACATATATTGTAGCATCATTTTTCATTCTTTTCTAAAAATATAAGGGTTTCACATCAACTAACAACTTTGTCACTCCAAGATGACCTAAATATGGTGTAGAATGCACTTCTTTCCACACAATTTTTCTCAAATCTCCTTGATTGGGAACATATATTCTATTATTGATTCTCGATAACCCATCAAGTTCAAAATAAAATCCATCATACCTTGTGTCTTGAGGATTTTTTGTTAAATCTTTCAAAATTTGCTCATAATATTCATCTCTGGACAAATTATTCAATATTTGAGCTCTGAAATCAGAGTGCACTGATACTATTGCCGATATGTGCCTTCTTCAACTCAAGGCATCAGCCACTCTATTTTCCTTACTCTTAATGTAATTAACCTCAAAATCATAGTTTAAGATGAGCTCTAATGATCTTCTTTGTTGGGAATTAAGGTTAGGTTATGTGAAGATGTACTTCAAGCCTTGATTATCATATTTTAGTTAAAATTGCTTCCCCAACAAATAATGTCTCCATACTTGGAGAGCATGCACAATTGCTGCTAACTCCAAATCATGAGGGGTATAATTTTTCTCATAAGGTCACAACTTTCTAGACTCAAGCTATAACATGGTCTTCTTGCATGAGCACTCCTCCTAACACTTCTCCTGAAGTGTCAGTCACAACAAAAAAATGACCCTCTGGGTCTGGCACTTTAAGGATTGGTGTTGAAGTCAACTTCTTTTTAAGAATATTAAAGGCTTCTTCACACATATCAAGCCATTCAAACCTCTTTCCTTTTCTTTGCAAAGAAGTGATAGGATGAGCAACTCTAGAAAAGTTCAACATGGACTTCCTATAATATCCTACTATTCCCATAAAACTACACACTTTATGCATGTTTTTAGGAGTACACCATTCTAAAATAGCCTTTCTCTTTGATGGATCTACATCAATTCCTTTAGCTAATATGATATGACCCAATGATTGCACCTACTTTTGAAAGAAAGTACATTTGGATAACTTTCTATAAAGTTTATGCTCCCTGAGTTGTTGCAGAACTATCCATAAATGTTGATGATGTTCCTCCTCATTATGATAGTAGATTAACATATCATCTAAAAACACTGGAACAAACTTGTCCAGACAGTCCCTAAAAACATTATTCATCAAATTCATAAATGTTGTTTGGGCATTGGTCAAACCAAAAGGTAGGACTATGAACTCATAATGCCCATACCTTGTTTGAAAGGTTGTCTTGTGAATATCTTCATCCTTTATTCTCAACTGATGATAGCCTAACCTAAGGTCAATTTTTAAAAATACAACATCACGCATTTGATAAAAAAGATCATCTATGCACAGAAGAGGGTACTTACTCTTAATCGTTGCTTTGTTAAGCATATGATAGTCTATACAAAGACACAAAGTGTCATCTTTCTTCTTAACAAAGATCACTGGTTCACCCCAAGGTGACACACTAGGTCTAATCAATCTTTTTTGCAATAATTCCTAGAGTTGAGCCTTTAACTCCATCAACTCAATAGTATTCATTTGATAAGGTGCTTTGGACAATGATTCAGAACCAGGGATAATATCTATTGCAAAATCAATAACTCTCTTTAGGGGTAGACCTAGAAGGTCTTATGGAAATACATCCTAAAAATCTTGAAGAAAAGAGTACTCTTCAAAATAATTTTCCTTTAATTCCTTCCCCTCTTCATCTTTTACTTCCTCCATTTTCACTACAAACATTTGGCATCCTTTTCATTTTGCTCTTTTCAATTGCATCATAGAAATTTGCCTAATTTTGATATCTCATTGAAACCCTTGAATGAGGAAAACATTTCCATCATCATCAATGCATTATACTATTTTGGAAAGACAATCAACTCTTGCCCTATGTTGAGATAGCCACTTCATTCCTAAAATGACATCATAGGATCCTAGAGGTGCTACATAAAGGTTGACCTCTGTGGAGAAAGTAGGTAGTGTTAATTTGGCTTCAAACAAGCATTGCTCTACCCAAGCTCTTGACTGGTTTGCAAACTCTATTGTCCACGAATTAGCCATAAAACCAACTTTCCTAGACATTTTATCAAGTATTATAGGGTTCACAAAATTTTCAATTGCTCCTATATCTATAAGAATAGAAATGGGGTTCCAAAAAGAGTACCTGTGGTTTTAATAGGAGTAACCTGATACTCAAATTGACAATTATCAAGAGTAGCATGAATCCTTTGCTAAAAAGATATTTGTTGTGAAGGAAAAGGTTTACCTCCATAAGAATTTCCTTGGCTCTTCGTGGGGCATTGGTTAGCATAATGATCTCCCTCACATGTGAAACATCCTCCAGAAGGGCCTCTCTTCCCAAAAGATTGGTTGGTATTATCATCATTCTTTTTGGGATTAAAATCCTTGTTTCCATCCTTGGATCCATTTTTGTTAAAAATGGAACTTTTACCACAGTCCCTTCCTTTGGATTCTTGGTTTTTGCTCCTCTTTTTGAAGGTTGTTTAAGGACAACTCTAGTTAAATTTCCTTCAAGATCTTTCTCGATACACAAAGATAGATTTGAGCTCCTACTCTTGCTTGATGGCTTTCTCAAAAACTTGGTCCATGGTTTTGGGTCCATGAACATCCACTTCTCCACCAATTTGAGCATTCAAGCCCATGATAAGATTCCTTATCCTAAATCTCTCATCCTTTTGGTATTGTGGCACATACTTCAATAACTTGTTGAATTTTTCCTAGTATTAAGTAACGGTCATGTCTCCTTGATGCAGATTTTGAAAATTCATCAATTTTTGGTCAAAGAAAAATTGGGGCAACCACCTTTTCCTGAATATGACCACAAATTGATCCCAGTTTAGGCTCAAGGAACTCAATCCTAATTCCATTTTCTTATTCATCCACCACGTGGATGCTTCTCCAGCTAATTGGTATGCTCCCCATACCACCTTGATGATCTTAGAATAATTTATTATCTTGAAATATTTTCCATTTCTTTCAACCAAGCCTCAACTGCATCTCCACTCACTGTTCCATTGAACTTAGGAGGTATCACTTTCTTCATATCTCAGGATAACTCATTAGTAAGATGATTTTTTTCCTCATTATGAATTTGTGAGTCATTCTAGGTGCATCATGAAAACCAAATTCTTCTTTTCCTTCAGAGTGATGTTTTTGATTGGTTTCTCCCCCTCTAACTTCCTATTCCAAGGCTTCTAATCTTCCTTTTGTTTTATTTAAAACTTATAAAATTTGATCTAATTTTGCCATAGGGTTTTTCTCAGGATTTGGACCATTCGGGTTCCCTCCTGGTTAGTTTTCAGAATGTTCCATGACAATACCACACCTATGCACTGCATAGAAATTTATCAAAACATGTAACTTTTGATACACTATCATAAAGTACAAGTTCATAAATGCAAAAAATTAGAAATTCATCACATAAACATTTCCTTACTCAAAAAGCCAAAACTTTTACTTTATTCACTTGTTACATCTTTACATCCTTATTCAAATACAAAACTTTTTGTGATAGGAAAAGTCTACATATCACTTTTTGACAGAGGAAATTCCTCTGGTTCCTCCTCTCCATCAGAATCAAGTAATACAAACTTAGTAGGTGGATGTACTGGTGAGTGCTCTTTCAACATCTCTAGACTCATAACAGGTGCATCCTAACCACACCCGAAAGGCATGTCATGATGTGCGGATGGTTTACTAATCTTAACAATAGTAGGGGTTGACAAACTTTTTGCCTTTTCAAGGTGTTTCCTCCTTTCCAAGCAAATAGGTTTAAGTGCATCAGCTAGTGTCTCAAAATCAATGAGCCAAGCTTCATTTGCATAACTTACTGTATCTTCAATCTTTGGTTTAGGAGTTGGCTCTTTCTTAATAGTGATCTTAGGAATTTCACTAAGTTTTGTTTTCTTGGCTCACTTTCTTATCCATCTATTTCCTGCCATTCTGGAACAAGAACAAATGTTTTGATATTAGCATATCTTGCCAATTTGTGAAACCTCGCAATGAGTTCCAAGGTCCAAGTGTTGAACCTGGTAGCTTTGATACAAATTGTAACATCCCAACTGGAATATTAAATTAACTCAAACAAAATTAAGCAAATATTCTCACCTTTTTTTTACAAATAAAGAGAAATATCCAAAAATCAATATACTACATTTATAATATCCAAGTACAATATACATCTGTCAGAAGAGGATCACTTCACATGTGACTAACAATGGTACATATATCTCAAATTGTCGTATCTCTTACGACTTACAATTTTATCAATAAGATGTACAAAATAAGCAATGCATTCTTGTTCACAGTCTTCAACATTCAACTACAGGAGAAAAAGAGCATCACCCTGGTGCTTTTCCTCCAACCATAGACTAGCGGTCCCCCACTCACCTTCCTTCCTAGAAGTGGCTCTTCCCTTCACTAGTGTAATAGATAATGAGAATCAACTGATTCCATATGCCATCTGAGAACTAGTGATGTGTCCTAGCTAAAGACAATCGAGATACAACTCTAGGCTAGCTCTAGCTATGTATGGCCCATTCTGATTGTTTAGCTTATCTGGTACACCGTGAACTGACAATGCAAGTAGTGACTTTTGCATTACTTTGGCCAAAGTTTCATATATATATATATATATATATATATATATATATATTGTCATATGTTCACTCACTCTTTTCTTGACTTGGAGACAACATTCTTATTATTCTATCACATAAATAAATAATTCTTTCGAATTGCTTATACCATTATGGTCATAGAGAAATATCATAGTCCTTATCTACTAGTCGTTTTGAAAAGTCTAAGGTGAGAAATTAGGTGACTCTATAACATATATTGAGTCCCTCTTTGCAATCATGCAATCATGGGCCTATGACTTCCTGTCATTTACTCAATACCCTGTCAACCTATTCTCATGCTCTATACAAGCAAGATTCTAACATATAAACCATAGGGTTTTTAAGATTAAAGACTTTCTATTTTAGTCATAGAATATAGTCATTCAACTCTTAATCTTTTGAGAATAACTATGGTTTCAAATACCATCGGATTGAATACACTTCCTTTTGTATGTCAAAAAGGTACCATACTAATAAAGTAATCCATATTACGACGTATTATTACCATAATGAGTATATCCCTTACCTTCCTTGTGGCTAATCTTAGCCTAAAATAGGATTAAAGGTTATTCCTCTATAAAGACTTAGAGTATACATAGTTTAAAATTAACTCAAGAATGGCTTCTAGTAACAACAAATTCTTCTTCATATACTTGAAGATAATGATCTAATGTCAAATGTTTCTACTTAATGTCAGATTAGACTCTGAACTAGCTTCTATTAAGCTTTTTCAAACATTCACTGTATTCATGATTAGCTACTACTATGGGATGAGCATTTTGTTTCACATAAACAACCTTCACTTAGGTCTCTATAAGCACATATTTGGCTCATAATATAACTTTTACGACGAACTTGATTTTAACTATAGTCTAACTCTTCCTGTCGACTTTATTTCTTACAAGTTGGGCTCTTAATTTCCTTGGCACACTTGGCCACCCTTAAGGCACAACAACTTAATGCGATTAATGTTGTGGGTATAGCATGTAACGTGTTCAGCCAAATAAAAGACTATACAATCGACTAAGAATAGATATAGTAGTCAGCCAAGACAAAAGTATAATAATTGACCAAAGAATAAGTATAATCAGTTGACCTTAATAAGATACAACAATCAACCATTATGAATTATAACAGTCGACCATTATGAAATAATACAGTCGGCCATTGCCGACCTATTAAACAGGTTGCAGATGGCCCATACGTGGCCTAATATACAGGACACAAACGACCCTTAGTCAGCCTAATATACAAAAAATAGATGACCCATATTCTAATACAATATATGATGAGCTCCATACGTATGTTGGATTCATACATAAAATAGTGAAATCTATTATACAGTGTTCTCTCTCTCTCTCTATGTATGTATGTATATATATATATATATATATATATATATATATATATATATATATATATATATATATATATATATATATATATCAGGGCTTAATTCAAATATTTACATTGACTATTGAAGACTCAACCTTATCTGTCTACCTACGAATCTATTTGCTTCACTATCAAAAGAGATATAAAAACATTTAAGAAATGGCCGAATAGATCTTCCAACACAAAAACATCAGTCTATGTAATTCTTTCTAGTTTGGACTATCTGATGAGAATCAACATTTAAACAGATCATACAAACAATTATTCTTTCTATATTAACTACACTATTTGAAGGCAAGATTATCATAGTCCACAAAGTATAATCAACTTACCTGTAAGATAGGTAGTCCAAATCTTTATCTGCAGTCTTCTTACGACAATCCCTATCGATCTCCCAATGCTCTCGAGCTTCTCTTTTCTTTTTCCTTACTTCTCTTTGCTTCTTCTTGACAAGACCTTACTCCCCTTCTTATCTTACTTGGCAACAATTATAGGGAATAATAATTGTGTTGCCCCTTGATTCCCTCTCCACTCCCACAGAATTGGCATGTAGTGATAGTGGAGAGTATGGAGTGATAGCTCCCTCTCCCACTCCCCTAGCATCTAGGGAGTGTGCCAAGTAGAATAAAAGGAAAGATTCTAAAAGATTTATCTTATAACTATTATATTAATAGCTATGATAATATTTAATAATAAAATAATAGTAGCTTAATAAAAAGGCATAACATACCCAACTAAAAGATGTCGATATTGCATGCTGTCAAACACTAATTGTGTTCATCTGAAGCACAATTATCTACAAGGACTCTTCGCAAATCGACTAAGATCTATAACTACAAGATTAAACATGTTTAGTCAGTTTACACACCTCGATATGACATCTAAAAGGCTTACACCAAGCTTCTATCGAACGATGAAAAAAGATTTAACATTTGTCTTAATGAGGACACAACTTAACAAGAATGAACATGGTCTCCCTCTACTAAGTGTATGTGTGTGTGTTTCCAGATGGCATAAGGATCGTTGCATTCTTGAAATCTAGCATCCTCTCCATGGTGATGCTCTCTCTCCTCTTATTAGAGGGAAAAACAACACTATTCATGTATCCACCTCAGTTACATAACGATAGTTAGTCCATTTCATCATTTTAACCACATATTCAATAATGACATCATAAGCAATTATCTCTTGCATACAAATTAATATAAATCAAATATATTTCACATCATTAGTATAATCATAATATTTTCTCTAACTAACTATTTGTCTCTTTGAAAATAATGAAAATAAATACATTAGTTTAAAAATGAGGCATGACATACACAATGGGTATGATGCATTTACCAATCTGAATGTCCATAGTTTCTTGTAAATATTTAGAGAGATCAACCTCAACACAGACTCATTTTTTAGGTTGAGCCAAGAACATGTCCAACTCGACATAGACAACTTTACCAAGTGAGTCGATGATAGTGGTCAAGAAGTTCCAACACAACAAAGGTAAACCCATGAATTCCACCCAAATAGGGACATGAAGAGCCCTTTCATCAAAGACAACAAATTCTCAAGTCCAAGGTTAGAAAACCAAAAGGGAAGCATGAATAAACCAGGGACAATGTTGTGCAACCCCTCCATAATTTCCTTTCTCCCTAGCTTAAAACTCCTGAAATTGGCTAAGTCTTAGTATAAATGCTTAAACCCTAAACCCTTAGCCCCTTTCCTTTAAGCCCACATTCTAATTTTGAGTTGACTTGTTGTTGGCGGTCACCCTAGGTTTAAGTTATAACTTTATGTCTTGATTCTCGTATGAAACCAACCCCTTGAGCCTAGTTACCATCTAGCCCTATGCGTGCAAATATTTTCTAAGTCTGGGTCAAAAGTTCTTAAAGATAAATCAACGGTTATCACGGCATCACGGGCTCTAGATCTGTCAAATTTGTTAGAGCCACATGGATGTGCTTATCATGGATCTCTAGGCAGGTGGGCCCAAAGGCTTATTGGCTGGAAGCCTAAGTCATGCTCGCTCCTTATTGGATTGCATGAGCGCATAACAGAAAGATGCTATAGGACATTCCTTGCGTTGTTGTAACAGATCGACAGACATCAAGTGGGTCCTATCTAATCCAAGTAAGCTAAAGCTAGTACTTAGTGTGTGAGCACAAAGGCAGTAATGTGGGTCCTCTCTGGGCTCAAGTTATTGCAATGAGATGACACATGGGATGTCTAAGGAAAATATTGACTAGGAAGGCATTCTCTCTTGGCATCTCATGATTGGTTGAGGACTTTTCAACAATCATAATGGATTCTCTTTCATTTCGAGCTGATGATCTTATTTTGATGTATGTTGAATTGATAGTTCAAGTTCAAATTCTGGATTTCATTCAAGCGTGCTAGCATGAACATCAAAACAACTGTAACACGACAAGATTTGCCTAGGTTTTGAGATTGTCAGCTGTGTTTTGATGGGAGCTGAAGGGTGTTGTTCTAGTATAGAAGATTGTTATTTGACAAATAACACATTTCTCTAATTTTTTGTACACAAGCCGGACCTTTGTTTTCTATGTAAGAGGCATTTGTAGTCAGGTGAGATTAGCTTGTGCCTCCATTTCATGCTTTTAAGTATGTGATTAGATCATCAAAAATTTCCAAATATGGCCTCAAGTGTGTGAAGCCTGTAAACGCTTAAAATGGAATTATGAAGGTTGTTGGAAAAGGGGAGATTGCTTGAGCAAAGGGCCTATTTCCATTTTTGTTATAAATAGAAGTGCTTTCATAGACCGATCACATCAATCGGTGCCATGGGTACTTTGATGTAACTTTTATCCTCTATTTCTTAAAGAAGAATGTCCCTATACTCCTAGTTGCAGGTTTTCTCATTCTAAATTAAGGAAGGAGTGAACATTGACTTAGAGGATGGGGGAATTGGAAAGAATTGGAGACTTTGGCATCAATAGCCCTATTGATTTCCCAGAACCATAGCTAAATAGTATCATTTTGGTGGGGAACTGATTAGATCATCCAAATCCTCCAACTACACACAGTTGTTTGGTGGGGGTGGACCAATTGGGTAGGATTGCAACAACCTTGACCAAACCTAGGATCCATATGCACATGAAGAGAGACACCAATTTTTTCTCTCACCATCCCTCTGTTTGATGGCACTCATCAAAGATAGTAGTAGAGGGAGGTCATTATGTTTGGATGCCCCAGTTGATAATACAGAAATTGGACTCTGTTCACAGAGTCAAAGAAGTCCTTTCCTGGGTAAGGATAACATCTACAGGATCTCCCTTGCAAGAACAATTTTATTTATATTCTGGTTCAACTATTGGTAGCTAATGATTGAAAGATGAGGAGTTATGTTGATGATCCGATAGCCTATGCTCTAAGTCTGAATTTGAAGTAAAAAGGGGAATCCATTTTGAATTGCCCTGGGATTTTAAATATAATAGAATGAGTGGTGCCAAGCAGTATCAATCCCATTTGTGTCATGGTAGGATTGGTCAAAGAGAAATGGTTTAAAGATAGCCAATTAGAGAAAAGATGTAAATTCCCAAGTCACAAATATTAAATGAACATTAAGGGATATAATTAAAGTATGAAGGGAATCCTGGCCAACATAATTGTCTATATATAGGGTTTCAAAAGTTGTAGTAAGGGGATGGTAGTAGTAGTTGGGTGGAACTTTCTGGGCTTTGGATACAAGATATCCACATTTTGGGGGTAGTTTCTATTTTAGAGTAAGTTCATTTTGTTGAGATTGCAGAGAAAAATGAAGCCTACACATGAATAAATCTTTGTATGACAACTTTCAATTCAGATTGAAATATATGAGTAACACTACATGTGTGTATTTTATGCAATTGTCTCCTTAAATGAATGCATTTCTTTTGTGAATGAAGGAATCATGGATTTTGAATTTCATCTATACACATTTGTTGTATTGAATGTCCTATTTACTGCTTTTGTTCAAGGAATGGATTAAATATGATTTAAACAAGATATAGGAAGTAATGCTTTGCATTTGGGATTGCTAAAGAAGAATTGCATGAAATACTTTTCCTTGGACATATAATTGTAACACAATAGTATTATCATTGTGAGTCCTCTGGATTTGAAGCTTTGTTGTCATGGAAGGGACATATGCAGTGTGAAACTTTGACCCTGTTACCCCTAACAAGGCAACAATATGAGAATCTATTTTCCCAAAGGTCCAGAAAGAATAGAAGAATTAAAGTTAAATCAATTGAAGACATTTAATTTGGTTTGTTGTAGTTTGAGTAGGTTCTAATATATGTTCTCAAACCCAACAATGTGAAATCTCCAAGAACTTTGCCAATTTTTGGACAATCTTACATATCTTGGTACAATCTATGAGAACATTTATGCTTGATAACATAAGTAAATTTTTTTGGGGTTAAAACAAGGGATACCCCCTAGGTCTGGTAGAGCCTGATGTGCAGGGGAGATAGGTGCAAACAATCTCCCACCTTGTTGGCCAAGTCTCTCTTTGAACTCGATCATAAGAATTGGCAAATCTTTAGAGTTTAATGTGTGTAGATTTGGGAACCAACAGATTTGGTGACTTTAATGGGGAATGAAGCTTAGTTATCCATTTGGAGAGAGTTAAGAAATAGTCTGACATGATCATTAGGGTTAGATATTGAAGGTTTTTACATTTGATCTAGAATGTGTTGCAATTTTTTGAAATAATTTTAAAAAGGGGGCTCTGCTGGAAGGTAACCCAGGAAGTTGATATGATATTTTTCCTCTTTTGAGGTGGCAACTTTGAACATGTTTAAGGCTATAATACACTCAGGCATGTACTTTATCTTCCAAATGTCAAATATGAATTGCTTAATTGCTGAAAGATTTAAAGCTTTAAATTTTAATGGTATTTATGGATACCCAAATAATATTCCTAGTGATATCAGAAAGTATTTATGAAGGTATAATGGAAAGCATTATGAGTCCGCAAATAGGCATTTGCAAAGCTTTTTTTATTTAATGGTTGATTATGAGATTGAGAATGATTGTTATGAAGTTCTTTGTCCAAACTTTGCAAAATGATGCTAGAGACTAGTTTTCTTTCTTACCTGAGTGTTCTATTTCTTCATGGGTTGAATTCAAAGTTGCATTTGTAGAACAGTTTGGTGAGAGATTTGATATGGTTTAATTGGTGACAAATTTTATGACAATTCAAAAGAAGGAGAATGAATCAATTCTATATTTCAATTTAAGGTTTTTAAAAGCAATCAGAAGTATCCTAGAGTACATAAGGCCAAATGATGCATTTTATTTAGTTATTTACTTGGGTGCATTAGAAGAGAAAATGAGTTATATACTAAGGGATAAGGAACCTACTACACTTTGTCAAGCTTTTGCAGGTGCAATGGACATAGAAAATAATCAAAAGTATGGGATGATAAGAAGAAAGGTAATTGCCAATGAAGGATATCATCAAAGTTCTCATACAGGTATGCAAGGTAGACCAGTAGGTATGTTTTCTTTGCCTTAGAATGTTACTAATATCTTATCTCACAATAGTGGTAGTCATAATCATTTGATTGACAAAAGTAAGGAAGGAATTGGTATGAGGAATAAAAATGAAGAGCTCATGATACAACAAAACAATCAAGTCTGCCACAAAAATAATGAGGTTCATCATCATTGTGTAGGAGCTAAATGTGAAGGTAATAATTGCAAGGATATACATGATATTACTTCTTCCAATAATGTTATTACTAAAGAACTATAGGAACACATGGGTATCACATTTGATATTCCTATATGTAATTCCAACATTGGTGATCATTTTACAACTATAGATGACAATTTATATGAAGCAGATATGGGAAGTTTTATTTTGGATATGGGAGACATTGATAATGGAGAATTTGATTCAAACCCATGTGTGAACCCCTCAAGTGATAAGCTATGTATGAGTATTGAGCATGAATGTTTCTTTGGGGTTGATGATTGTTTTTGTGATGTTGAAATGGAAACATTTACTTTTAATGATGAATGCATGAATGAAGGTGCTTACTCTGTTGTGAATGGACAAATTTCAGAAGAGATTTCCAAGCCTTATTTTGAAGCATTCAAGATGGAATGTGGTGATGTAAGTGTCGAGGGTCAAGACAGGTGCATACACATTCCTAAGGAAGGATCCTTTTTAGAGTGCCTACACCTGCAAGTATGATCATTTTTTGACTAATTTTGATTGTGAGTATGCCTTAAAACTTTTTTCTACAGTATTGAAGAATCATATGAGTATGAATGTAATAATCCAATAACACTAGTAGAAATGATGCCTACATATGAACATTTCCTTTTGGATGAAGATGATCACTTCCTAATGAAAGAAGATCAAGCTCCAAGTATAGAATCACTGGTTGAATATGAATCCTTCACTTTTTCTAATGAAGAGTTAGCATATGACAAATGTAACCTACAATAGGGGTTGCCAAAGATATTTTATGAATGCTTCAAGTTTGATGTGGAAAGTAGAGATGGAATTAAGTTTGATGATACTAGTCATCTGGTGGGCTATGAAGTAACTTTTTTCTCAAGTCAGGATGACAAATATCTAAGGATTCATAGTGGCAATATGATTGATCAGAGGTAATGTAAACATAGGAATGATGTGTTTGATGCATTTTCTTTGTACTTATTATTTGCTGACATTGTTCACTTAGTACAGATTGATATGATTGATAATGTGATGGTATGGTCCCTTGTTGGTAGCAGTGAGCACAGTACTCTCAATTCGAGTTCAGGATTATCTACTAAAAACAAGGTCTTTGACAGAGCAAATATTAGTTTCTTGTTTTTGGTTTCCTAGGGCCACCAAGTGGGAGTTGATATTTGAGTTAACTTTCAATCGGTCATCGGCTCTTTATTCAAGCAATTCCTTGACGACCCAATGATAGGGTACATTATCTGCATCCCCAGAGTTTTGTGGTCCTCATCATGCCTACAAGAGCCATGCATCCCCAACCAGAGCCATTGGTGGAACCCCTCCACAATTTCCTTGCTCCTTGGTCTAAAACTCTTGAAATTGGCTAAGGTTGGGTATAAATTCTTAAACCCTTAGCCCCTTTCCCTTAAGCTTGTAGTCTAATTTTGAGTTGACTTGTTGTTGGCAGTCACCCAAGGTTTAAGTTATAAATTTATGTCTTGATTCTCATTTGAAACTGACCCCTTGAGCCTAGTTACCAGTTAGCCTTGTGCCTGCAAATATTTCCTAAGTCTCGGTCAAAAGTTCCTAAAGATAAATCAACAGTTGCCATGGCATCATAGGCTCTAGATCTGTTAGATCTATCAGAGTCATGCTAATGCGCTAGCCATGGATCTACAGGTGGGTGGGCCCAAAGCCTTATTGGTTGGAAGCCTAAGTCGTGCTCGCTCCTTATTGGATCACATGAGTGCGTAGTAGAAAGATGCTTTAGAACATTCCTTGCACTACTATGATAGACCGACAAGTGTCAAGTGGGTCCTATCTTGTAGACACCCGAAAATGACCAAGTCGCCACACTGCTCACATTTTGTCATCTGTCTAATCACCTGCATTTCACACATTAATTAAATAATCTAATTATTTAATTAGTTTCACCAAATTCTTCTAAATCACATACTTTCAACATTAATTAAATAAATTCTCTTTATTTAATTAATTAAATTAAATTCCTCTATATTCTTCCATAATTAAATAATTTTTAATTATTTAATTAAATCATTATTCTCTTTTCAAAAATCAAATCCACATTAAATAAATCCAATTATTTAATTAATTCAACAAATTCCCTCTTGGTATAACAGTAGCTCGCTTTTGATCACTGTAGCCCGCCTTTGGTATAGCAGTAACTCGCTATTGGTAGCTCAGTCTGTCACCTCCGGCCCACAATAGCACGCTTTTGGTGGCACAGTCTTGCGCCTCTGGTCAAACAGTATAGCGCTTTTGGTCCAGTACTTTGTGCATCAGAGTTTGTCCATTTCTTCAAAGCATCTCGCAGATTCCCAGCATTACATTGTGTCCAGGTATATCCCATGGTCACCACTAGGCTACAGCAAACCATGAAGTCAAGGCAAGTTGTCCCTAAGAAGCACAAGTCACCCCCTCGCACACCACAATCAGGTCGTCTCAACATTACTCCCAAGGTGACTCCTAGTACACCCGCGGCAAAACCAAATAGCTCTACGAACATGCCGCACATAGATGAACCAAGCAATCCTCATAAGGATAGAACCCCTTTGATAAATGCGCCTCAGTATACCACAGGCTTGCCTCCGGATTTTGTCCCACAAGGTTATATCGTAGATCAAACCCCATCTCAAGAAGAGCGACACTTTGAAATAGGTCAATCCTCTCAAGAAGATGGGCAAGATCTTGATGTGTATGAGGAAAAATCCAAGTAATGCTAAATCTAGTGCTTAGCATGCGAGCATAAAGGAAATAATGTGGGTCCTCTCTAGGCTCACGTTGTTGCGATGAGATGGCATGTGGCATGTCCAAGGCTTTTTGACTAGGAAGACATTCTCAATTGGCATCTCATGATTGGCTGATGACTTTTCAACAATCATAATGGATTGTCTTTCATTTTGAGCTGATGATCTTATTCTGATGTGACTTAAATTGATGGTTCAAGTTCAAATTATGGATTTCATTCGAGCGTGCTGGCATGAACATGAAAACAACTATAGCATGGAAAGATTTGCCTAGTTTTTGAGATTATCAGTTATGTTTTGATGGGAGTTGAAGGGTGCTGCTCGAGTATAGAAGATTGTGATTTGACAAATAGCACATTTTTCTGATATTTTGTACATAGGCTGAACCTTTGTTGTCCATGTGAGAGGCATTTGTAGTCAGGTGATATTAGCTTGTGTCTTCATTTCATGCTTTGAAGTATGTGATCAGATCATAAAAATTTCCAGATATAACCTCAAGTGTGTGAAGCCTATAAATGCCTAAAGTGGAATTATGAAGGTTGTTGGAAAAGGGGAGATTGCTTGGGCAAAGGGCCTATTTCCATTTTTGTTATAAATAGAAGTGCTTTCACATATTGATCACATCAATCATTGCCACAGGTACTTTGCTTCAACTTTTATCCTCTATTTCTCAAAGAAGAATGTCCCTATACTCCTAGTTGTAGGTTTTCTCATTCTGAATTAAAGGAGTGAACACTAACTAAGAGGATGGGGGAATTGGAAAGAATTGGAGACTTTGGCATCAAAAGGCCTACTAGTTTCCTAGAATCATAGCTAAATAGTGTCATTCTAGTGGGGAACTGGTTAGATCATCCAAATCCTCCAACTGCATGCAGCTATTTGGCGGGGGTGGACCAATTGGGTAGGATTGTAGCAACCTCGACCAAAACTAGGATCCATATGCCCAGGAAGAGAGACACCAATTTTCTCTCTCACCATCCCTTTGTTTGATGGCACTCATCAAAGATAGTAGCAGAGGGAGGTCATTATGTTTGGATACCCCAGTTGATAATGCAGAAATTAGACTTTATTCACAGAGTCAAAGAAGTCCTTTCCTAGGTAAGGATAACATATGTAGGATCTCCCTTGCAAGAGCAATTGTATTTGTATTCTAGTTCAACTGTTGGTAGCTGATGATTGAAAGATGAGGAATCATGTTGATGATTTGACAACCTATGCTCTAAGTCTAAATTTGAAGTAAAAAGGGGAATCTAGTTTGATTTGCCTTGGGATTTGAAATATAATAGAATGAGCGGTGCTAAGCAGTATCAATCCCATTTGTGTCATTGCAGGATTAGTCAAAGAGAAATGGTTTAAATATAGCTAATCAAAGAAAAGATGTAAATTCCCAAGTCACAAATATTAAATGAACATTAAGGGATGTAATTAAAGTATTAAGGGAATCTTGGCCAACATAATTATCTATATATAGGGTTTCAAAAGTCATAGTAAGGGGATGATAATAGTAATTGGGTGGAACTTTCTAGGATTTGGATACAAGATATCCACATTTTGGGGGTAGTTTATGTTGCAAAGTGGGTTCATTTTGTTGAGATTGCAAAGCAAAATGAAGCATGCACATGAATAAATATTTGTATGACAACTTTCAATTCAAATTGAAATATATGAGTAACACTACATGTGTGTATTTTATGCAATTGTCTCCTTAAATGAATGCATTTCTTTTGTGAATGAAGGAATCAAGGATTTCGGATTTCATCTAATGTCCCATTTATTACTTATGTTCAAGGAATGGATTAAATATGCTTTAAACAAGATATAGGAAGTAATGCATTGCATTTGGGATTGTTGAAGAAGAATTGCATGAAATACTTTTCCTTGGACATAGTACTGTAACATAGTAGTATTATCATTGTGAGTCCTCTGGATTTGAAGCTTTGCTATCATGGAAGGAACATATGCAGTGTGAAGCTTTGACTCTGTTGCCCTTGACAAGGCAACAACCTGAGAATCTATTTGCCCAAATGTCATGCTCACATTCACCATGTGGTTATGACATGATAACAACATATCATGTCCACATTTGCCATGTGGTCATGACATGAATTACCAAATATTTTCCCACTCGACTCTACAAACCCCCTTGCACGCAACATGTGCGCTCAGTGACACACCCACATCACGTAGTTGTCTCAACAACTTATGTCATGTGCATCACCCGAAGGCGGGAAAGGTCAATCACAACGGGATGATGCAACACTCACTTCACCACTCTTGCAAAACATAAGCCACTAAGGGGGTGTGTGTCGCAAGGAGTGACACTAAGAGGGTTAGATTCTATTTTGTATTCCAACCCTAGGGTTTCTAAAATGAAGTGAGTTGATTTCGATATAAATCAAAATCTAACCTTAGGTCCATTAAATACCTAAGGATCAAACCATTTAAATAATATAATAACAAATTCTGACTTATACAATAATCTCATTTAATGCAAAAAGGAATAAATTAGTCGAATTAATAATAAACAATTAACTCAATTAAACCTAGATAAATTTCGGCAGCATAATGGGTCGAAATGAAATAAATCCTATAGTGATTTTGATAGCATAATGCTATCTCATCAACTATAGGAAGTTTGCAAAATTAAATTAAAATAAAATCTATACTCTAACCCCTTTCAAAATTAAATAATTTAAAAGCAATTTAAGTTTATTTACCCTCTCCTAACATTTTAAATCAATAAAATAAATCAACACAACTAACACTATAGTTTTAATTCCAATACTTAAAAAGCATGACTTTAACTAGAACCCTTCCCAATAATTTAATTAAAATAAATCAATAAGACCATTAACATGACTAAGTCCATAATCCCAATTCCAACATAACAAAACAATGTAAATAAGCATGCACCAAGTGTATTTAATTATTTCCACTTAAGGGTTATATCACCCCACTTCATTTGCACACAATGAATAAAAACAATTAACCTAATTAATAATAAGTCAAATACCCTCACACACTAAAATCCAAAACATAATCTCCCACTCACCAAGTGGGCTTGCTTAGGCACACTAAACCCATTTACAACTAATTAAGGCATGAAAATAATCTCCCTAATCCTAGGGCACCAAACCCTAGATAGGGATTTATAAATACACAAAAAAAACTCTCATTAGTCCTCATTCTAACTTCTATTTGCATTTGGTTGGTCTGCAGGTTTCAAGGAAGGGTTAAGTGGGAAGGTCAAAAGGCCTTTGGAAGGTACCTCCCCAAGTGGGAGGTATCTTCCCAAGCAAGGATGATCTAATGGTTTCTTATGATATTTACTAATATTTGTTTTTGTCTAAGTTTATTTCTCTTCTTTCTATGCTTCAAATTTGTTCTACAAGATCCTTAGGATTCTATGTTGCCATTTGCTTAATCAAATTGTTTTCTATTTGCTTTGTTGCAATCTCTATATAGTTAGAAGGTTTGCTAAAACCCCTCAAGCTCTTTGGTTTAAAGTAGAAGGTAAAAAAAATTATTTAACACAGAGGATAAAAACAATTTATGATAGGAATAAGTGTATATGAAGAAAATATGGGAGGGTATACATCACACACACACAATATATATATATATATATATATATATATATATATATATATATATATATATATATATATATATATATATATATATATATATATATATATAGAGAGAGAGAGAGAGAGAGAGAGAGAGATTGTAGTGAAAAATATAATAAAAACAAATCCACATTGTGGTAATGGAGGTCAAGGGCCGAAAGGCCGAATGCACAGTCGTCGGCTGGACAGGGTTCCATTTCCAGTGAGTTTTCAATGGCCGTCAAAGATAGCAGTGCTAATGCATGGGGTTTTAACCCCATTCAAGGCACCATATGGGGACGGGGCTCCCGCCCCACCCGCAGGGCATTTCCTTGGGGTGGGACGGGGCTCCCAACCCCCAACCTCAAACAAAAGTGCCGCTCGGCCCTACGCCTGATGCGAGTTGAGTCGGCCATCTTTGCTCCATTAACATTATAAAACGTGCTTCAAAAAAGAATTCGAAACCCTATGACAAATTTGGAAATCTACTTTAGTACTATGAAATTTCAACAAGCTTAAAGCATAACCATGGTTTGATATATATATATATATATATATATATATATATATATATATATATATATATATGTCACTATCAAGAATTTTTCTACTGTAATATACAACAATACAGGGAGTTATCTTTGTCAAATAAATACATGTATATAGATGTTTACATATTCAAATAGATCAATATATATATATATATATATATATATATATATATATATATATATATATATATATATATATATATATATATATATATATATATATATATATATATATATATATATATATAACGACTCAACAAGAGACTATAACAAAATTATCCATAATTATTTTTCTCACAACATAAGCATAAAAGCATAAATTTATTTCACATAGAGACCTATTACAAACCTAGTTTCTTTCCTCAAATCATTTTCACATATAAGCATTATAACCATAATGAGAGAGAGAGAGAGAGAAGAGAGAGATATATATTTCCTTCCATGACATGAGATGAATAATACTTTATTACCATTAATAATTTAATCAATTAGTTGTAAAGTTCACAAAGAGGATAGAAAACTACAACTCAAAGGAGAGCTCCACTCTCAACTAAAGATATACTCATTACAAACCCAAAAGTGGGGATGAGGCATCTCAATGCTCTCATTATACAAAATATACATAAATGCATGAAACACAACATTTCCTTTCCAAAGCCAACTCCTCCATAGTCACCAAATGAACCTACAAACATAGAAAGATAGTTGACCATACCCATGGGAAGCTCTCCTCCCAACCTAGGCCTACTAATAAGCCACCCCCAAGCTAGGAGGCCTTCCAATAACTAAGGATCATACCACAAAGGAACAAAGCACTCACATCATACACATTAACACCCATCCAAGGCAAAACACAAAACTAACCCATTTTGAAAATGAGTTTGAAGGGTGAGAGAGTGGACTACTCTCAACTCAAGGAGACCCACACTCATAATACCCAATATGCTCATAATCACTTGGCCTCTTGCCATAACTTCTCATTTCTCAAAACAAGGCACTCATGCCATAATACCATACTTCTCAAAACTTTAATAAAAGGCCCTTAGCCATAAAACTATACCAAAACAAAGAGGGGAAACCGAGGAGGTTCACACCTCTCTCACCCAAGACAAAGGTGAGCTCTCTCACATGGAGAGCTCACCCCAACAACCCTTTAAAACCCACAAACACAAAACTAACAAGAATATAAGCACAACATCCATGTGCATACATATTGCATAAGCAAAAGCAAGTAAATTAATAGGCTTTAAGCCTTGAGAAATAATTCTCAAGCTTCAAGGATGGAGGATGTTTGATGAAGAGCTTTCCACAAGTCCTCCCAAATTCCTTCCAAGATCTACAAGTCCTTCTCTCCTCCCCAACACAAGCATAAAAAATATTCCCAAAAGAAAAGAACAAAAGAACCCTCATCTCATCTCAATGAGAGAGATAAATAGGCAAGGCTCTCAAACCCTAATGGATGAGAAGGTGACACTTGTCACCCTCTCCTCCATCCACATAACCCTCCTCACAACCCCACAAGAATGAGGGGGCGACACTTGTCATCTCCCCATTCCACAAAGCTACACACTCTCCCACAAATGCTCTCACACATGTGTGAGAGCATCGAGAGATGCGAGCACACAAGGGAAGCTTCTCATGAATGAGGAGGTGACACTTGTCACCTTCTCATTCAACTAAGCTACACTCTTCCCCACAAGTGCTCTCACACATGTGTGAGAGCATAGGGAAGAGGTATCACACATGTGAGAAGCTTCAAGAAGCTTCTAAAGAACTTGAGGCAAGGGTAACCTTACCCAAGTGAGTGAGGTTAGGTCAAGTGAGATGGTGACTTCCAACCACCTCTCACACTTCCCAAACTCGTCACTTGACTCGAGGGCCAAGTTTGGGTGACCATATATAGTTCAAATCAAGTTTAAACATGTTAGGAATGGTCCTAGACCCTAGGGGTATGACCTAGGGTCAATATTTGACCATTAATAACAACAGGAAACACATAATTTTACTTGAAAAGGGCTCCAAACATTTAGCACTAAAAATTGTGCAAACCCAACATTACAATTTTTACAACACATCAAGAGATAAATCAAAAAGGGCAAACCTTACAAAATATCATAAATCAAATACAACATAATCAACATTCTCAAACACAAATGACCTTAGCCCAACTTAGGACTAAGTCGGCTTAACATGGATATAACATCTAGTTATTGTCTGACGCCCGATTTTCCATGGGCATGGAAAGTTACCTGCAAACTTCCACAAACCCATTAATAGCACATGGTACAAATAGTTGAAGCAAAGTGAACTACACATAACACACACATGATCGCATAATCGCATATAACATCCATAATAATCACATGCTAACATATATATGTCAATCAAGTCATTCACCATTCATAAGAAAAATTAGGATCACATAATGTAAGATAAATAATCAATTTCACCATCAATACACAAACCAATAACACCAAATGAAATCATAGCATCTAAAGATCATATCACCGAATGAATTTAACATGAGATCTAATCATCCACAAAGAATAAACCATCTATCTAATCAAGCATAAGATATAGTAATGAAGGTCCAAGAGAGCAACTACTTCCAGTCGCACAAGGGTGGGCCTCACATCCTCCTCCCCTAGAGCTAAACTTCCTCCTGGAAGTTAACACAGAGGTATCATAGAACAACCCACCTACAAGCCATCCCAACATGACAATGGTCCCTGATGGATTTCTAATAAAAGCAAGAATACAATTAGGAACTTAATAAGTAATTCACGTAACAATACCCTCAAAGATGCCCTCCTTTGAATAGAAGGAACCAAGTATCTATCAACTACTCATACCTAAATACTTTACGAGCATTAAAAGACACAAGGGCATTATGTGCCCTAAGAGGGACCTCATGAAATTCAAGGTCAGGAAAGATGGAGACACAACAAGAAGGTTAGCACTATGAGAGGCCTTTCTAACACTAACTTAACTAAATCATAACCCAATCCTCCTTTAGCCATCCAAAACCTATCTAACATAAAGCAACCCAAAGGAAGCTTGACCAAACAACTAGCCACAAGACCATCGATCACGTCCCAACCACACATCATGGTCAACTTACCACCGAAGCTAAACTAAAACCATAAGACTCCAAGAAAAAGGTAGGAGACCTTCAAGTCTCAGCTGCCCCTTCAACAACAGGTCCCAACTAGATTGCCTAGACCGATCTTGTAGAACAGGTAGGAACCAAACATGTCGAGTGCCCCCTACATCAAGGAATGAACTGAACAACCATGCTACTACAACACTCATGGGTCCACTTCAAAATATTGGACAAACACAAAACCACTTAACGAGGGAGCCAATATCACGAGGACAGTGGGTACACACAACAACAAGAGGAACTCAAGGTTTTCTCAACCCATTTACTCCTTCGAACCTCTCTAGCACTCATCTCGTGCTACTTAAATATTTGACCTCCCAAAATGGGAAAGCACCAAATCAATACTCAATAGGATCCAAGGTCAACAAGGAAATTCTGAACCACCACTATTGATCCTCTAAACAATGTCAACCTACGACATCAACTCAAGACCGACTATTCCCTTTTCCTCTCACCAAGTACCCTTTATTGGTAGGTTAGGTTACATAAGTCACATTACTAAACATGTACCAACAGTAAAAACAATAAGAAAATCCTCAAAATAAGAAGCTTGCCAAAGATAAGTCTTAAAGAAGTTCAAACGAAATAAAATTCAAAGGATTAAGATCTAAAAGATAATTAAAATTTAAAAGATAAGTCAAATCCAAAAATGACGCCAAAGTGCAACATTAAAAATTTAAATTGAAACAATGTTAAACAAGTCCTTGAGGTAAGAGGACTATAAGAAAGTAAATTGGCTAAGTAGTTCAAGTAAAGAAACTCAATACTGTTGGGTTTGCAAAATAGCCTAATTCAAACAATAATTAAATAATTATCCACAACTTGCACATTACAACATCGTATATATATAACATAGTCACAAAAAGGGAGAAGAGGAATAGTCGTCACATTCTCAACTAAGGTCACGATCAACTCGACTGACGATTCCCCACATACTCTAGGCAACCTAGGACATGCTTGGAGAGGTTTAACAAGAGTCATGTATCCCACGAGTCACCTTTGAAGTGGGGTCCCATCATGCCTCCTAGCAAGGAACACATACCTACATCTTCATGGATACTACCAAGCCCAACTAAAACTACTAACTTCCATAGGTTTATAATCACACAACGCAATGCATAATTTCAACAATAAACTTACTTAGGGTATCAAGATACTAGAGTGGGGGTAAGCCAATCCAACCCTAGTCATGGCTAAAATCACATCAACTATTCCGGCACAAACTTCAATGCAACAAGGTTGGAGAACCCAACCAAGGCGTCCTCAACTAAACTCAAGTTCAAAGCCATTGCCTTAATAACGCCCAAAAATGACCCAACCAAAGCATCTATGTCGATCACATGTGCTAATCACAACACTTAACCATTAACGAACAAAAGGTAACACCACCAACCTACTATCTCTTCCAAAACGAACTCAACTTCCCAACGCATCCTTACCATCCCAAACGTTTCCAAGGTGCCCATACAAGTGACTGTTCACATACATTGCCCTATAGCAAGGTGTGTGAGTCCTTAGTCAAGTCAACATCTAGAATTTTTGCATCAACTCTTTCTACTCACTAGGGTCATCTTTGTGGGATTCGTGCAAATAGTTGCACAAGGGACTCACCTTAAGAATACCAAGATCCACAACTAAAAGGTCTCAAGATAGGAGAGTTGACACTCCAACTATCTCGTCGCATCAACTATGCATTCACCTTAAACATCTCATATGTTCTATCCTACTACAAGATAAGAAGGCACCACTAGATGGTTCTCGCAATGACCCAAGAGGGTGAGTATAAAGACTCAACTTTCTGCACTACAACCTGACACAAGGATTCACTATAGCCTTCAATGCACAAAGACATACGTTACTTCCAAGGGGGATTCATCACCCCAACACGACACAAGGAAAGCAGCTCCAAAGAAACAAGGTGGCGAGGAAGGGATCAAGTTGCACTTAGGTTATTATTAGTAACAACTAGGGAATCACACCTGCAACTAGGTCTTACTCTATGACTATCATAACAAGTTTCAACATCAAGAACTTACACTACCTTAAAGTCTTCAAACAATGAGATACCATACCATAAGGGAACAAATCACATCTCCTATTAATGTGAAGGCGGTGCATAGCCTAAATACCCACTAGGTACCAACAAACTACAAGGAGGGTGACTCGACATGGCACAACAAGTGTCACAAGATTCACGACCATGGAGCCATTACTTATCATTTCACCTAACCAAAAGGCTTACATAAGAAGATAACCAAGAAAGGTCTTACATTGCAACTCTTTTAACGTCCTCTACCCCATCTTCAAGATGAGGGTATTAAGTGACCCTAACAAGAGAATATACCACTTTATCCTCTTTTTTTTTTACTCTTCGGATGACAACTACCCATCAGGGTAACTTAATTCTATAACAAGGCGGAGGATAACTATAGATCTATAACTTCTTCGCATTCCGACCAAGGGTCGTCTAAACAAGTCACAACTTACCCCAAGATACAAAGGTTAACTGAGTGACACAAGGTGCAGAATAGATGAAGTAGGGTACATAAGTCTTTGTCCAATATTAGCATACCACTTTAATAAATGTCTTTCCTCACACGTGGTGGATAAACATAACTCAACTCAGAAAAAAAGGCACGTCTCAAACGACGCAAAGGCTCTCACGACCAGTAATGTGCCACTCAACTTTCACTAGGGAAAACCTACAAGGTGGCCAAAAGAGAATTATTCTTACCACAATAACAACTTTCAAAGGGTGCAACCTACAACAGGTTGATATGACCCCCAAAGAAGGACTAAAGGCCCCATCAAGGACAAGGAGCAAGGATTAGCTAGGAAGAAACACTTAGCAAAAACTCGACAATAACATCCTTTTAGGATAGCATTAGATCAAGGAGTTGACTAACTCTCAATTTTAGGACTTGCATGGTCCTTCAATTACCCAATTCATCACGAATACACACCCCAAGTATCTATGACACCATGCTGTGCGTGGGGGTTAGCAAAAGCAAAACTGAGGGAACCCATTCATTCCCAAGCAAGGTGTCTTATGAATTTGTTGCTACATAAGCTAGAGTTAGACACACAAAAGAAGTATGCATGATCTACCATCGGCCCCAACACAAACAACGTATACACCCAGAGATCCCAGTGTTTGAAACTTGTCTCTAATACCAAATGCCATGCCCACATTTGCCATGTGGTTATGACATGATAACCACATGTCATGCCCACATTTGCCATGTGGTCATGACATGAATTACCAAAATTTTTCCCACCCGACTCTACAAACCCCCTCACACGTAACATGTATGCTCGGTGACACATGCACATCACATAGTTGTCTCAACAACTTATGTCATGTGCATTGCCCAAAGATAACCACATGGCATGCCCACATTTGCCATGTGGTCATGACATGAATTACCAAAATTTTTCCCACCCGACTCTACAAACCCCCTCACATGTAACATGTATGCTTGGTGACACATGCACATCACATAGTTGTCTCAACAACTTATGTCATGTGCATTGCCCAAAGGCAAGAAAGGTCAATCATGACAGGATGATGTGACACTCACTTCGCCACCCCTGCGAAACATAAGCCACTAAGGGGGTGTGTGTAGTAAGGAGAGACACTAAGAGGGTTAGATTCTGTTTCAGATTCTAACCCTAGGGTTTCTAAAATGAAGTGAGTCAATTTTGATATAAATCGAAATCTAACTTTACGTCCACTAAAGACCTAAGGATCAAAACATTTAAATAAGATAATAACAAATTTTGAATTATACAATAATCTAACATTTAATGCACAAATGAATAAATTAATTGAACTAATAATAAACAATTAACTAGACGCCTTTACAATAGGCATGTTTACAGGGAGGCCAATGCCTTGGTAGATAGACTGGCAAATATTGGCGTTCTTTAGGACAAGATGGAAACCTTTTATGATGAGTCTTCTCTCCCTTGTGACTTAATAGATTTATTGAAAAAATATTTGGAGGCACCTGTAAATTAATTGGATAAGCAACTAGTGGTTTTGTTTTGGATATGATCAGTAATTGTAGCTACTAAAGGGGCTGTGGCATGACAGATTGCTCTTTTGTTTGGTGGGGAATATGGTTTGCTGGTCTGCTAACAGGATGGGTAGCTCTGTGAGTCATTGGTGGCGGCCTTCCATCATGCATTTGTTCGAAGCTACTACTAAAGGGATTCATGCATATTACGGTTGATTTGTGCAGAGTTTCTAGATATGTGGAGAATTGTCTTATATAATCACTTGAGTTTTGCCTCTATGGTGTCAAGATGGCAATGTAGTTTGGAAACACCTGTAGATGTGTGTGGGAGGAAGGTGTTGGAGTGGCTGTGGATCCAGCGTTGATCTGATTGTTTTACCTTTTCAATATGACCTCAACTAGAGAGCAGGCAACTATTTTGTTGGTTGTGGGTCACTAAATGTGTTCAGCCTATTTTTTTATTTCAATAAAGGGAGCTACCCCAATAAAGGTAGTGCTTACCCAAAAAAATAATAATAAACAATTAACTCAATTAAACCTAGATAGATTTCGGTAACATAACTGGTTGAAATGAAATAAATGTATAGTGATTTCAACAACATATCGCCATCTCATCAACTATAGGAGGTTTGCAAAATTAAATTAAAATAAAATCTTTACTCTAACCCCTTTCAAAATTAAATAATTTAAAATCAATTTAAGTTTATTTACCCTCTCCTAACATTTTAAATCAATAAAATAAATCAACACAACTAACACTATAGTTTCAATTCCAATACTTAAAAAGCACGAATTTAACTAGAACCCTTCCCAATAGTTTAATTAAAATAAATCAATAAGACCATTAACATGACTAAGTCCATAATCCCAATTCCAACATAACAAATCAATGTAAATAAGCTTGCACCAAGGATATTTAATTATTTCCACTTAAGGGTTATATCATCCCACTTCATTTGCACATAATGAATAAAAACAATTAACCTAATTAATAATAAGTCAAATGCCCTCACACACACTAAAATCCAAAACATAATCTCCCACTCACCAAGTGGGCTTGCTTAGGCACACTAAACCCATTTACAACTAATTAAGACATGCAAATAATCTCCCTAATCTTAGGGCACCGAACCCTAGATAGGGATTTATAAATACACAAAAAAAACTCTCATTAGTCCTTATTCTAACTTCTATTTGCATTTGGTTGGTCTGTAGGTTTCAAGGAAGGGTCAAGTGGGAAGGTCAGAAGGCCTTTGGAAGGTACCTCCCCAAGTGGGAGGTATCTTCCCAAGCAAGGATGATCTAATGGTTTCTTATGATATTTACTAATATTTGTTTTTGTTTAACTAAGTTTATTTCTCTTCTTTCTATGCTTCAAATTTGTTCTACAACATGCTCAGGATTCTATGTTGCCATTTGATTAGTCAAATTGTTTTCTATTTGCTTTGTTGCAATCTATATATAGTTAGAAGGTTTGTTAAAACCCCTCAAGCTCTCTGGTTTAAAGTAGAAGGTAAAATAAATATTTAACACATAGGATAAAAACAATTTATGATAGGAATAAGTGTATATGAAGAAAATATGGGATGGTATACATCATATATATATTTATATATTGCAGTGAAAAATATAATAAAATCAAATCCACACAGTGGTAATGGAGGTCAAGGGCTGAAAGGCCGAATGCACAGTCATCGGCCGGTTAGAGTTCTATTTCCTTCGACCTTTCAATGGCCGCCAAAGATAGCAGTGATGATGCACGGGGGTTTAACCCCATTCAAGGCACCATATGGAGGGGCGCGGGGCTCCCGCCCTCCTGCAGGGCATTGCCTTGGGGTGGGACGGGGGTCCCAACCCCCAACCTCAAACAAAATTGCCACTCGACCTTGCACGCTGCGCCAGTCGAGTCGGCCCTCTCTACTCCATTAACATTATAAAACGTGCTTCGAAAAAGAATTCAAAACCCTAGGAGGAGTTTGGAAATCTACTTTGGTACTATGAAATTTCAACAAGCTTAAAGCATAACCATAGTTTGATTTATATATATATATATATGTCACTATCACTTGAGAATTTTTCGACTGTAATATACAACAATACAGTGAGTTATCTTTGTCAAATAAATACATGTATATAGATGTTTACATATTCACATATCTATCAATTATACACACACACACACACATATAACAACTCAACAAGAGACTATAACAAAATTATCCATAATTATTTTTCTCACAACATAAGCATAAAAGCATAAATTTATTTCACATAGAGACCTTTTACAAACCTAGTTTCTTTCCTCAAATCATTTTCACATATAAGCATTATAACCATAATGAGAGAGAGAAGAGAGATATATATTTCCTTCAATGACATGAGATGAATAATACTTTATTGCCATTAATCATTTAATCAATTAATTACAAAGTTCACAAAGAGGATAGAAAACTACAACTCAAAGGAGAGCTCCACTCTCAACTAAAGACATACTCATTACAAACCCAAAAGTGGGGATGAGGCATCTCAATGCTCTCATTATACAAAATATACATAATGCCATGAAACACAACATTTCCTTTCCAAAGCCAACTCCTCCATTGTCACCAAATGAACCTACAAACATAGAAAGATAGTTCACCATACCTATGGGAAGCTCTCCTCCCAACCTAGGCCTACTAATAAGCCACCCCCAAGCTAGGAGGCCTTCCAATAACCAAGGATCATACCACAAAGGAACAAAGCACTCACATCATACACGTTAACACCCATCCAAGGAAAAACACAAAGCTAACCCATTTTGAAAATGAGTTTGAAGGGTGAGAGAGTGGACTACTCTCAACTCAAGGAGACCCACACTCATAATACCCAATATGCTCATAATCACTTGGCCTCTTGCCATAACTTCTCATTTCTCAAAACAAGGCACTCATGCCATAATACCATACTTCTCAAAACTTTAATAAAAGGCCCTTAGCCATAAAACTATACCAAAACAAAGAGGGGAAACCGAGGAGGTTCACATCCTCTCCCACCCAAGACAAAGGTGAGCTCTCTCACATGGAGAGTTCACCCCAACAACCCTTTAAAACCCACAAACACAAACCTAACAAGAACATAAGCACAACATCTATGTATAGACATATTGCATAAGCAAAAGCAAGTAAACTAATAGGATTGAAGCCTTGAGAAATACCTCTCAAGCTTCAAGGATGGAGGATGTTTGATTAAGAGCTTTCAACAAGTCCTCCCAAATTCCTTCCAAGATCTACAAGTCCTTCTCTCCTCCCCAACACAAGCATAAAAAAGGAACCCTCATCTCATCTCAATGTGAGAGATAAATAGGCAAGGCTCTCAAACCCTAATGGATGAGAAGGTGACACTTGTCACCCTCTCCTCCATCCACATAACCCTCCTCACAACCCCACAAGAATGAGGGGGTGACACTTGTCATCCACCCATTCCACAAAGCTACACACTCTCTCACAAATGCTCTCACACGTGTGAGAGCATCGGGAGATGCGAGCACACAAGGGAAGCTTCTCATGAATGAGGAGGTGACACTTGTCACCTTCTCATTCAACTAAGCTACACTCTTCCCCACAAGTGCTCTCACACATGTGTGAGAGCATAGGGAAGAGGTCTCACACATGTGAGAAGCTTCAAGAAGCTTCTAAAGCACTTGAGGCAAGGGTAACCTTACCCAAGTGGGTGAGGTTAGGTCAAGTGAGATGGTGACTTCCAACCACCTCTCACACTTCCCAAACTCGTCACTTGACTCAAGGGCCAAGTTTGGGTGATCATACATGGTTCAAATCAAGTTTAAACATGTTAGGAATGGTCCTAGACCCTAGGGGTATGACCTAGGATCAATATTTGACCATTAATAACACCAGGAAACACATAATTTTACTTGAAAAGGGCTCCAAATATTTAGCACTAAAAATTGAGCAAACCAAACATTACAATTTTTACAACACATCAAGAGATAAATCAAAAAGGGGTAAACTTTACAAAATATCATAAATCAAATACAACATAATCAACATTCTCAAACACAAATTACCTTAGCCCAACTTAGGACTAGGTCGGCTTAATAGAGATATAACATTTGGTTAGTGTCCAACCTCCGATTTTCTATGGGCATGCAAAGTTACCTGCACACTTCCACAAACCTATTAATAACACATGGTACAAATAGCCGAAGCGAAGTGAACTACACATAACACACACACATGATCACATAATCACATATAACATCCATAATAACCACATGCTAACACACACACACACACATATGTCTCTCAAGTCACTCACCATTCATAAGAAAAATTAGGATCACATAATGTAAGATAAATCATCAATTTCATCATCAATACACATACAAATAACATGAAATGAAATCATAGCATCTAAAGATCATATCATCAAATGAATCTAGCATGAGATCTAATCATCTACAAAGCATAAACCATCTATTTAATCAAGCATAAGATATAGTAAAGAAGGTCCAAGAGGGCAACTACTTCCAGTCACACAAGGGTGGGCCTCACACCAAAGGTCCAGAAAGAACAGGGGAATTAAAGTTAAATCAATTGAAGACATTTAATTTGTTTTGTTGTAGTTTGAGTAGGTTCTAATATATGTTCTCAAAGCCAGCAACGTGAAATCTCTAAGAACTTTGCCAATTTTTGGACAATCTTACATATCTTGGTACAATCTATGAGAACATTCTTGATTGATAACATAAGTAAATTTGTTGAGGTTAAAACAAAGGATATCCCCTAGGTCTAGCAGAGCCTGAAGTGCAGGGGAGATAGGTGCAAACAATCTCCCACCTTGTTGGCCAAGTCTCTCTTTGAACTTGATCATAAGAATTGGCAAATCTTTAGAGTTTAATGTGTGCAGATTTGGGAACCAACACAATGTTTAAGAATGGCTTCCACATGGCTATCTTCAGTATAATGAAATAGGAAAAACCCCTTAGTGAGGTTTTGGATAGTATTAAGGCAAACCCCATGCAGGATGCAAGCCTTGTTGGTCTAATCTTTGAGCATGCTTTTAGGGGAAACCCTCCCAACAAAGTGTCCTATTCAAGTGATATGTTCTAACCATTTACATGCACTATCAAACTCTGGGATGGGAAGCACCACATTTGGAGGGGATTCAAAGTTCATACCTCATGGAACACCTTGGGGATGAACTTCTGAGGGTGCTTGTTCAACAAAGCCATCTTTGAGAGCCATCAAACCATCAACACGAGCAAAAACTAGTGTGTTGATAAATTTTGAGGCCATTAAGAAGGCTAAGGGAAACCCTGCAAGTGTGACAATCTAAAATCCCCCACAATTAATGCACAAGAGTAAGAAATTTTTCTATGTAAAGGTGTAGTTTGACATCAGAAAAACATAACACAAGGCTAAGACCAAAAGCCTAGCAGAGCTCATGCACCACTTCACGAAATTATGACTGCATCACAATCATATCACAATTTTTAAGTTTCTTGCTAATGAAAAATTACTAAAGTTTGCAAATCAAGAAGATACCATTAAATAATAATAAACAAACCAACAAGTAAAGGAATTTAGATTTGTGTATCAATCATTTCTCGACCCTTATAATCTACTACATAAAACTAAAGTACCTTTTGATTTAATATCTTTTTTTTTTAGCATTGTTACTGGAATTTGTACGATTCTTACTCAGTTGGGATTACAAAGGTATATATACAATATTGTTTCTATCATATATATCTTTCTACGCATAAATTTTGTAACATATATTCTTACCAATACATATAGATAAAATATAGTTTCTATAATATGTAGAGTATGTAGCATGGCAATGATCTATAAATATAGACTATTTATATGAGTATAGGTGTTGTTACTAACAAGTACATATTAACACGTTCTAGCTAAAGAATATCTATACGTATATTATTACTTATATACTTATCCAATCTCTAAGTATTGAACAATGTTTATTGCTTGAATAACGTGTTTAATTTAATTTCTTCTATCCTTTGACTTCTCTTTGATTACTTGGCAATTGCAAACAACTCATTTAGCCCTATGTTGCTGTATTTTGCTTTTTTCCTCTTCTACTATTATATAGATGAATAAAATATAGGACTGGTCAAAGTCTCTTGGCACAAATTTAGGAGGATCTTCATAGAAAAGATCACTCTATTCCTAAAATGACACGTCATTTATTACTTTTCTTTGATTACATGATTTGTTTCTTGATGACTTGCATATTAAATCACGTCCCTGGCATCAGTGGTATAGCTGTATTTAAAGATTTTAATTGTAAAATACAATACAAATAAATATTTGACTGTATTAACATACATGTAATTTTTTTTGGAAATTGTAGAAAAACAATTAATATGAAAATCTGACTGTATATGTATATATGCATATGTATGTATGTATGTGTATATATTTTATTTTTAAATTCTTTAATAGAAACTTCTATTTTTTAATAGAAATCTGGAGTTATAAAAAATAGAAAAAAGTGTAATACATACGTTATTTGAAATACCTTGCTATAAACACATTAAAGCCATTTGTAAATTTTTTTATATATTTCTTATATAAAATTTGATTTGCATTAAAAAAAATTAATTGTAATGCGAAAGGCAATAATGAAGATTAAACTGTAGGAAAAAAAATTCTTGATAGGCAAGGTGGACTATAAATTTAAGCCCTGATCACGTGTTTCTTCTTACTAAGAATTTGTGCTTTTTGCAAACACACTAACAATAGGTAGTACATTAATTGCTTATTTCTTAATCCATTTCTATTGTATTTTAGGTTGTGTTTGTATTGAATGATTTTGCTTTTGTTAAATCACCAAGTTTTTCTTTTTCCTTATTTTTTAATCCATTTCTATTGTATTTTAGGTTGTGTTTGTTTGAATGATTTTGAATTTGTTAAATCACCAATTTTTCTTTGGTTTCCAAATATATTAGTGTTTTTAGTATGGATTAGGTGGTAAAGTATGTTGTTCGTTTTGCTTGTTTGGGCTAGATGGTAAAGAATATTCTTTGTGGTCATGCACCACCCTAACTTTAGGTTGCTCTTTGTTTTATTCTTTTAATTTTCTTTGATATATATCTCATGAATAAATTTTTCACTTTGATATGGAGATTGTTGAGAAGTAAGATGTAATTATCCAAAGTAAAATAGGTAAATTCTACAATAGGCTAATATGAATTTCTTGAAATCTTTACAAATTTACTCTCATGGATAAATTTAATATATTAATGCACAAAAAAGTTATAGTTACCAAATTCTCTATTCAGTGTCTACCAAGTACTATAGATAATCTTAGGGAAGAAGGTATAACATGGCATGATACATGTGTTACTCTAGGACCAATATTGAGTTTTAAGAAGAGACAACCCAAAGTAAATATTCTATTATTCATTTGTAACAAGACTCTTGGATGAGCATATTTATCAAGTTTCAAATATTGGCAATTAAGATTATCTAGTTCATATCATCGACTATCTTATCTTGTAATTCACTTGTCACATATTAAATTGAACTATAGTGATTATCAAATGAGAGTTCATCATCTAAAAAGAGTGATCATTGGAGTACCATTTGATGAATATGGTCTGTGTTGAGAGTGTATTGCTCTTGCAAATGTATACAAATGTGATGTATTGTAAGAATAAACATGATAATAATCTGTAGTATCTCTATAACAATGTGTCTAGTCCATAACAATGGAATCTTGTGCCTCAATGTTATTGGTATGACTAGGGAATAGATTGATATAGATCTATGAATCTTAATTTGGAGGTGCAACTAAGTGATTCGGGCACCATCAATAACACCTTCAATGTAAATCATGCTGTTATCAATGAGGTCTTATAGGTCTTATGTTTCAAATCCATATAAGATTGAGTATAGTATAGTTAGGAGGTGTACTTTAAATTTATATTTAGTATGATAGGAGGATCATCATTAGGAGATATATTATCAATTTATATTTAGTTAAGACATGCCAATAGTAATATCAATAGCTATATCAATCTATATTTAGTTTTGAGGAGAAATATTAGTATAAAAATATGTAGTTAACGTATTTAATCAAAATTAAAACATTATTAAAAAGTTTATCAATTTGAATTTATTATGACTATTAATTAATCAAGACCATTAATTGAACTTATTATGATAAGATTAATTAATCTAGACCATTAATTCTATGCATATTATACACTTGTTAAAAAAGCATATGATGTTGAATAAACTAGATATGTTGAGACTGCAAAGGGTTCATTTCAACATCAATAGCTATGGTAAGATCCACAAAAACATGACAACTATTGAAGAAAAATATGAGATATTTATAAGAGACTTTTGAATTAAAAAGCTTTCTTCCTATAATGTAAAAATCTTATTTTATCCAAAAATAACTTATGAGTAAATTCTTTTGAAGAAAATATCCATAAATGTTACATTTACTTTACATATATTAGATTTCTTTATATGCTTCATATAAATTCATTTCATAAAATTTAAGAAATTGGTTATTTTTCACTAAAAGAAAATATGTGAGGGATTATATATGATCAAAACCAACTTCTACATTTTCATGTCAAAATTGAAAGGAAATTTGTAGCAATAATAAATTATTTCTACATAACCTTAATGAGAGAAACAAATACAAAACAAGTATTCAAAATCCATAATGCAAAAGAATAACGAACATATCACAAGATAGCATCAAATGTATTATGGGAAACCCCTTTCAAGGGAAAAACCTAGCCTCCAAAAGCACCCACAAAAACCAATGTACTATCTCCATGAACAAGATTACAATACACATGCATAGTCTCCATGCAAGTCTTCTAAAGCATCAAGCACACTAGTTGCATTCCTCCATGTGAACAAGCAAATGAGAGCCATGTAGCCACACATCCCAATCCATGCTTCCAAATATACAACCTATAAGAGATGCTCAATCCAACCTTAGCAAAAAATCCAAATCTTACACAAGCCAACCTCAACAACTACTCA
Organism: Cunninghamia lanceolata; assembly: GCA_027924645.1. NCBI lineage: Eukaryota > Viridiplantae > Streptophyta > Pinopsida > Cupressales > Cupressaceae > Cunninghamia > Cunninghamia lanceolata. Next base: position 4,719,234 of record BSBN01000614.1, read on the forward strand.
TGTTCTTTCTTTTATATATACAATCTTGCACAAAACCACTAAGTGGTATTACATAAACCATTTGCCTCAAAGCATGAGATTTTCCTACATCTAGCTGAGGCTAGTCTTCACCTCATGGGCATCATAGGGGCTAAAGTCATTCTACTCATCAAGCATAAGATGCTCGTTCTTAGGCTTATCATCCACCTAAAAGGAGAGATTGTTCTCAACAAGGACGGACTTAGCTTCCTTTCCACCACTCTACTTCTCCCCAGCCTTTAGCTATGGTTATGTAGGCTGGCCAAGCTCTGGGAAATTCCCTCGATTGTCTCTTGCCATTTTCCCTACTCACAACACTTAGACTGGGGATGGAAATAAGAATGATGTTGGTAACGAAAATGTTAATTATAGTAATGATGGTTGGGATCCTCCCAAAGACACCCCAAACCCCACTGATGTATGGGGCAAATTAGATGATCGAGACCCTCCTCCTCCCAATACTATAACTCTAGCCACATAGAAACCTCTTGGTGTTTTGTTGTTTTTGAGCTTTGGCTCCATTTGGACTTCGGGGTGTGACTTTTCCAACCTACCTTTTTTTGTGAATATTGTAATATTATTTCTAATTAATGATATAGGAACCTATTCATTAAAAAAAAACATGATCTCACTAAATAATGACCCCCAAATTAGATATTTTCTACTAAGTTTTCCCAATATTAAATATTTTCCTAATGTGATACCCACATTAAATATTTATCCCAATGCCACATACAACATACAAGTAGCCCCAAGAATGTCTAACCCATGTGGTATCCACATCTCTAAAATGCACCACAATTAAATATCTATGTTTACATTATTAGCATTATGCAAGGTGTATAACACACCTTTTTCCAACATTCTCCCACTTGTTGTAAGTATTGCATAAGGGGTCAAAAGTAAACTCAATCATAAACAATCCCTATAGCCAACATGTACCATTCAAACATTCAAGTGCTCCATGTGCTCCATCAAGATAGTTGCAATAGAAGTTCTAAGGTGACCACCATCTCAAACAAGAACCCTCTCATCCTCCATCATGTTAATGCACAAAAGATAAGATCCCATCCAAAGGTAATGCCACACTAACTATCATATAGAAGCATCATTGAACCCCACCCCAACTTGATATCCAAACACAAACACCAAATCCAATGGTAACAAATAGGCTGAGTAATTACCAAGAACTCACCAATAGTTGGAATAGAAACCACAACTAGTTGCTAACACATCCAAATAACCATACTTCAAAACTAAGGTACACTCATCATGATAGATAGACTTTATTCCATCAACATATCCAACCCAAACCATGATGACAAGTCCCTATATATACACTATCCAACACAAATAAGTCCTCCAAGGTAACAACACATAAACATGCGACAAAAACCCGAAGATCTTCAACATTGCAATTAATGAGAACATCCAACAAAGTACACACATACATCATAGAACTCCCACTGTATGGGTAATATCAAATATAAAATCAATCAAAGCATCTAAAAGTCCACCAAGAGCACTCACATAGAAGGTATGGCTAATGCCATAAATATCATCTAGTGCCAAAGAACACACACAATGATCTGGAAACTTGAAAACTAAACTATTGCATACTCTCTCACCATTAATCTCTATAGCTCTCCCAAGTTCTCCATGTCATAAAAGTTAAAAATAAAGAACTTCCATACTATTATTAAAAACAATGAAGTGCAATAACAATAAATGACCATAAACATAGTGACTACCATAGCTCCACACAAACCTCAACTCCAATGTGATGCGAGCATGAACCTCTAGGAAGAAACACAAGACCATAGAAAGAAAGCCAACAAATAAAACCATGTAGCATATCCTACCAACACCAATGTGTTAAAATCTATAACTAGTAAGATCTATTTCCCAAAACCCCAAATTGAAAAGTCTCCTCAACATCCAACTGTTCAACCCCAAGGTTAAACATAACATCATATCAATAAGAAAACTAGGATGCAAGGTTCTCAAATTCAAGGAAGATAAAAAAAAATATCTATTCCTAAAATGAGGGAATATGCCCAAAACCATCCTCTACACTCCTCAAAATTGTCTTCATAACAAACTCATATACATAAGGAGACAAGGGAAAAAGAAACCATGCCAAGTAACCCTCAAATAAGACCTCCAAAACTAACATCCATATCTCAAGACTCATTCCCATGAGAAGACAAAACATGAAATAAAATGCATCTAAAAACAAGGTGGGCAATACTTATTAGATGATTCACTACCAAGTGGACCAAGAGGGGGGAATGAGATTGCTCCTCCTAAGATACACCAAGTCACCATGAATCTCTCTATGAACAATCTCCTCATTAGGTCCATGTTGAACTCACATCCAGCTCTAGGTGTAGGCTCCTTGGTCTTCCTACTGAAACCTCATCAAAGAGTAACCATCTCAACACATGATCCCTATAAATAAACATGAGACCTCTAGCCTCACCCAAGTCTATCTAGTATCCATGAACACCCAATAAACTATCCCATGCTAACTAAACTCCAATTACATCACCACAATACCCAAAAGATCCAAGGAAAAATGATCATTGCACTTAATACTAGAAGACTACCACAAATCACTGCCAAATCTCCCACTACAAGATTGGGAACTCACCATGATGACATTATCTACATCTCCTCATAAGAAGATAATATGTCTCTAATGAACACATTTTCTCCCAAAAGAACCTATATCATACCAAAACTCTAATGTGTACTCAAGAGTCCACCATGGCATAATAACATCTATCCTCTAAACCAAGGATTATTTGTCAAAGTGACAAATTTGAATGGACACCTCAACCAAAGACTCTAAGAGTTCTCCATGGTAACAAGATGTCACATATAAATTCATGATCAAGATAGAAGAGAATATGAATAGGAGATTTGAGAGTAGGTAGAGCCAATGAAAGAAAGAGGAGAAAGATTCTAGAGAGAAAGATCATAGTGCAATAATAGAAAACCCCATATGGAGGAAAGAAAGGTTGATAATACATACCACAAATATAATGGAACTTATTTCAATGAAGGAGGAAGTAGTAATAACTACCACACAGATAGGGATGATGGTAATTCCTACTACAAGAGTAGGGAAGAAATGAGAGAAATGAGGGAATATCTTTTAGAGGAACATGTTTTAGGTGCAGAGGAGGACATTAAGAATTTGAGTGTTATCAAGGTCAAGAAAAGAGAGAAGAAGGTAGCACAAGAATTTCATTTATAGATGAAGAACCAAGGAGATCATATAGATTCGAGAATGACCTAGAATATGGAGAATCACTTGTCATGAAGAGAATTTTATTGAATCACGATGACCAAGAAGAATTAGTATAAAGAAAGAACTTGTTCAAAACTAGATGCAAGGAAGGAGGTGTGTGTTGTAAAGTTGTTATTGATAGTGGTAGTATAAATAACTTAGTATCTAAAGAGATGGTTGATAAATTAAAGTTGAAGAGGTTGAAACACCTAAATCTGTATAAGACTTCTTGGCTATAGAAAGAACATAAGGTGATGGTCAATGAACAACATTTGGTGAAATTCAAAATAGGGATATATCATGATAAAGTCTTGTGTAATATAACACCGGTGGATGTATGTCAAATGTTTTTGGGATGACCATTGCAATTTTATAGGAGTGTTGCACACAATAGGAGAGAAAATACTTACACTATAATAAAGGATGGTAGGAGACATAGATTAATGTCATCAAAATATAGAGAAGGTCAAGTTTGCAATAATGCCAAATTATGTTTGGTGGATGGGAGAAGATTCTTGGATGGTTTGATACTTGAGAATGTATGTTTTGCCTTGATTCATAAGATATGTAACACTGCAAGTGCAAACAAAACCACTACAAGTGATGGGGAGACACCACACGAGGAAATATCAAAATTACTAATAGAGGATGAAGATGTCATATTAGACAATATGCCAGAGGGATTGCCACTAGTAGGGAATAACAATCATCATATAGATATGATTCTAGGAGCTAATTTACTAAATAAAGTTATGTATAGGATGCCATAATAGAAAATGAAGAGTTAAATAGGCAAGTACAAGAATGATTGAAGAAAGGGTTGATAAAAAAAAGTTTGAGCCCATGTGTGGTAGCTGCATTACTAGCACCCAAGAAAGATGGTGAGTGGAGGATGTGTATTGATTCTAGAGCAATTAATGAGATCACTCTAAGGTATATATTCCTATTTCCAAGGATGGATGACATAATGGATTGTTTGAGTGGAGCAAGGTACCTTACAAAGATTGATTTGAAAAGTAGTTATCATCAGATCATGCTAAGGGAAGGGGATGAGTGGAATATAATATTTAAGACTAATGAGGGATTTATAAGTGATTGGTTATTCCTTTTGGATTGACTAATGCACCAAGTACATTTATGAGATTGATGATGTTGATAACTGAGAGGGGGGGGTGAATAAGTTATCCTAATTATTTCTTTTTCTGAACTTTCTTATTAATCAATGCAACATTTATTCAAACAAGCAAACATTTATCATGAAATGAAAAAACACATGACACAGTATTTTTGACGTGGAAACCCTGTTAAGGGAGAAAACCACGGGGTGATTAACCCAAAGATTATTCTCTGTTAGAAGAATAAGGAATTACAAAATGGCACTTGCCAATTAGGGCTCACTGCCCGAGCACACTGCTCACAAAGGAGGCACACTGCCTACAAGGAGACACACTGTCTACAAAAGAATGTTATACAATACTTGAACTGATTGGAAGCATCCACATATGCTGGAGTTCAGTTCTGATTAGGCTCAGTACACTGATCTGCTGCACTTCATCTTTCCTCTTCTCTTTATTCTGCTTTCCTTTCACATACCGGATCTTTCTTACTGCTTCTGCTCTGCTCTGCACTTATTCACATATATCATCACATAACAACAACTCTCACAACTAAATCCATCGTGCATATATATCCGCACAAGTAATTTCATCACCTTTCTAGTCGGCATCCGGAATAGTCAATCTTTTCACTAATTCTGATCTGTCGGCTGAATCCTACCACATCAAGTAATGCGGATCAAGCATATACTTGTAGAAATCATTAATCATGTCAGCCAAGTATGATTCATGCCTTCATAACCTTTAACACCATCAGTAACACATCCGGAAGGTAGTCTGATGTTCTGTCAGTTAGTTCTTCCTCTGTTCATACTGTCACTCAGGAATCCGGTACTCAACTATTCATATCTTTTTCCTCATCTATCACCGGAGGCTAAATCCTTGGAATATACCACTCAAGGTAGTCCTTTTAACTTCCCCAAATCCACACTGCACCAAGATACTTCCTCTGAGAGATCCGGACCAGTCTGTCGGACCTTGCCACATGCTCTGTTCTTGTTCACCGGACCACAATAATCTTCATTCTGACTTCCGGTAGAGACACACCATGACTTGCGGATATGTGGGATGACCTTTGTTGCCATCAATGACAACAACCATGGATCCATATAGTGTCTCTTGCCAACAATCTCCCCCTTTGGCATTGATGGCAACACTTAGTGAAAAATGACTAAGTGTTTACACTATGCTCCCCCTTGGCTGATGCTCTGTCTTTATATACATTTTCTGGAGCTCCCCCTTAGTTGAATTCCTCATTTTTCACTGCTCCTCACTCCCCCTTTGACATCAATGGCAAAGGGTAGGGTTCGTACACCAAAATTTTCAAAAATTTTTTTACTATACTTGGCTGTATATTACATATTCACATAAACTGAAGAATATCTGCAAAGGATGTCTTCAACTGGATGAGTTCTGTAGCCCAACTTTGCTTCATTCTATCCAAAATTGAAATGTGACCACTCAACAAAAATGCAAAAGCTTCTGCCCTCTTAAGATCTGTGGGATCATTTGTGTGGGCGGTAGTCTTAGCATCACTTATGGCCTCATGCATGGTTTCTAACTTAGGGATAATAATCCTTCTAAGTTCTCCCATCTGGTTAATTATATTCTTCTTTTCCTTCTCAAGGTTCTTTATTGCATTTGTGATTGCAATAGTTTGACATTCTTGATTTACTATGGAGGAAGAGAGAGGATCAAAACTTTGAGACAAACTTAGTAGTTTGTCCTGTTCCTCTTTTATTTTCTTCTCAATTTCTACTGTTGCTTTTGACCAGGAGATACAAAATTTGTAAATGTCACCGCCATCCTTAAGAGCATTTTCTAAGCTCTTTATTCCAATACTCATATTTCTCCTATCATTAGAGATTAATCCTAGTACCTCTGAGAATCTCTTATCCAAAAACTCCTTCCAGACCTTTTCTTCAGCTGATTTTTCTAGGGATTCAAAATGTGTACCAACACTGCTGACTAAGGTTTCGAGATTACCGGAAGAGGAGGCTGTGGGATCTTTCTGGACCGATGGCATAATCTTTTCAAGCACTCCGGAAGTAGCCTCTATCAACTCACAGTCTTCCATATGAGACTTTAGGAGTTTTTCATTTGCCTTAGCATTTGCAAATGAAGCTATCTTCATTGTCTGCACCAGAGAGAGGGAATCAAAGTTGAATGGACCTTGTAGAAGCTCCAGTTCATCAATCTCTATTGCTTCTTTGCTCAGAAATTTTTGGACAGTTTGTGCAGTGTCTCTTGCCGGAGATAGATGTTTCTTCTCTTCTGTAGTCTTGGAGCTGTCCTTTGGAATTTTCTCTCCCTCTACATTCCCACCACTGACAGTTGTGATTTTCTCTGGTGAAGTCTTCTGTTCTTCTGCAATCTTTGCACTGTCACCTTCTTTTTCCTTCATTGCTGCTCCTTTCTCTTGTAATTTCTCTTCTTCTTTGAATCCGGAGACTGTAGGGGAAACCGGAGGAGAGATGTTAGTCTGTTCAAGGGCCACTTCTTCCAGAGTAGAGGATTCCAAGTCCACAGCTGTTTCTGCACCTAAGTCCTCTACACTAGGAATGTTGAACCTTTTGAATGTATTCCAGAGGATCTCTTTAGTGTCCTTGGCTACCTTGTCGGTCTCACCAAGCATAAGCTGATTCATCCTTGCTTTGCTCCTGAATTCATCCTTGCAGTCTTTGAATACCATTTTCATTGTTTTGTGATCAATTGAAGGATATAGCTAAATAGCTATCTATTCCCTAATCTCAAGGTCTTTTGCCATGGCATTGGTCTTTCTTATTTCCAACTCCTTCTCTAGACTCTTAGGAATTTGGGAGATAATCTCAATAAAAGCTTTATTGTAAATGTTCAGATACCTGATTGTAGCTTCCTGCAGGATCTTTTGGTTAGCCTCATTGTAGTCATCATAGAATTCGGCCACTGGTTGAAGGTTCCCATCCACAGTGACTGATTTGATTACACTATCTAGAGACAGAGTGGGCTTTTCAACAAATTTCTCTGCCATTTCTTCCTTGTCTTGGCCTGTGGAGGGTTTACCGGATCCTTTCTTCTTCTGCTTCTTTATTTCCTTTACTCCCTCATCTGATTCGGTTTCCTCTTCATCTCTTTGACTTTCATAAGCCCTTGTGGCTTTTGTCTTGGATCTTTTGCCGGATGCCTGGACTTTCAGTTTTGAGCTTTTGGCTATGGCAGGTGCAGATCTTTTTGATGATCTGGTCCGGGTGGAGGTTTCTACTGGAACACTTTCTTCACTTTTCTTTTCTGCCCTCTTCTTCTCTTTCTCATCCCCCTCCTTCTTCTTCCTGTGAGCATCAAGTGCCTCCATTGAGATCCCAAGGCCTTGTGCTATATGTTCTACTTCTTTTCTAACCTTCCTCTTGATCTCCGGTTCTCTGAGTTCAACATGAATTTTTATACTTAGTTCCTCAAATGTTCCGAACCTTTCTGCCTTTGGATCTTTAGGCTGACTTAGCATGTGTTGAACATGCAGCTCCACAATCTGTTCATCCACTTCATTCCCCATGGGCATGATCCACATAGTTCTTGGTTCTACTACCTCCATTAGGCACTGATCTGTTTCTACCATAAAGCATACTGTGTCTTTGTACTTTTCAACAAGAGACTGGGGAATTCTTTCTCTTGCATGCATCATGCTCTGAAAGTTCTTGAAATATCCCCACAGGGCTGTTTTTCTTGCTTTAGCATCCCCAAGTCCATGCAAATAATCTCTGATTTGGATGGCAACTGGTCTCTCATTCTGCCATATCCATCCACTGGATCTGGGAAGCTCATTCATGTAATAAAAGAATAAACAAAGGATCAAACTACCATACTTCAAGGATTTTTTCTTGTCCTTCTTGATCTTCTACAGATTTTCCAAAAGTTGGTTTAGAAGAAGCTCACACAAGTCATAGTCTACATTCTCCTCTAGCATTTGATAAGCTATGTAAATTGCAGTTCCCGGTACTAAATTTTCCCTACTGGAGTGATAGATCTTGTAACCAATTATCATAGATGCAAATTTGACATCCGGTTCAGTGATGTCTTCAATTGTCATAGCTCTCTTGTCAAATTTAGATCTGGTTGCATCACTAACTGTCTGATTTTTGACAGACTTGAGAATAGGTAATCCACCAGATGAGTGCAAACCAGTTACAGCCCTAATTGCATCTTTGGTGATCTTGAAAGGCTTGTTCAACCATAGGAAATTGTCATGCACTCTACTTAGTACATACCGGACCCATTCATCTTCTTCAAAATAGGGGAAATGAATGCACTGTGCAAAGTGCTTATCTTAGATGGCTTTGTACTGAGGTTTAATCTCAAAGGAGTCATCTATCAACTGTTTGTGATAGATATCCATCAATTTTGATTCTCCAAAGTCTTCAAAATTTGCATGTATGTAAACCCTAATGTCCTCCGTATGCAATACACCATGCGGAACACTAGAGAAGGCTCCTAGGGGATCTACCTCCAAAGATTTGTATGGATGTTTCTTGAATGTGGGGCGAGGTCTATCAGAGATCTTAACTATATTTAGAGTAGCCATTTTTCAAAGATTTGCAGTGAGATATTAAAAACGGAAAATACCTTATGTGCCTTTGGTTATACAGAGTGGTTGGATTGATTTCTGTGTGTAATAACTTCTGCAAGTGATCTTTGGTGAACTTGATGAATTCTGTTGCAGAGCTCCACTTTTCACTTGTTCTTGAGTGTAGAATGAACAAGTCATTTAAGAGAAATCCCTTATATTGTTTCGCAAACCCTAATATCTGTTTGCAATAAATGCTTGACCTACATTATTCCGGTTTCCCTTATTTGAATGACTTGAAGAATCGGATTAGTCCTGATTTATGAACATCATGCGGATCTTTCAATTATGAATAAATCAAGATGACACATCACAAGGACATCTCAAACACTCTGTCCAATCCACAGAGTAAGACAATTCACTTCCGGATCTCTCCGGACCTTTTTGTAATCCTCTGTCATTCCGGAGCATCTCCTGGAACAGGTTTTACTTGATCGATCACAACTTCTTCATATCTTTATGCGGACCTCTGAAATCTTAGCTGGATTATTTTTAAGACTCATATCTACAAACCCTTTACTCCACATCTTGTGCCAAATTCGGCACCACTTGATTGGCTGGGGGAACAGGGTTTTCTTTGTGTCTCCCCCTGAGCCAGAGCTCATCTTTTAATTTTCGGAAGGAATATCAGCACCAGAGTCTAGTGCGGATCCAACCTCTACATTCTCTAAACTTTTCTTCACCCAAATCTTGTTCATTTCATTCCTAACTTCATCCGCATTCATCTTTTGTTTGCCCTTGTCTTGATTCTGATTATATACCGGACCTCTTTTGTCCTGATTCTTGCTTCTGCAGACTTTTGCATTATGACTGGACCTATTACAGATTTGGAAAACAACATTTCTTTGCATATTTGACTGATAACCTCTTGACCTGCATTGATTAGCCATATGACCTATTCTATTGCATGCAAAGCATCTACCATTGAATGATTTGTCCATTTGCATATTTCTGCATTCATGAGACTAGTATCCATACCTTTTGTAGTTGAAGCATTGTCCGGAGAAGGTTGAATTAGTCTGATTCATTCTCTTTCTGCACTGATTAGCTTTGTGACCAAAGTGATTGCAGCTGTGGCATTATCCATTGAAAGATGGATATCTTTGAGCATTGGACTGTCTTACCAGAGGTTTTCTAGGCCTGTTCCTTGGATTTTCTGATCCAAAATTCTTCTGACCTGATCCGGAGCTTTCTCCTTTCTCATATCCTAAACCACACTTGTCATCTGTCCTCTTTTGACTTCCAAGAAGAACCTCAAGTTGAGCAGAACTTATCTTGAATTTCTCTTTATATTCAGTTGCTGTTTGAAGATCCCTTTTGAGAGAGACAATTTGATCCTCAAGTTTTTCTTCATTATCTTTAGCATCTTCAAGATCAGATTCAAGATGTCTGATAATCCTATCCATCTGGTGGCAATCTTCTGATTTCTCTTTGAGAGATTGTCTGAGATTGTCTTCAGTTTTTCTTTTCTCTTCAATCTCTTGAGTAAAATTTATAACTCCTGATTCCATTTCATGTCTTACCATAATGACTTCTTTTGATAACTTTTCACATAACTTGGTTTTTTCAGTCAACTCTTCATTTGCATTACTTTCTTCACTTTGTCTTGCCAATTGCTGGAGCAGCTCCTTTCTTTTTTTCATAGAGAGACTTAATTTGTCTTTTAGTTCTCTCATGAATTCATCAGCCTGTTTGAGTCTTTCCTTTAATTCATTGACTTCAGAGTTTGATTGTTCAAGATCCTCAAGGGCAGTTTTCAGTTGCTCCCTTAAACCATATGCATCCATTTGAACTACCAGATCTTCCTCAAGCTGTTAGGCTCTATTAGGAGGAACTTAGGTCTGATACCAATTGTTGATAATTGAGAGGGGGTGGGGTGAATTAGTTATCCTAATTATTTCTTTTTCTGAACTTTCTTATTAATCAATGCAACATTTATTCAAACAAGCAAACATTTATCATGAAATGAAAAAACACATGACACAATATTTTTGATGTGGAAACCCTGTTAAGGGAGAAAACCATGGGGTGATTAACCCAAAGATTATTCTCTGTTAGAAGAATAAGGAATTACAAAATGGCACTTGCCAATTAGGGCTCACTGCCCGAGCACACTGCTCACAAAGGAGGCACACTGCCTACAAGGAGACACACTGTCTACAAAAGAATGTTATACAATACTTGAACTGATTGGAAGCATCCACATATGCTGGAGTTCAGTTCCGGTTAGGCTCAGTACACTGATCTGCTGCACTTCATCTTTCCTCTTCTCTTTATTCTGCTTTCCTTTCACATACCGGATCTTTCTTACTGCTTCTGCTCTGCTCTGCACTTATTCACATATATCATCACATAACAACAACTCTCACAACTAAATCCATCGTGCATATATATCCGCACAAGTAATTTCATCACTTTTCTAGTCGGCATCCGGAATAGTCAATCTTTTCACTAATTCTGATCTGTCGGCTGAATCCTACCACATCAAGTAATGCGGATCAAGCATATACTTGTAGAAATCATTAATCATGTCAGCCAAGTATGATTCATGCCTTCATAACCTTTAACACCATCAGTAACACATCCGGAAGGTAGTCTGATTTTCTATCAGTTAGTTCTTCCTCTGTTCATACTGTCACTCAGGAATCCGGTACTCAACTATTCATATCTTTTTCCTCATCTATCACCGGAGGCTAAATCCTTGGAATATACCACTCAAGGTAGTCCTTTTGACTTCCCCAAATCCACACTGCACCAAGATACTTCCTCTGAGAGATCCAGACCAGTCTGTCGGACCTTGCCACATGCTCTGTTCTTGTTCACCGGACCACAATAATCTTCATTCTGACTTTCGGTAGAGACACACCATGACTTGTGGATATGTGGGATGACCTTTGTTGCCATCAATGACAACAACCATGGATCCATATAGTGTCTCTTGCCAACAGATGAATGACGTATTAAAGAAAATTTTGGGTAAGTTTGTGATTATTTACTTGGATGATATTTTGATTTTTAGTAAGACTAAGGAAGAGCACCTAGAGCATATTAAACTAGTGTTGCAAAGATTAAGAGAAGAGAAAATGTTGATTAATTTGAAGAAATGTAATTTCATGAAGAAAGAGTTGGTATACATGGGATTTTTAATCTGAACTGAAGGTTAAAGATGGATTTGAAGAAAGCTAGAGTAATTGTGGAATGGCCTACACTAGAAAGTATTGGAGAGGTAAGATCTTTTCATGGGTTGGAAAGTTTCTGTAGGAAGTTATCAAGAATTTTACTGGTATCTATGCATGGATAATTGAAACAATAAGAGGAGATATGAAAGAATTCAAGTGTATGACAAGAGTAGATAAGAGTTTTGAGTTGCTAAAGAAGAAGGTGATAGAATAGCTAGTGCTAGGTCTTCCAGATTTCAATAAGATATTTCAAGTTGATTCTGATGCAAGTGGACATGCAATTGGAGTAATACTAAGCCAAGAAGGAAGACCAATAGTCTATTTTAGTGAGAATTTGAATGATGCAAGGAGAAGATATTCAATTTACGACCAATAATTTTATGCCATAATTCAAGCCTCGAAAAAGTGGAGACATTACTTGTTTTCCAAGGAGTTTGTATTTTATATTAATCATCAAGCATTACAATATTTGAATAGTTAAGGAAAATTAAACTAGAGACATATGAGATGGATTGAATTTATGCAAATTTATAACTTTCTACTAAAACATAGAAGTGGAAAGTCAAACAAGGTTGTTGATGTGTTGAGTAGGAGATAGAAGTTACTGACAAAAATGAGAGTAGAGGTAGTTAGATTTGAAGAGCTAAAACATTTGTAAGAAGCTAATATTAATTTTAAGGAGCCATGGAAATCATGTAATGAACCAATAAGCATGGATAGGAGTAGATGGTTAGGTTGATTCAAAATGGAATGTTGTTCAAGGGTAGTCAATTGTGCATACCAAGAAGCTCAATGAGAGAAAATTTGATCAAGGAGAAGCACTATAATATTATAGTTGGACATCTTGGAATAGACAAGATAGTTACATTGGTGAGTGAGAACTATTTTAGGCCATATCTATATACAAGGATGTAAGGAAATTTGTTCAAGGTTGCAAGACTTGTCAAGTTGCAAAAGGGAGTAGTGAAAATGTTTATTTATATAAGCCATTACTAGCACTGGAGAAACCTTGGGAATACCTCAGTGTGGATTTTGTATTGGGATTACCAAGAACACAAAGAGGGTATGCTTCAATACTTGTAGTTATGGATCGATTTCTAAGATGGCACATTTCATTCCATGTAATAAGAGCAATGATGTGATACATATAGCTGACCTATTTTTCAAGGAAGTTGTGAAGCTACATGGTTTGCCAAGGAGTATAGTTTCAAACATGGATACAAAATTTGTGGGATACTTTTGGAAGACATTGTGGAAGAATATGAAGATAGATATGAAACACAATTTGGCATATCACCCACATATAGATGGACAAATAGAAGTTGTAAATAGAAGTTAGGTAACTTGAGGTGTCTAGTTGGAGAAGAGGTAGGAAATTGGGACATGGTTCTACCACATGTAGAGTTTGCATAGAATAATTTAGTTTTTTTCCTTTTGTACTTGTAATTATTTTGGTATACCTTATGAAGATCTATTTTAGTTTCATATGGAGGTTCCTTTTGAGTTGCAATTTAAGTATATAAAGTGGAGTGGCTCAACTCCATAATAGGTTATATGAATCTCATGGAATTTTCATAACTCTACCTTCATGAACAAAATTTATACATTGATGCACAACTAAAGGTACCGATTTTAGGTGTCCTATCCAAGGTCTACCAAGTAGAACAAAAAATCTCTTAGAAGGAATAACATCGCATGATATTTTTACTTATTTAGGTCTAACCTTAGGTGGTAAGATAACACAACCCAAAGTATGAATCAATAAACCATTTTTCATCTTTAAGGAGAACATTAAATAGGTGTAAGTGTTTGGAAACTAGAAACTCCTCCATGCATATGTTATATTGATTTTTAGCATCAACAAGGATATCACCAATAAAATATCCTCTGTCATGTAAAAAATGTGATCAATGGAGTTGCATGTGAGGAAGAGGATGTATCTTGTGAATGTAATGTTCCCACAAAAGCATCCATATGTAATATATATCAAGTGAATAAATATAATAATTGAATCTAAATTTTAATGGTCCATGGAAAAATAATTATGTGACTCCACATGATTAATATGGCTAGGGAATCAATTGGTATAAATTTACAAATTTTGATTTGGAGGTGCAACCACATGATTTTAATTGTCATTAACACCTTAAATATGAATGATTTTATTATCTATATGATCTAATATCCTTTGTTTCAAGCCAATGCATGATTATGTATGGTGTCCCTTGACTCTATAATAATCACAAAATGCTTTCTCATTATAATTCTTTGGTAATCATATTAGAGATAAATAAGATTTGACTATGAGGAAGAGTAATCATAGATATCGATAAGATTTGAAGCACATTTTCCAAAGGTTGTTGTAATTTTGTAAATTTTATAGGAGCATTTTGTTTGGAAAAAGGAATACTAGAAGTAGTAGCAATTTGAATAACATTCTTCATTCTTGGATTTGTAATCATCACCCTTAGAAAAAGATGTACACTTTCAAAATTTTGTATGAAGAAACATTAGGCGTTGATGATCCATATTTGAATACCTTTCTTGCTAATAACTTAGATTCAATTATTTTGACATGTGTACAAAGATCCATGAAAGAATTGAATCTACTAAGGTAAACATTACTAGAAATTGGCTTATAGAATCCCTTGATAAAGATCTTTTGTGATTCTAAATTATGCGAGGTGGATGATACAATCTAGAAGATGAGGATTGAAATCATATGGCATAATCATTGATGTATTCATTAGGTCCTTGAGATCACTCAAATAGATTTCAAATTGTAACCTTAAGGCCCATGTTAAATTTAAATTATTTTTAAAATGCCTTGGTCAAATAAAAAAAATGAATGTACAGACCCATGAGGTAACGGGAAGAATAATTTGACGATAACATAGTCTTTTAAAGTTCTATGGTTTTATTAATCCAAAATCCTATCCTCATACACAAAGTCCAAAAATGTAGTATGAAGGAAATCAAATGTGTATTAGTGTCACCTTTCATATCATACATTGGAAAATGAGGTTCTATAAAACTAATGGGTAGAGTATACATAACAATTTTTAAATGCTAATGGTGTGTTTCTAGCCTCAATAAATTTTTCACTGCCTTTCCTCCCAAACATAATATTAACTCTTTTTTCAACTTTATTAGTGTTTTAAAATAATGAATCTATGGTGGTAGAGGGAATGATAACTAAAGAGGGTTGGGTTCCACTAGGATGGGTGTACGTAGGAACTATAGAATAAGCCATGGAAGGTGGAGTGAAATGAGGAATAGAGTGGGGCATGGTAATATATGAGGATATGTAAGGAGGTGTATGTGAAAGAACAAATTTAAGATACCTCTAAGTGTATCACTTAAAAAGTTATATATTTATTTCTTTGTGCTAACTATATTATAAATCATATCACTAAAAAACATATAGAACTAAAACTACACTTATATGATCTATGACAGTAAGTTTAGGAGTTGGGAAATGAAAAAGTGTAAATTGAAATACTACATATAAAAACATAGAAAAGGAAAATATGCACCTATAAATTAGAAAATTCTATGTGAAAAATGGGTTGAAGAAGGATAGAACTATGTATGGTGCAAATATGGGTAATGAGCAAAGATGTTTTTAGAATTGGGTGTTGTAGTTGCACTAGGTAACTACAAGTGTCGGAGGGAAACTATAGTCATGTTAGGGAGAACAAATACCTTGTAGGACTACTGTAAGGAATCTAAGGTAGTAGAACAACTTCCTACACTAATATTGAGGGGAGGGATATGCACTTTTTTTTAGATCTTTACAATAGTTATAGAAACAAACATAAATAACAATCATACAACACAATAATTATGCAGGGAAACCCTTTTGAGAGAAAAACCCCACACTCGAAAGCTGCCCAATTTATTATTTAGGAATCAAGAAGATTAAAATATACTTGTAGAGCAAGCTTTCATATGAGTATAACCAACCAGAGATCTAAAGGCAACTCAACATCTATATAAGACTCTTACACACAATCTCCATCTCAAGCTCTTGATATATAGGAGATACAATACAGTAAACTGTCAATGGTAATTACAAAACCATGAGCTGAAACCACCCAAAAGTGGCGCCCAAATTATCTCCAATCAAATATGCCTTGTGATGTGCCAAATCACACACCAACATGTGTAACTCTCCCCTTTATAGATCTTTTAAGTGTCCAACATATTTTCACATTTTCTAAAATGGGAGGCCCAACTTCCGGAGGCCATAACTTTTGATTTGGGTGTCCAATTAATGAACCATTTGATGCATTAGAAAGATCATGAAGAGATCTATCACACTATAACTAGATTCATAGTTTACAACAACTTTCAAGGCATTTAGGGACCTCTAAGTTCCTCAAATATGAGTTCAAAATTTTTCTGGGAGTTTTAAAAAATGGAAACTTTAATATCTTGCAATCCAAGTATGATCTTGAGTTGAAACTCACCCAAGATGTTTACTTGGAAGTTCTGAACCTTTTGGAAAAATTCTAGGTCCATCCATGCTCAAATGTAGAGTTACTAAAAATAGTAAGCCCTACTATTTTTAGCCCCTTTTAGAAACTTTGAGAGTTTTAAACCATTCTTCAAGCTAAAGGGTATTCGAAAAGACCAAAATTGGGAAGAATAGAAACCTTTTGTAGTTGCAATGTTGAGACACCTTTCCTAACAACTACTAACTTGTCTTTGAATAATTTATCTCTACAACTTTTAATGCTTGCTTGCATATGTGTCTTAGTTATGTTCCCACTTGTAGAATATGAATTTTGGTTGCCAATAGTGAGATAATTAGAGTTGAAGCTAAAAGAGAAGGGGAAACGTGTTTTATGGGATAATACCTCAACCCAAACCTCATTAGATCTATTTCAACCTCCATAAAGAACTTTTAGAAAGATAAGGAATGTGTAGAAACCCAGTGGTAATGTGATGGTGGTGTATGTAGAAAATGTTGGTCACAATTTGAAACCTTAGGGGAAATAGATACAAGTGTTGTGTGTAGTGATGGAGGGAAAGGATATGGAATTGATCACAAAGGGGATTGAAAGTGAGGGAAAGTGGATAAGAATGATTCATATTTGGCTATGGGGATATGTTGTCATTAAATTTTTAAAGTACAAATTTTCAACTCCATGCCTTTCATTCCTCTCAAAAGTTTCCCTTGCCATTTCTTGGGTCATTGTATTTTTGTCAAAATCCTTTGATCTAATTATAAGCCTAATGAATGTGTCTCAAAAGTGTTGATTCTAAGTGTTTTAAGTATTCATAAAAGTTTTTGGAAAGTTAAGCTTAAAAAAGATCTAAAGTTCTAAGTCAAATATGCAAAAAAAATCTTTTTTAGAGTTCTAGGGTTTTCATGTACCTTGGCAGTTACAAACCTATCACAAAACTTTGAGGTCCCAAATCCTTTGTTATTTATTATAGTTTTAGAGTTCATTTGTAACTTTGTAGCTACTACCAACCTACCTTCAAATCCTAAAAACTTGCATAGCCAAAATTTTTGGAGTTTCAAACCTCCTTTGTAGTTTTGCAATTATTTTTGATATTATAAGTCGGCAAAAACTAGGGGTCAAACCCTTACAACAGGAACCCAAAAAGGAACAAAAAAGGATCAAAAACAAAAAGAGCCATCAAACCCAATGAGAGCAAACTTTAAATTTCTAGGAGGTTTGAATCTAGGTTGTTAGCTCTACAGGCTGAAGCCCCACTATTTCACCACAAATTCTCCCCTCTTGGAGGGTAAGCAACCTCAATTTTTGATGTGGTAGAGGGCGACCCCGTGGGGTTTGAACCTTGGTTGTTGGCACTATAGGCAAGAATCCCCACCATTTCACCAAAGGGTCATCCCCTTTAAATTTCTAGGAGGTTTGAATTTAGGTTGTTATCTCTTCAGGTCGAAGCCCCACTATTTCACCACAGATTCTCCCCTCTTGGAGTGTAAGCAACCTCAATTTTTGATGCGGTAGAGGGTGACCCCACGGGGTTTGAACCTTGGTTGTTGGCACTATAGGCAAGAAGCCCCACTATTTCACCAAAGGGTCATCCCCTTAAAAATTTCTAGGAGGTTTGAATCTAGGTTGTTAGCTCTACAGGCCGAAGCCCCACTATTTCACCACAGATTCTCTCCTCTTGGAGGGTAAGCAACCTCAATTTTTGATGTGGTAGAGGGTGACCCTGTGGGGTTTGAACCTTGGTTGTTGGCACTACAGGAAAGAAGCCCCACCATTTCACCAAAGGGTCATCCCCAAAAAAACTTACCATGAGGTTTGAATCTAGGTTGTTGGCTCTACAGGCCGAAACCCCACCATTTAACCACAGAGTCTCCCCTCTTTGAGGGTAAGAAACCTCAATTTTTTACATGGTAGAGGGTGACCCCATGGGGTTTGAACCTTGGTTGTTGGCTCTATAGGCAAGAAGCCCCACCATTTCACCAAAGGGTCATCCCCTAAAATTTTCCAGGAGGTTTGAATCTAGGTTGTTAGCTCTACAGGCCGAAGCCCCACTATTTCACCACATATTCTCCCCTCTTTGAGGGTAAGCAACCTTAATGTTTGACATGGTAGAGGGTGACCCTGCAGGGTTTGAACCTTGGTTGTTGGCACCACATGCAAGAAGCCCCACCATTTCACCAAAGGGTCATCCCCTAAAAACCTAATTGTTACCAACTTACCATTCAACTCTAAAAACCTAATTGTATTAACTCCATAGGGATATTAGACTTGGATTGTAATATTTTAGATACATTTAAAAGTTGCATTTGTATCCTAAAAACTCATTTGGTCAAGTCCTTGTACTTTCAAGTTTCTTATGCAACTTCGTAGTATCTACTTAACTGGGTCCTAACTCCAAATACCTATAGATAAAACCTAAGAGTCACACCATTTATGGCTTGAATGGTTGCAAAAAATTATAAATCTATCTTTATTCTTGTCATTTTGCACATTGATTTTTAGCATTTCATCACACATGTGCATCCACAATGCTCTTGCAATCCTTTTGAGTCTTGTAAGTCCATTGTTTCTCTATGAATCCATCTATGGATGAGATCAATCATGCCATTGCTCTTTGTGACATGAGTAGTTAGGGTTTATAGCTATATTAATAATTTTAAATTTATATTCATGAGATTTCCAAGCCAAGTTCTCCAACTCATACTAGCAAATCCTCCTTTCATGATTTACCATCAAATCTCCAGGTATTCATTTCTTCTTTGCATGATCAAAATTTTGATGTCTTTAGGGTCTATATATTCTCCTTGGAGGCATGCTAATTGTTATTCCTTGAGTTCCTAATTTCTCCTAGTATTCATGTGAGATTGTATATTTTTCAACTGAAATGAAATTCATATAGGTTTTAAAACCCTAGAATCACTACTTTTGTATTTAACTTAGTGATTTTCACTAATTTACTCACAACTCCATGTCTTTAAAGTTTTTAGGATTGGATTGTACTCTTGCACACCCTATAATGATATGAACAAACCTCAAATCCCTACACCACTTGACCTTCTCAAGATCCTAAACTTCATTTGTAACTCTGTAATTTTTACCAACTTACAATTGGTACCTAATTTCTTGCTTGTAAGATGCTTTTATAATTTTAGACCTCATGTGTAATTATGTAACTATAATGCTACAAGGAAACCATGTAATATCATGCCTCTTACAAGTGACACTCTAGACTCTACATG
Organism: Cunninghamia lanceolata; assembly: GCA_027924645.1. Classification (NCBI taxonomy): domain Eukaryota; kingdom Viridiplantae; phylum Streptophyta; class Pinopsida; order Cupressales; family Cupressaceae; genus Cunninghamia; species Cunninghamia lanceolata. The sequence goes on from BSBN01000614.1 coordinate 4,739,149, forward strand.
CACGCTAATAATTGCAAACCTACAAGGAAACACCAAAATTCTACCATTGCAAATCTCGCAAATTTTTCAATTTTTTGAGCACCTATAAACCTACATTCTAATTTTAGAAACCAGCATAACTACTAAAAAGGTTATGTTTTCCCCCTTGTTGCTTCTAGAAGCTAAATTTTAAAGCATATGATGTCACCTTAGAATATGAGTTATGAATTTAAGGGAGTCACGACAACTTCAATGTTCATCTCAGAGGTGATTAATGTTAGGATTAAGGTGCAATCAACCTTGTAATTCCTATGTTTTTAATTGCCCCTAATATTGTTTGTAAATCATTCATAAGGGATGAAGTATTCACCAAGTAGCGATCTTGTTTCAGCTGCACTTTGGATCCTTGTACCTAATGAGGGGATGTCGGGGGCTTGCTCCCCACTACTGTCGCAGCCCCATTTTTAGAAAATTACCTTGGAAAATATTATCATTTCGTAGTCAATCTGGACCATTCATCATTAGGTCGCAGTTCTGACGGTAGAAGTTATGTTAGGTTTTTTTTCCCTAGAAGGCAACACTCTTTTAAAGAGGGCATTGTATTATGGCTATGTATGAGTATTACAGGAATTGCTGGATTGAAGACATAAGAGGAGATTAATAATGTTGTATTGTAAACTCTATTGAAGTTAATATAGATTGGTGCATCTCTTCTTGTGTGGAGTTTTTTCTCGAAAGGGTTTCTCCACGTAAACACTGTGGTATGTGTTTGATCTCCTATTCCATTATTTATTTGTGTTGATTTCATACTATCTCCATTTTGGTCTTGCACTAGATTAATAGTTACATTTGTAATTAGATTTTCATTCTATAGTTGTTCACCTTCATTTCTAACAATTAACATCTTAGATACAAACCTTGGGCACATAAGTTTGGAGGAATTTCACACCAATATGGAAAAGGATAAGAAGACCAATAGAAGGGTAAACAAAATTGTGGAAAATTGGATTATACAACTTGTAGCCTTCCCTATCTTTATTCAATCCCTAAATCTAGTATTGACTTGCACACACTTCTATTATTAAAACATGTGCAAAATTCAAAATTTAAATTTCTAGAAAGTAGTCTAGATCCTAGCAAAGTTTATCAAAGAGATTTTCAAGATTCACACACATGAAAAGTATGTAGAACTAACCATCGAGTCTACCAAGTAGCTCTATGAGAAGAACTCAATCAATGCCTCTATATATTAAAAAAGGATTGGGTTAAGGAGAGAATTGTGATAACTAGGCTACCTTTGAACACACTCCACTAGATTGAGTTCATTAAAGAAGTAAGTGACTATTAAGGCATGACATCCAACTATTTGCACCAACTAGCTAGCCTATTATTTTTACTTAACAACTGGTCATGATAGTGCTACTTGCCTCAAAATGAGCCATTATATGCAAATGTGTATGGTGTCTAATGTTGTCAAAGAATTAGACCCTTCTAAATTAGTAAATCAAGAACCTTATAGTGACTCTACTATTGGATTCCTTGAGTATGAATTTGATGATGCTAAAGATATTACCAATGATATGAATATTTAGTTGTTTGTATTGTTTACCAGGTCCCAACATCAAAAGATGGAGAAAGAAATAAATAAAAAAGCTAAAAAAGGTTTAGTACCTGAGAAAAGAGAATTTAGATGGTCGAAGGAACAATCACAATGTATGTATTTTGACTAAAAAGGTTCCTCCTGTGTCTCAACCTTCTTCTATTCCCTCTCATGATGTAGTAAAAAAATTATTATAATTTACCTAATTATAGTTCAACTTCTAATATTGTGTCCACCCTTGCCAATTCTTTTGATATTATTGAATATTTCAATAAAATTAAAGTACAAATATCACAAATTGATTACTTGAGATTAAATCTAGACACTACAAAAAAAGAGGTAATTAGCGCCTAAAATAACACTGGAATTCAGTGCATTTGAGTTCATGAATTGGACACTTTTGCCAGTGCAAAACTTGGTGCCAAACTGCATTTTGCTTTGGCGCTGGATTTAGCACCGGGTTTAGCATCGGGTTTTAGTGCCAGGTTTAGCGTTGGATTTTGTTGCTTCCAGTTTGGCTTCTGATTTTGCTTTTGGTTTTGCTTCTTGTGTTGCTTCTAGGTTTGCTTCCAGTTTTGCTTCCAATTTTGCTTCCAGTTTTTCTTCCAGTTTTGCTTCCAATTTTGCTTCTGATTTTGCTTCCAGGTTTGCTTTCGATTTTGCTTCTAGTTTTTCTTCCAGTTTTGCTTCCAATTTTGCTTTCAATTTTGCTTCTGGTTTTGCTACCAATTTTGCTTCCAGTTTTGCTTCCAATTTTGCTTCTAGTTTTGGTTCTGGTTTTACTTCTAGTTTTGCTTCCAAATTTGCTTCCAATTTTACTTCCAGTTTTTCTTCCATGTTTGCTTCTAGTTTTGCGTCCAATTTTGCTTCCAGTTTTTCTTCCAATTTTCCTTCCAGTTTTGCTTCCAATTTTGCTTCCAATTTTTTTTCTGATATAACGTTGCTTGTTGCTTCCAATTTTGCTTCCATTTTTATGTATTTTGTTGCTTCTAAAATTTCTTCTATTATTACTTCTTTGTTTGCTACCTAAATTGCTTCTATTTTTGCTTCCTAGATAATGCCAAGTTTTGTTTCCAATATTGCTTTTGGTTTGCTTCTAGTTTGGATTCCATTATTGCTTCCTTTTTTGCTTCTAAAAATGCTTCTTGTTTTTCTTACATTTATTAATTTAATATGTTTTATTTCAATCTAATTAGTTAAATATATCATGCCTCTTAAATAACTCATATGATTATAGAGCAATTTAATTATTTAACTCATATGATTAAATAACAAGATAATTAGTATAACATGATCATCATCTATAATTAAAACAAGTGAGTCAAATATCTATAATTTAATTGAATTTGACAACATCCATCCTAAGTAGTAAATTAAAATCACCATACGTAATAAATATCCATCCAAAAATTATCGACCACTTTCAATTTATATAAATTGACAAGTCAATACTGATAAGATCATCATCATATATAATTAAAACAAGTGAAATTCAAATATACCAGTAGATCAATAACATGTCAAAATGATACATGTCCAACAGTTGACATAAGTCAAAATGATACATCTACAAATGATATAAGTAAAAATGATAAATTATGTAACTCAAAATGATACAAGTCAAGATGATACATGTCCAAATGATATAAGTCAAAATGATACATAAATTTACAATACAACTCATTAATATGGTACTGCAAGCTGTGAAAATGATACATATGATAGTAACCATGAAAAGAGGTATCATAACGATATATCAACAATGATCCATGATGCAGTCTATATGATCAGGAATGTCACTGGTTACTACCAGCAACTGCCTCATCATCATCATCGCCATCGTGATCATGATCATCATGATCATCATCATTGTCATCATCATCGTCATCGGCCTCGGTGTCTTCTATATCTGCATCATCATCATCCTTTGCCATGTGATCTATACTAGAACCAACATAGTCTGGATCTCTATCATGAGGATCATCTTAATCTTTAGAAGACTGGTGTTCTGCAAAAAAAAACATTTAAACTGAAAAGCTATTATTTATTTCATGCAATAATTTATTTTTCTATTATATATCTAATATTACAACATATGAAACAAAACCATAATCATATTACATCATATCAAAGTGCACATATCATAATAAAATTTCAAAAAAGTTATAGCTAATATGTCATTCCAATGATTTAAAACATGCAACAATTCTAATAAATGTTAGTAAAGATCATAAAAAAATTTGTTATACAATTTAACTATCAACTGTAAATTCTATTACATAACCTTAACTGCCACAAATTTCTTGGTCCATGTATGTTCTTTTTCACTATTAATCTAATAACCTGCATTAGACAGAAACATTAAAGAGTTTTTAAGTAGTAGTTGATTAAATTCTCTTACATATCATTAAGGAATGCACACTTTTTTTTCAATAATTATTTATCTTAAGGTTCATTAGTAACCTTAAGAAAAAGGTCTATTTTGTTTGAAAAAAAAATGAAGTTAGCAATATGGCTTTATCCGACCGATTTTAGAAAGAAAAAATGTTAGCCCTATTCCCTCTCACAGGTCTTCAATGTGAGTGAGAATAGGGCAAATTTGGGGATTTAGAAAGAAAGATAAAGTTTAGGGTGTCTTCAAGATAGATAGCACGGGCAAGGAGGTCAACCATGCACACATAATGATCAACTGTAGGTGTAATGCAATAAGGGTTACAAATGTGATTGAAGTATGTACATCTCTCATCCACTAAACTTGCATGGCTGCATGCACCTAGAATACAAGCAAAGCTTACAATGTTAGGATATGTTCCAGAGTGCTTAATTAATTCAAAGATTTTGAGAGCATCCTTGCAAAATCCATTTTGTGCATATCCTACAATCATTGTATTCCATGAGATGACATCTCTTTGAGGAATTCTATCAAATAGTTCATGTTTTTTGTCTATGATTCCATATTTTGTGCATATCCTACGACCATTGCAGTCCATGAGACCATATTTCTTTGAGGCATTCTATCAAACAGTTCATGTGCCTTGTCTATGCTTCCACATTTTGCATACATGTCTAACAGGGCAGTTGCAACTACAACATCTGACAAAATTCCTCTATCCTTTATGTATTGATGGATGTCCATACCCTATTCCAAAGGTCCCATTTTGACACAGGCAGGGAGGATGCTGGCAAAGGTTGTGGAATTTGGCTTTACACTAGCTAATTGCATTTGCTTTAAAATTTCTAAAGCCTTTTCAACAAATCCATTTTGTGCATATCCTGCAGTCATTGCAGTCCATGAGACCACATTTCTTTGAGGCATTCTGTCAAACAGTTCATGTGCCTTGTCTATGCTTCCACATTTTGCATACATGTCTAACAGGGCAGTTGCAACTACAACATTTGACAAAGAAGGACTGAAGCATTCAGAAACCTGACCATGCCACCTTATGTGGATTTGATGAATGGCTTGTAGCCATCAAATCCTTTGAACTCTTAAATCAACAATCAGGAGAGATTGTGTGTAGGTATGATCAACACTCTAAGGAATTGGTGTTAAAGATTGACCCAGCTATAAAATGTTGAAATTTAGAAGGAATGATTTATTAGTAGGCTAATTACACATATCCAACATGAACTAGTTTAGCTCACTATCCCTAATTACAAAGTTGCCTTAAAAGTTGTGTTGAGATTATAAGAATTAGGGGAGCCCTAACATATGATCCTAATACATGCCTAAAAGAACAAATCAAAAAATGGTCACACAAATAGAACAACTTGCAAGTGAAACTCTTAATCAATGTGGTTTATGATGAACAAAGTGCCACACTAAGGGGCATACAACTATAAACTATCTAGTGGTGGGAGCTCAAGCTATTAATGCCACATAGTTCCCTCTTGCTCAACACATACCTAATTGCACCATATGTCATGAGACTCATGAAATTGTCCACTACTGCAAAAGTGAAAGGATGTTCCTATCAATTACTAGTGCAAGATTTGTCACACATCAATCTCTTGAAGGCAAGAGGAAGTCAAAAATTCTTTACCTGGGATTTGGTGTAAGGAGGCAAGGATGGAAGTGAGTCCAAATGGAGGCAGGTGGAATGAGCGTAGAAGTACTGCTAAAGTGCAAATCAGTTGCAAGCTCGACATAGTCTGTCCGCTCAATTGCTAGCCTTGGGATCTGCAGGCTTTGCTGAAGATTCTCAAGGCTTCTATAAAACAAGAGGCTGCCGTAGGAGAAGCAGGAGAATCCTCAAGCAGGATATAATGACAAACTCTAAGAATGAACTTGCAAATGGAAGCGGTTCGGTGAGATGCGAATCTACCACCTTCCCATAGGTGGCAAAATCCCGCGCATGGAATGGTCATCCTCGGGATTGGAGGTCGGGGGAGAACTTGCCCACAAGATTCTTTTTAAGCTAAGGTGAGATTGAAGTAGATTATGCTATTTGTTCTTAGGGAAGTAGGTCCAAATGAAGCGATGCCTCAACATTTTGGAGTAGAGTGCCGCTGCGAGGAGGATGAAACCGGAGGGTAACAGATTGCATACCTATTCCACAAATCCACTTGAAAGTGATCAGGGCTGGTTTCTGGTTAGGAGGGCACACACATGATGGACAAGTGCTAGAATGTTTTTTCTAGAACTATGTACAGGTTGTGGGAGAAAGGATCTGGGGTCTAAGAGCTGCGATGAGATTGGTGAGGGAAGATCTAATGGACATGGTCAGGACTGCCATGGATGGTATGGCAGTGGAGCCCAGATAGGGATTTGCTCTTGCCACTCTTAGCGTGAATGAGGAGAAGAAGAAGATGAAGCTACACAAAGCCCATTGAATGTCAGGAACACTGAGAGGGGGGATGAATCAATGTTCTAATTTTTTTTTCATGCACTTTAACTTTCAACCATATCTCGAAATTAATTAAACAAAGGCACAACATGCATATGAACATCAACCATAAAAACATGACACATGAACACCAAGATTATTAGGTGGAAAACCCAAAAGGGAAAAACCATGGAGAGGATTAGCTCTCAAATTTATATATTGCAATCTTTACGAATAATGATGTTCAAGCTTGGTCACTCCACGAGCTTGGAACATGCTGGCTCACTGCCATGAAGTACAACTAGGTTTAGTAGGCTCACTACCTCAATCCTAAACCTAGAAAGATTACAATAAGGGCCATTAAACCCTGAGGGCTGTTAAACCTTGTTGAAGGCTCATTGCTAGGTACAAAGCAAATTGCACATGAAAACTAAATACTGCTTAAGCATCTGCCACTATGCCAGGGTGTAGTCATTTAGCAACTAAATTCTGAATCCCAAGTCTTCATCACTGCTGATATTCTAATTCTACTCTACTATTTGCATGTTCACATCACATCCATGCTCTCTCTATGCTCACACAACTGAAATTCATCACCTTTATATATATCCGCATTATGATTTGATCCACAATCAGGTCGGCATCCAAGAAATGAAACGTGTACCTAGAAAGATGTAGCTTGTTGGCTTAATCCAGTGCACTATATGTTGTGTGGACCCAAATCTTTGGTCAAACATGTTCATATAGGCCAGTTCTAATCATTCAATTACTTACATAGATCCTTCAAACATTAACTCTTCTCTACACAATGATTTAACATACTAGTCAACCTCTTCCTTAAGAGCATGCTTAACAAGTTCATCTGTTGACTTACAACTTTTACTGCAGATCTCAAAACACCTCCAAAATCATATCAAGGACTGTTAATACATTCCCAATCTCACCCTTAGAACCGCAAGGCATGATATCATCTTGTGGAGAAATGCGGACCATTAGAACTCAGACTCTATCTCTATCAAACTCTGTCAAACACTATGCCGATACTTAGTAGCTTGCAACTATATTTCTAGTGGATTTTAGATTTCCCAACTCTGGAATTAGATACTTCATATAAGTGTTTACAACACCTCAAAACTACATAACAAAACACTCACCTATGGAGGAATGCGGACCACTGCACTATACCCTGTTCACTGTTCTTGCTATACTTTTGCTTACTCGGACTTAGACATTTCTTCAAGGTGACTTCCGAAGGAAGTCAGGACTTAATCTCTGAAGCATAACACTATCAAATAATTGAGAACATCATACCTAAACTGTATTACCAGATCATCATCTGCAGAGGCATACTGTCCAACTTACTGTCCTCTACTCTGTGCACATCCATAATTAGCAATTTCTTCCAACCTGACCTGAAATCTGATGTGATCTTCCAGATTTGTGTCTCCCTATCATGCTGATGAGATCTTTGAGCCTTGTTTCCATCAATGACAACATACAAGTCCATACCAGAGCAGTGTCTCTTGCCAACAATCTCCCCCTTAGCATTGATGACAACACTTAGTGAAAAATGTGTGACTACTCCCCCTTACTGTATACACTTTATTCTCCCACTCCCCCTGAGATGTTTATCCATTTTTCACTTATCTCCTTCTCCTCCTTTGACATCAATGGCAAAGGGTGTGACCCGGAACCAAAAAATTGTCAAAACTTCAAAAGATTTATGGACACTGCTGCATATTTACAAGTGCAATCTTCAACTTAATTTTACATGTCCTAAAGGATGTCATTGAACATATTATTTACTTGAGCCCATTCACCATCCCAACTTTTCTTGGCATTATATAAAATTTGAATATGATCAGTGATTAGAAAAATTATAGCTTCTACCTTTTGTAAATCTGATGGTGAGGCAGTCTGTCTTGCAAGCTATGCTTCAGCCACAAGCTTAGTTATTGAATCCAGTTTGGGACTGATCAGTCTTCTCAATTATCCAATTCTACTCTTTATTTGATACTTTTGATTTATTAAATTATTCAATTCATTGTGGATATTAATGACTTGAGCTTCCTTGTTGCTGGTTGATTCATGTACCGGATCAAAATTCTTAGAAATATCCATTAGTTTTTCTTCCAATTCCTTGATCTTTTCGTCTGTCTTCTTTGTAACTTCTGGCCATGATAGACAAAACTTATATGCATCACCAGCTTCTACAATAGCACTTTGAATATTTTGTATTCCATTTTCTAGTCGAGCCTTATCATGGGCTATCAACTTTATCAACTCATCAAGCCTTTTCTCATTAAACTCTTGTCTAACTTTTGTTTCAATAGAGTTTTCAAGAGATTCAAAGTGTGTACTTATAGAATGAATTAGTCCCTTGAGTTGACAAGAGGCAGACAGAGAGGTATCCTTTCGATAAGTTGGCACCAGTTTTTCCAAAATGCTGGATGCATCAATTATGAGTTCACTATCCTCAATGTGAGACTTTGGCATTTCTTCTTGAGTCTTTGCTCGAACAATTGTAACCCACTTAAGCTTCTGTGTTGGTGACATTGTGTCCAAATTTATTGGACCATGTAGAAAATATGGCTCATCCAAATCTTGTTTTCTTTTCTCCAACAATTCTTTTGTAGACTCTACAGTGTCTCTTGCTGTGATAGAGACTTCTTCTTTGTGGCTTTGCTCTAGATCCTTTGGATCCATATTAGTATCCTCCTCTTGTTTCGGTGGATGAATTTTCATGACCTATTCTTTCTCAATCTTCTCCTTGTTAGTGTCATCCTTAGCAAGATGTACTGGAGAGGGTCTTATTTCAGAATCATCAGCAAGTGCTTCTTTCTACTCAGTCACTTTGTCATCTTTATCTGATTCTTGCTCCAGGTTTACTTTCGAAATAGGTGTACCATTTCCACCATCTGTTGCTACATTGTCATGAGTGTCATGAATATTGTATTTTCTCAATGTTTCCAAAGTGATTTCTTCTGTCTCCTTGACCACTTTATCAATTTCTCCCAGCATCAACAAGTTCATCCTTGTTTTGGTTTTGAATTTCTCTTTGGTTTCCTTAGAGATTAGATTCTCTTCTTTTGGAGTAATTTCAGGACACAATCTTGTTAGAACATGTTGTCTTAGCTCAATATCTTTAGCTGTAGTAGTCTCCTTTTTGATGCTCAAAAGATTTGCTAGGTTTTTCAAAATTTCAAAGATAATCTCAATGAGGGCTCTGTTGAAAATGTTTAGATATTTCACAGTGGCTTCTTCCAAACTTCTTTTATCAATATCACTATATCCATCATAATACTCAATCATGGGTTTTAAATTCCCATCCATGGTGACAACTTTTATTACATCTGCAAGTGGTGGAGGCTTTTCCTTTTTCTATCTTTTGCTAGATTCATCCTTTCCAGAGGACTTTTCTTTACTGCTTCCGGAGACTTTGATAGCCTCAGCTTTCATCTTCTTGACCTCTTCATCTGACTCTGTTTCTTCATCATCTTTTTCACTTACACTAACATAAAGTCTTCTTCCCTTCATCTTTTTCCTTTTCATGTCTTTGACAGGGAATTCTTTTGATGTTTTCTCCTATTTTATTGAAGCTGTGGTGCTAGAGGAGGTGGCAGAGCTCTTGGTAGTCCTATGAACTTTTTCTGGTTTGTCCTATTTTGACTGAGATTCCTCTAGAATCTGTACTGGCTCATCCTTTTTCTTCTCTTCTATTGCTTTCTCTCCCTTTTCCCTTACCTCTTTTAGTTGTTCCTTGGTGATGCCATATCTTGTAGCGATCTCTTCCACCTCTTTTCTGACTTTTCTAGTTGATTTAGGTTTTTTGAATTCAACATGAAGTTTCATGGATAGCTCTTCATAAGTTCCAAATCTTTCTTCTCTGTTGTCCTTGGGTTTGTTGAGCATGTGTTGAGCGTAGCTCTCTAATATTTGCCCATCTACTTCATAGCCCATCGGCATTACCCAGACAGTCCTAGGCTCAACAACTTCCATTAGGCATTGATCTTTTGTAGCCATGAAACAGATGGTATCCTTGTACTTCTCAACAATTTTCCTAGGAATTCTTTCTCTAGACTGCATCATGCTTTGGAAATTTTTGAAGTACCCCCATAGGGCTGTATTTTGTTCATTGACACTTCCAATGCTATTTAGATGGTTTCTAATTTGAACAGCTACTAGTTTACTACTTAGCTAGATCAAATTCTTCATGTTTGGTAGCTCATTCATGAAATAAAAGAATAAACAGATGACCAACATACCATATTTGAAGGGGTGATTCCTTGCTCTCCTTTGTCTTTCTTAAATTTTCCATTAATTGATTTAGTAGCAGCTCACATAAGTCATAATCCACATTCTCTTTTATCATCTAATAGGCAGTATAGATTGTTGTCCCTGAAACAGAGTTCTCCTGATTGGAGAAATAGATCTTGTAACCCAAAACCATTGAGGCAAATCTCACATCATGATCTGTGATATCATTGATAATTAGTGCCCTCTTATTGAACTTTGCTCCAGTGGCCTCTGTAACAGTTTGATTCTTCACAACTTTCAGCAAGGGCACACCTCTGGTGGAACTTAATCCTGTCATTGCCCTAATTGCTTCCTTAGTGATTTTGAAAGGTTGCCCTAACCACATGAATTCATTGTTAATTCAACTCAAGATGTATTTTACCCATTCATCCTCCACAAATGTAGGAAAATCTACATATTGAATAAATTTCTTTTCCTTTAGGTTTTTGGACTCTTCCTTGAGGTCAAACTAGTCATCAGTTAGATGTTTGTGATATAAATCTGATAGGCAAATGTTGTTGTGTTCTTCTAGGGCAACATGAATATATACCCTAACATCCTCAACATACAAAACTCTATAAGGTATACTCAAGAATGCACCCATTGGATCAACTTCCGTTGCTTTGTGGGGAAGTTTCTTGAATTTGGGTCGAGGACGTTCAGTAATATCTATAACTTGTGGAGTCACCATAGCAAAAATTCAATAGACTCACAATGAGGGTTTCTATGGTAAATACCTTGATACACCAAAATTGGGTTTTCCTCACCTGAATCATTTAGAGTTCTTTGAATCTCTGTTGTACCTTGAAATCTTGCTTTAATCTCTCTCTGAAGTCTGGAAACTCAGATGAAAAGTGAATCAAAAGGCAAATGACTTTCTTTTTATCCTCTGTATTTGACCTAATTGTTATTTAATGCTCACTCCCAAAAATCTATCAAAAACCCTTCACTGTAGAACATAGTCGATTAAGATTGCTCCGCAATATGCCGCATTGACCCTTTTGCTTCCGGTTTTTCTTTTAAGAGCTTTGTCACATCAAATTCCATTATACATCTTCGTGCTTGATTCTGGCACCCACTTTCTAGCTGGGGGTTTTGAATTTTCAACATTGCTCCCCCTGAGCCAGAGCTCTCAATTTACTTCTCGGAGGAAGTATTTGCACCAGATATTGGTGCAGATCGATCCCTGACTTTAATTACTTCTTTCTTGATCCATACCTTGTCCATTTCTTTCTTGGTTTCAACCGGATTAACTTTCTCTTTTCCCTTATCATTTCTCTGCTCTGTTTTCCTTTTGATAGAAAAATAATGACCAAGAAACAACTAATCAAGATTGTGAGAGATAAATAAATAAATAATAAAAAGATATTACCATAAAGTAGAAGAAAATCTGCAAGCTCACATCAAAAGAACACTGGAGACAAGAGATTTTGAAGGGGGAAAAAGAAAAGAAAAAAACCCCCATAAATTATGAAAGATGGCATGAAGCCATGAAATAAAAAAATATTACAAAGAGAAGGAGGAGCTCCTCAAGAAATGAATGAGAAGAGAAAAATGAGAGAGAAATAATAAGTAAGGAGAGAGCACCTCTATAAATAGAGGTGAGAGGGGGAGTTGCATGCAACTCCCATATGCCACCTTTCATGCGAATAAGTGCGATGTGTCAACCTCTTAAGGAGGTGGCTAAATAAATCAAATATTCCTCCAAGAGGAATAATGATGTGAGTTATCCTCACACATGTGTGAGGATACTCACCTAAAATAAAAATACTTTGTATTTAATAATACAAGTATTTAATACAAAGAAATAATTTGATAATCTTTACTAAAGTAAGGATTTAAGTATCCTTAACCAAGTAAAGATTATAATTTTTAACATCCCCCCTTAAGCTTTACTTGGGGAAGATTACAATAAATGCTTCAAAGGATGATTACAACATTTACAAGAATGGCATAAATGCCTTTACAATGAAGAAGAATAGATATCTTGTGGAAGAAGCTTGAAGAAGAGTGAAGAATATGTTTTGAGATGAAGGCAAGTCTTCAAGTCTTCAAGTAATCTTGAGAATAATTGTATAGATTCCTTTTTAAACTAAAGTGCTTGTGTAGATGCTTTTGAACAGTCTGAATATTGAGCTCCTTTAGAGCAAACATAAGTGTATTGATGGTTCTTGTATTGCCAAGATATTGAACCTGCTTCATCAAATAAACTATAACCACAAATGGATTTCCCATCATTGGGATAATCTCCTAAACTTGAATTAGTATATTCATAGAAAGAGATACAAATTGCATAGTGGATGATAAATTTATGGATCAAATGAATCTAAATTTAAGTCATAAAGCTAATAACGCAAAAGTTAGCATAGCTAATTCAATATAGATAAAATAACCTTAAGTCTTGAGTAAGAGTGCTTAGTAAAAATTGTAGCACAAATCATGGCATATAGCCCAAATTATAAAATGCCAATATATAGGCATAGCAATAAAAGTTCTAGGTTGCTTCTCACTACATCATTTGTTGAAATGTAAAGGGAACTTATATCAAGTTTAATAATAATGGACTTTGAAAATTTGTCCTAAGATCATAGTGCCATCATTTGAAAATTCAATATTACGGACTTTGAAAAAAATAGTCCTAAAGATGGTTATAAAACCCATAGTGCCTTCATTTAAATTTTAATATCAAAGGACTTTAAAAATAGCCCTATAAAATGGTATAACAACCATATTGTCTTCTTCAAATTTTAAGAACTTGATCCCCAACAATCAGTTCATCATAAAAATGTAAGTGCATACCATCAAAGTGGATGGAGATATTTTCCATGGGGCCCAAAAAACACTCCAATGAGACTTAGAGGGCTCCCTATGCAACATTACTGCAAATACATCTTGCGCATAAAATATTTAAAGGCTTAGTGCTCTAATGAGCTTTTAATTTCTCAAAAATTATAACAGATAAATGAGGCACAATAAAATATTAGATTCCCTTTATCAAAGCAACATAATTGTAGTTGAGAATGAAACTCTAGACTTGTTTTAAATATTGTTTGAGATCAAGACTTAGGTAGAGAAAAGAAGAATGATAAATTACCACAAACTATGATAGAATGAGCTTGGAGATACATTGAAATTTGATGGGGCACAAATAAAGTCATCTTAAATTAATATTAAAAATTTGTTATTTAAAAAAAGGATAAGTAGAATATTCCCAAGTGATATTCATGCATTCACGACTACATGAATATCCCTAAAATATAATTGAATGGAACAAGTACATAATTATTGGGCTGATCAAGTCCAATAATAAAGTACATGTGTAAAAAAAAACATAGGGAATTTTTTAAAATTGCCTAACAAAAGGCAATTTTTTTTTTTAAAACCAACAAAATTTCTCTTTTTTTAAAAAAAAATGTCTCCATTGAAGAAAAAAAGTTAATAATGCCTTTAAAAAGACAAATTTATTTTGATTTTTTTAATTAAAAAAATGTCTAATGAAAAAAAGCAATTTTTTAAAATAATGCCTCAATAAATAAAAGTCAAATATTTAAAATATGCCTAGGCAAAATTTTTTAAATATGATTAATTAAAAATCTAAATGTAACTTTATTGCAAAAAAAATTTAGGATTTGATTTAAGTGAGATAAAATAATATTAAAGCATATCTCTAAATTAGCCAAAGAAAAAAAATCACTCCTCCCTATTTAGTAGGGAGTTGATTTGAAATAAGGAATTTATTTTCTAAAATTTGGGGATATGATTGCTAAAAATAAGGAATATTATTTTAAAATATATAACAAACCAATAAACTTAAATTCATATCACATAAAATATTGAATAGTGGCTATTTTTTAGGGATATGATTTGTGAAAGTAAATAGTAAAATACTATTTTAAATCTCACTTAAAAACATAAAAAGAACTCTTTATCTATTTTCTTTCACAATTCTTCTCATTTCTTTGTTCTTTATTTTATGTTGCAAGTATGTTTTCATTCTAATTTTTTGATTGATTTTTTTTGCAGGAAAAAAAAATGATTGAAGAGATTCAAACTGAATATATATAAACTAAATTTTTGAAACAAAGGAGGAAGTGTATATATAGATTTGAAATTTTTTTAAAATTGCATTCACGGGGCAGAAAGGTTAGAGATTTTTTTGCAGAATGAAATTTTTTTTGACATAGATCTTAGATTTTTTAAACCAAAAAATAGATTTATTTGATACAAAAACTATTGAATAAGAAAAAAAGTTTTTAAGGCTTTGGTTGTTTTATAAAGTTTTAGAAATTATTTGAATTTTTTTTAAAAAAAACTAACCCTATATATAGGAAGGCCAGACATAGACCTAATAAATTTTTTTTGAAACAAATTATTTAATGAGGCGGTTTAGCAAACTAGGGCTTTGTATATACATTTTAAAGCTAACTTGCTTATCACCAAGTGCCGCAAGAGAAACCTAAGGTGACAAAGAATTTTAGGCTGGAGTGTCTTTTAGGCGAACGAGGGTTTGGAAGGGTTTACAGGGGCGGCCTTGAAACCACAGGCCAAGCTATTGTTGTCAAGCAACTTGACATAAATGGGCTACAAGGAAACAAAGAATTTCTTGTTGAAGTTTTAATGTTAAGCCTTCTTCATCATGATAATCTTATTAACCTTATCGGCTATTGTGCTGATGGTGACCAGCGAATTTGAAAAAAAAATGATTTCTTCCTATAAACCCTTGCTGCAAAAAAAAAATGCATTTAAAAGGGTTAGAAAAAATGAACATGAAATAAAATATAGGGTTTAAAATCCTTATTCCTGCACACAAGAAAACAAAAAAAATTCCTTCTCTTTCAATCTGCAATGAACTCCACATGTGAATGCTCTACGAAAATACAACTCACAAAAATATTAGTTGCATGGCTCTGATACCATGATAGGAAAATAATGACTAGGAAACAACTAATCAAGACTGTGAGAGATAAATAAATAAATAATAAAAAGATATTACCATAAAGTAGAAGCAAATCTACAAGCTCATATCAAAAGAACAACACTGGAGACAAGAGATTTTGAAGGGGGAAAAAGTAAAGAAAAAACCCCCATAAATTATGAAAGATGGCATGAAGCCATGAAATAAAAAAAATATTACAAAGAGAGGGAGGAGCTCCTAAAAAAATGAACGAGAAGAGAAAAATGAGAGAGGAATAATAAGTAAGGAGAGAGCACCTCTATAAATAGAGGTGAGAGGGGGAGTTGCATTCAACTCCCATATGCCACCTTTCATGTGAATAATTGGAATGTGTCAACCTCTTAAGGAGGTCACTAAATAAATCAAATATTCCTCCAAGAGGAATAATGATGTGAGTTATCCTCACACATATATGAGGATACTCACCTAAAATAAAAATACTTTGTATTTAATAATACAAGTATTTAATACAAAGAAATAATTTAATGATCTTTACTAAAGTAAGGATTTAAGTATCCTTAACCAAGTAAAGATTATCATTTTTAACACTTTAGAATAGTGATTTTTCTTCACATTCCTGTTTCTGCTAAATATTGCAATATGTCCAGATTTGTTGCAATTGAGGCATACCACATTTTTTTGACCTTGATTCCTTCCATTGATTGAATTTGATCTGCATTGATTAGCCATATGTCCAAATCTATTGCATGCAAAACACTTTCCATTGAATGATTGACTATTCCTTGTATTTTGACTATCTCTTACTGAACCTCTGCATTCATTTGATCTGTGTCCCATTTTATAGCATGCATTGCACCTAATAGAATTTTGACTCACTTTACTTCTGCATACAACAACTCTATGACCAATTTTATTGCAAGTAAAGCATTTACCTTTGAAGGATTGTTCATTCCTCCCATTATTGAAACTTTTCCTGATTTGATTTCTACATTGATTTGCTCTATGACTAATTTTCTTACAATTGAAACACTGACTAGAGAGTGATGGAACCTTTTAATTTACTCTATTCCTACATTGAGTAGCCTTATGACCAAACTTATAGCATGGAACCTTTTAATTTACTCTGTTCAGAATAGTGATTTTTCTTCACATTCCTGTTTCTGCTAAATATTGCAATATGTCCAGATTTGTTGCAATTGAGGCATATCACATTTTTTTGACCTTGATTCCTTCCATTGATTGAATTTGATCTGCATTGATTAGCCATATGTCCAAATCTATTGCATGCAAAACACTTTCCATTGAATGATTGACTATTCCTTGTATTTTGACTATCTCTTACTGAACCTCTGCATTCATTTGATCTGTGTCCCATTTTATAGCATGCATTGCACCTAATAGAATTTTGACTCACTTTACTTCTGCATACAACAACTCTATGACCAATTTTATTGCAAGTAAAGCATTTACCTTTGAAGGATTGTTCATTCCTCCCATTATTGAAACTTTTCCTGATTTGATTTCTACATTGATTTGCTCTATGACTAATTTTCTTACAATTGAAAAACTGACTAGAGAGTGATGGAACCTTTTAATTTACTCTGTTCCTACATTGAGTAGCCTTATTGCATGAATTACAATAACCATTGAAAGATGGGTACCTTTGAGCATCTGGTTGTCTGACTGGAGGTCTTCTAGGTCTTTTTCTTTGATTTTTGAACTTGTATCCTATGTTTTGCCTTGACTTAGTGCTTATTTGACTAGAGTTTGAACTTTCTCCTTTCTCAAATCCCGAACCTTGCTTGTCCTCAGTTCTCTTTTGGCTAGTAATCATTTCATCAAGCTTTGTCGTGGTTATCTTGAATTTTTATTCAAAGCTTTTGGCCCTTTCTAGGTCTATTTTTAGATTTGCGATTTCTTTTTCAAGTTTTGCACAATCTTCTGATCAGTTCTTTATAATTAAATTCAGATCATCTTCTGCTCTTGTTCTTTCTATAACTTCTGCTTCCAAATCATTCAGGGCTTCATTTGCTAATAACAATTGATCACTAACTTTTTTGTATTTGTCTATGAATTTCTTGACTTGCTCTTTTTGTTTTAAGATGCATTCATCAGCTTGTTGCAAGTTTTATCTCAGATCTCTGACTTCTGCTTCAGAGTTTTCAAGATCCACAAGAGCTGCTTCTAGTTGTTTGTGGATTTCATAATTTCTATATCTTCTTGCTGCCATGATCACACTATCCTAGATATTCCTTAAGCTGTTAGACTTTTTCCAAGGAACCTCGCTCTATTACCAATTGTTGAATGTCAGGAACACTGAGAGGGGGGGTGAATTAGTGTTCTAATTTTTTTTCATGCACTTTAACTTTCAACCATTTACCAAAATTAATTAAACAAAGGCACAACATGCATATGAACAACAACCATAAAAAACATGACTCATGAACACCAAGATTTTTACGTGGAAAACCCAAAGAGAAAACCACGGAGAGGATTAGCTCTCAAATATATATATTGCAATCTTTATGAATAATTATGTTTAAGCTTGGTCACTCCACAGGCCTGGAACATGCTGGCTCACTGCCATGAAGTACAACTACGTTTAGCAGGCTCACTGCCTCAACCCTAAACCTAGAAAGATTACAATAAGGGCTGTTAAAATCTGAGGTTTGTTAAACCCTGTTGAAGGCTCACTACTAGGTACAAAGAAAATTGCACATGAAAAATGAATACTGCTTAAGCATTTGCCACTATGCCAGGGTGTCAAGGTGTAGTCATTTAGCAACTAAATTCTGAATCCCAAGTCTTCATCACTGCTGATCTTCTGACTCAGCTCTACTATTTGCATGTTCACATCACATCCACACTCTCTCTACACTCACACAACTGAAATTCATTACCTTTATATATATTTGCATTATGATTTGATCCACAATCAGGTCAGCATCAAAGAAATGAAATGTGTACATAGAAAGATGTAGCTTGTCGGCTTAATCCAGTGCACTATATGTTGTACGGACCTAAATATTTGGTCAAACGTGTTCATATAGGTTAGTTCTAATCATTCAATTACTTACATAGATCCTTCAAACATTAACTCTTCTCCACACAATGATTTAACATACTAGTCGACCTCTTCCTTAAGAGCATGCTTAACAAGTTCATCTGTTGACTTACAACTTTTACTGCGGATCTCAAAACACCTCCAAAATCATATCAAGGACTCTTGACACATTCCTAATCTTACCCTCAGAACTGCAAGGCATGATATCATCTTGTGGAGAAATGCGGACCATCAGAACTCAGACTCTGTCTCTGTCAAACTCTGTCAAACATTATGCCGATACTTAGCAGCTTGCAACTATCTTTCTGGTGGACTTCAGATTTCCTAACTCTAGAATTAGATACTTCATATAAGTGTTTACAACACCTCAAAATAGCATAACAAAACACTGACCTGCAGAGGAATGTGGACCACTACACTATACCCTGTTCACTTTTCCTGCTATACTTTTGGTTACCCAGACTTAGACATTTCTTCAAGGTGACTTTCAGAGGAAGTTAGGACTGTTGATATGTGTTAGACAACTGAGAGGGGGGGTGAATCAATTGTCCCAAAAACTTAAACACTTTCTGCAATTAAACATTCATCACCTATCCACAATTATTATGATTTAACAATGAGTGCATGAAATCAGAAACTTAACCACAAATACAACATCAAACACAAGAGACACCAAATTTTATGTGGAAAACCCCAAGATGGGGAAAAACCACGGAGAGGATTAACTCTCAATATATATTGCAATCTTGAAATAATGATGTTCAATCTTGGTCACTCCATGGGCCTAAACATACTGGCTCACTACCATGAAGAACAACTAGGTCTAGTAGGCTCACTGCCTCAACCCTAAATCTAGCAAGATTATAATAAGGTCTGTTAAACCCTGAGGGCTATTAAACCCTACTAGTGGCTCACTGCCATGATTAGCACCTTTCTATATTTGTTACTGAAGTACAACAATTCCTCTATTCTACTCTTCCTCTGCTCTGTTCTTCCTCTTCTTTCCTTTGCCTCTTCTCTACTCTGCCTTTTGGACCTTTCTTAATATCTTTTCATTTCCGCTCAAGGACAACTTTTCACGACTCAACTACAAGTATTTATACACTACAACAACCTTGGAAGGATCATAAAGGTTGGCATCACAATCATCAACCATTGGAACAATCTCCAAGGTCGGCATTACAAACATTTACAAAATAGGTCTTGGCTTATTACAACATTATGCAAAGGGGATGAAGTAAAATTATACGTGGATCACACCATGTCTTAGCTGGGACTCAAAAATGATCTTCCACACTTTAACATGCTTCCACAATCTTCAAGAGATATCTACAATCACTGGGATTAACCAAGTCGGCTAAGACTGGTTACATGCTACATTATTTGGGAACAATCTTCAAACACAATCTCAATTTCTTAATGTGGACCAAAGTCCAGATAGGAACATGATTAGGAGACATCCACAAGCATGTTATAATCATCAGGAGCAACTGCACAACCTTTAACCACTTTACCCATAAGAATCTTCACACTGGAACACATGAACTTTACTGTCTTCAACTATCATAAAGGAAAGATAGCTTGCAAACCGCTAAACCACGAACGATTGTAACTGTAGGCACTTATCATCATCCTAGACTTCCTTCTAGAACCACAGAGAAAAATACTTTATTGCAGAGGAATGCAGAGTAGAATCCTTTCTCCCTATCCCAACTAAACTTACAGAAAAAGTAGGTTTCACTCTGGTGAACACAACTCACTCAGATCTTCATGCAAAGGGCTCAAACCTGGAATGTAGCATCCTTAGTCATACCTCTAACTTAATTCCAATCCACAGACCATGATCTTCAAGAAGAAATAAATGCAGAGTAGTTTATCAAACTATTCTTCAGCATACAACTCACTGTCTGTACTGCACTTCTCTATAGCTCACCTGTTTCTTCTGGAGAGGCTAATTTTCTCAATATCCTCAACATTAAAGTCTTCTAAACAAGTAATAGAATAACATACAGTTGACACCAATGACAACAAGGATATGTTGACATCAATGACAACACCAATTAGGTACATACTTACAATGACTTAATCTCTAAAGCATAACACTATCAAACAATTGAGAACATCATACCTGGACCACATTACCAAATCATCATCTACAGAGGCATACTGTCCAACTTACTGTCCTCTACTCTATGCACATCCATACTTAGCCATTTCTTCCAACCTGACCTAAAATCTGATGTGATCTTCCGGAGTTGTGTTTCCTTGTCATGCTGATGAGATCTTTGAGCCTTGTTGCCATCAATGACAACATACAAGTCCATACCAGAGTAGTGTCTCTTGCCAACAAATCTTGGGCCCTCTACAAAAAGGGTGTGGAGAAAGAAAATAACATAGGAGAGTTCTTGAAATTCCTAGAAGCCAACCCAGGTCTGATTGATGAAAATGTAATAGCTAGGATGGTGGATATTGCTGAAGGCATAGGTTATATATATCACTAGATGTAATGCCTCAGCTATCTATGTAACTTTTTTATAATATTTTAATATAGGGAGCTACCCCCATATCTGGTAGTGCTTACCAAAAAAAAACAATATCCAACTAAGTTATTGAAAGTCAACTATTGATACCTTGTTCTCCATCCAGATTACAAAATCGGTCCACTTTTTGCTTTGTAACATATCCTTTTCAAATTGTGTTGGATGCCGGTCGTATTTCTTCTCCTGTCAAAACATGGCACATGGACTAGTTAAACTAATTAATATGCAATCATTTAATTTTTCCTAGGAAATAAAAAAAATATCATTTAACATATTAAATATACTTACAAATGTACAGATCAAGGTCTGTAAACCTTTCTGGCCACTGTGATGTGTGGCACAAAGTTTGTCAAGCCTAGCCTTGAAGGCCTTGTCTTGAAACATATACTAATTCAATTTAACTATGCACAAATAAAATTTAAAAATTGTTTAATAAATTTGATATAATCTTATGAGCAAATTCAAATACCTGCATACTCTCCTCTCTGGACTTCCTTCATGCATCGGACTTCTCATATGCTTTTACAAGCTCTTTCCATACTTTCACACTTACATCAATTGGCCTTTTTTTGAGTCTTAGCTCGGGAGGGAGTTTTTTTATCTTCTTTGTTTGGTTGCACCAAAATCTCTTGCATTTTTGAGACATTCGTAGCTTTATCTTCTTTACAGACCAACCTGTGCTAAATTTAGTCTCCATGTCATGGATAACTACTTTTTGTAGGTGCATGGGTATCTTTGAGAATGGAAAATGTAGATGGTCTTTGAACTGTTGAAGGCATGATTCCTTCAACCTATTCATAAACCTTTTTCCAACATCTGTCTTTCAGATTTCCCTTGAAATCACATCGTATTCTATCTTGGTATTGTAGGTACCAATGCAAGATGCAAAACATGGTATGGTGGTCAAAGAAGTCTATGTCCTAGGAGTGGCTAGGACATTGGAAGCCTCTTCTCCTTGTTCCACATTCTTAGAGGTTACTGTTATTGATTTCCTCCTGGATCTTTTGCCCGATCTAGGACTAGTTGGGGAATTCCCTTTGACACTGTTGATTTGGTTGCAATGTTTCAGGGGCTTTATCAGATCATTATTCTATGTATTTGGCAAGCATTCTCAAGTCCACACCATCCAATTTGTTCATTGCCTCTACCCCCAATATGGAAGCCAATGCCTCTTTATCTTTGTCAGTCTCATGTCCCTATATATATAAAATAAATTTCTTCTTTTAAATTTAGAAATAAAAAACTAAAAACTAAAAATCAAAGAAACAATGGAAACATTTACAAATCTATGAATTGAAAATGAATTACCTCATTGTGGGCAGAGTCTGCTCCCTTTGCTCTCTTCCCTCTATTGCTTGACATTTTGAGGTGACCTAGGGCAAAGTATTTTCATCTAGTCTATGGAGGCAAACGAAGTACACACTGCCAGGTATGAAAGTTTTCATCCAATTTTTCTGTATTCCTCAAGGTTTTTGACCTTTACTTTGTAGAGCAAATCATGCAACTGTTTTCCTCTATAAGTTTGCTACAAGAAAGTAAGCTTATACATCAATTGAAATAAAGCCAGAGAGAAATTTTATCAACTAGTGGCAAAATGTGATTTCATCCATATCAAGGTAGACAACAATTTCCTTTAAGCAAAGGCTAAGATATCTGATTCACATAGTTTAATCCTGAAGCACACATTTATAATATTATGGAATGTGAAAATTTTTCGTCTATTATGAAAAGCCTTGCTTGGAATTATCTTCAACAGATGCCTTATGAATATTACAAGACTCACATTTGTCCAAATGAATATGACATTTGACAGGAAAAAAAGAGTAGATGAAAGAGAGGCGATGCCCTTACTTGGCATGAATAGAAGAAGAGCAACACGAATTGAAAGGATAAGATATCTAGAAGCAAAGGTTGTCGTGGCTCGAACATGGGACTTTTGAGATGTAAGAAAGTGAGTATGCACTTTAGGAATGGAAAGGAAATTGGAGTTGGAATACAGGTCCTGCCATTGCCAAGGATCTGCCCAAAATAAGGGTGAACACAAAAAAACCCAAACACTCGATCTCTGCATGCCAAACACTTGATCTCCAAACCCAAATTGAACACCAAAAATCAATAAAGTTTTGTTTTGTGTTTTTTGTTTTGGGGGATGTGTAGGCGGGAACTTTTTTTTTGATTCATTAGTCAGCGCTATAGTCGGCACAGTTATCGCCGACTTTAACATCAACTTTTAGGCCTAAATGTAATCTGTTTGGGGAGCAAAAGGTGGCGCAAAGTGTGCCTAATTTAGCACCGATCAGTGCAAAAGTATGTATTTTGCTTGGAAGTTGATATCACTATCTAATGGAATGCCAAATTTGGTTGCTTGTAGCAACTTCACCAAATTTAGATTGTCCTTATAATAAGTAACTATATCTTGTTTCCATGATAGCATTTTGACTTCATGCTTCTCTTATGATTAGCTCAATAACGACTCACTCTTTCATGACCTTACACAGATGGTTGGTGACAATCCTTATGCAAGTGATATGGCTTAGGAAAAACCAAATAACTCTTCTCTTACTATCATGACATGATATTGGGACTATATTGGCAGCTTATGACAATGCTTATGGTATTGTGATTTTCATTTCTATGTTCTCATTAACCTATTTTAGGTTGAAGCATGGTAACTAACCCACTAGCTATTATGACAGTCATAAAATGACTAGACAATCCTCTCCACTTTGACTATGATAGTCCTATGCATGGTGTTTTCTTCATGACAGTCCCCAATAATGTGAATTATTGATAGTAGCTAGTTCAAATGGAGTTTTGGATGTTGTAGTAAGTTGTCCCTATGGCTCATGATAGTGCATGCCTTGGTTATGTCCTTGTGACATTACTCTCTAGATATCTCCTCTTTATAGTAACAAAGTTTCAAGAACATGACAAATTGGGTAAGGTATCAACTTGTCTCTTTAACCTCTGGATTGTCATTTTTCAAGAATTGATCTCATTGAAATGCAAAGACAACATGTTGATTGATGACTAACTACATTGTTACTATGATAGTGACTTAACTTGGTCACAAGATTAATGAGACAATTTTATAGTAATAACTCTATGGAACTACAGGCTCATTACCTTTACTGGCAGACTCAGACCTCTTGGGTACCATGTTTAATGACTTGAATAGGCTAGGGCTTTTCAAAATTCAACTTACTGTACTAGCAACTAAAAAATAGAGTGAAAGAGCAAATGAACTTGACATGGCCAATTAATGTAGGTAGACATAGGAATAAAAGAACAATATTTAAAATTAAAAATAAACCCATTCAAGAATGGATAAGAACAAGATTTGTATCTTCAGTGAGCATCACAATCAAATTGGGGAACTTTATAAGTAGTAGAGATAGAACAGACTGCAGCCCCCCTATTGTATAACACAAAAGCCTAGCTCCAACCTTTTTTTTAAAAGAGAAATTCTATATTAACAAAAGATGTAATTACAAGAACCCCCAGTACCAGCAACTGAAAAACAAAGCGAAATATACACCAACTTCTAATCAGAGAGTGTAAGAATGAACTTACTTGGTCAATTGCAATTTGTAGAAAACACATTGAGCTGAGTTGTGCCTTCTCCAAGTTATGTCTGAATTCTCTAAAATGAGCAAATACCAAGAAATCTTTGAATCTTATTCAACCAAGGAGTTCATCATATCACCATTACTCTAGTTCGTGCCACAAGATCATGAAATCTCAGCATTCAATTCCTTTCAAATATTGGCCATTGATTTGATTTGATTTGATCTGATGATTGAGTATGCATATCAAGATTTGAAAGCAATTCTCGATAACTGTAATCCCCATTGAATGTGCTTGCCATTTATTTCTTTTACAATGTTGCTGCAAGGCTCGCCCAGACTGGATGTAGGATAGCGAGGGCTTATAGCCTCTACACTTGTATTTCATCCTTTATTGCTAGACCTCAAATGCATAGATTGACCCCTGTAGGACTATGGGAAATTATTACCTAATGTCCTTCTGTTTACCACCCACCCACAAATGTTATGAATGACCGTTGCGGAATGGCGGGGTGAAAACCCATTAAATTCTCCTCTTGCCACTCTATCGTGGGCCTCGGTTGAAACCCTTGCGGGGACGCGGTAAATGATACATCCTGATGTTATTACTGCAATGCCATTGGTTACTTTTCAAACCTCCGTGGGACCGCTGGAAGAGACTATCTACACTTGAACACCGCCAATCTGCAAGCGTGAGATGAACCATCCATGGGGTAGCAGTAGCTTCTTCAAATCAACCGCTTCCTATCACCAAGCCGCAACCTGTTCTTTTATGCTCTGCGGAAATGCGATATGTGCCATATTTCATTCCTCTTGTTCCTGCATAACTGTGAAAGATATTCAATTAACCTGTGGGACAACCGTAATAAACAAAAACACTCATATAGTTCAAAATAGTCAAGATTATTTCACAATGGCCATGATATATATTCCAGAGACTAGATGTTAGAGCATTTTGGCAAAAGTATAGGTTCCAAGATAGATTGAAGGAAAAGGAGAGCATCAAACTGAATAGGATCAAGCAAATTCAAGTAGGTCCTAACAGGTTTAAAGGTTACAATTTTAGATTTAGTAGGATGTAAACAAGGATCAAATGAGTGCAATCATGATTATGTTATTGGATTTCAAACTTTGTGAACAAAGATACACTATCAAATTCCTAATGATGAATTGCAAAGAATATTTGTTAAGGGGTTATTACCTACTATCCAAGCTAAGACAATGTACCTAAACAACTATTATTCTTCCATGGATTTGTGTGCAAATGTAAGAAACATTGAATTAAAACTTCTTAAGTCTAATGCACTTAAATATGGATCTCATCCTTCAAAATTTCAATAGGAAAATTTAGTTTTCAAAAGGGTGAAAATAAGCAAGAAAATCAACAAAATGCTCACCATGTTGTTAATTTATAGTAAACTTTAGATGTTATTTAATCTAATTCCCAAGGTGAACTGAGGGACAATCCTATATTATCTATTAATGTAATAAGATCATAGAATACATAAAGGAAAATAGATATATAAACTAAAACACATTCAAATATAGAAGGGTTCTAACAAATATGCCACTTCTATTCAAAATGAACAAAGGAAATATACAGAGAGGTAAGATGAAAATTTGTTATACCTCTTTTACTCTACAAAATGTACAAAGTAGGCATTTATTCA